>LS488595.1:47023-114939 GCA_900490705.1 Pristionchus arcanus | reverse complement strand
ATTACGGTGATTTCGGCTACAAAATAATACTGGGCTACTGTAGCATACATTGACGTATAGTACTTGAAGTTCCTCCATCATGACTTTTTGGGTCCATTTCGGACCATGACCCGGGGTTCATGGTCATGTGTCACTTTTGGGGCATGAACCCCGGGTCATGGGTCAAAAAAATGACCACTTCGGAATCGATTCCAATGTCAATAAATATTCGTAATAACAGTTAGCAATACTATTTGAACTATTTTGAACTAGAGATCACGTAGGTAGTACATGGACTAGGCAAGAAAACGCTCCAATGACACCTTTTTGGCACATTTGAGCGTCTGGGAAGGCAAAATGGAATAAAATTAAATCCCTCTCTATAAGTGGATTATTAGTGTGATCCCTCTGGGTAATTTTTAAGCCGTGTGAGAGCGTGCGTTATTGCTTTATAAAAAAAATTTGGCCGAAAATACGAAAAAGTTGATGGTGAAACCAAGTTTCCAGTGAGATTAAATTAAATCAAGATGGCATATTTTTGGTTTCTAGTCATGCCTAGTACAATGCAAAAACAATTTTGAGTCTAGCTTGTCTCGTTCAAAATTTATGATTTTACGGTTTTTCGCATTTGAGCCTCAATTTTTCCATAATGGAATGCTTGAATTTGGATTCCAATTATACCATGTACCATACATGGTCAAGGGGTACTCATGTATAGAATATGGGTCTGTGGTTTTCATTCCATGGGCAACGTGGCCAAGGGGTGGTCGAAAATGGTCGAGAATTACCGATCCGCTCTCTTAAATTTTTACGGGAATGCGGAACAGCACTTGGAATTCGTTTACAATTACGCATTTCTCCTTTTAGAAAATCAGGTGGAATTCTCATCGTACACGTCATGATTCGCACTAAACAAATTTGATATATATTTTTAGTAATTTCTTGTTGATTTTGAAAGGAAAATAATGCTGAAGAAAAGGATAGTTTTTTTTGCTGTTCGAGGACTTTGCTTTTTTTCGGAATACAGAAATATTAGATTGATGAATAGACACGACAACCGATGGGACCACAAGATCGCATAAAATTAAAATGTGTAATAACAACAACAACAACAAGAATTGTAACCATGAATATGATTTATCTGTTGCCGATCAAAAGGAGCGAAACAATCAATCTTCAATACATTACACAATAATACAATTGTTTTGCGAAAAATCCTATAGTCAACCTCACATTTGTCTCAATTCCCAGTATCGCATGATCAGTTCCTTCCCAAACTCATCCCAGCAGAAGTATCCGGTAGTACCGAATTTGCGGCTGCTGGCGTTTGACATTAGGATATATTATAGAATAACCTACAAAAATTGGTTTCGGTAATTACTGCAGCTAATAGTTCTCAAAAACTTACCTATAATTTGGGATGATTGAAGGGGAAAGACTCGATCTCATGACCGTCTGAAGTATCTTTCCGTTCAGTTCAGTCCGTTCAGCCGGTTCATGGTTGCATTTGTGGTCTTGTAGCATGCCTCGTTTCGTTGGGAGTTTAGAAACATTAGGTAGTACATAAGATACCTAGATGAATACTCGATATGATATGAAAACGACCGACTAGCGACTGAAATTATTGACTAAGGCCTCACTTGGCCACGAAATTGAATTCGTGTTTGAACTCCAGCATTCGATCGATCGCTGCAATCTCATTGAGAAGCCTCAAGATTGAGAACGTGTAGAGTTCTAAATTTAAAATTATTAGATTCTGTAAATTTCTAAGAGGTTCGGAAATGAAATGGAAGAGAAAGAAGTAATTGAAGTATGATGAATACAAATGCTGTTATCGATGTTATGACGAAGCGAGAAAGAATGTAAGAGATTGATGGAAGATTTGAGAAGATATAAATAGGGGAATATCGGAAACTTCCAGACAGTATTCCGGTTTGGAGAGAACTTGGAGGATTCCGTTCTCAGATTGGAACCACCGTAAAGAAAAGTGCAGATAGAATAGTCATTCCATCTATTGAACTCTTGAACTTCCGTTTTCGAGTTTAAAATACAACAGTGCTCAATTATTGTATAAATTAAATTTAGCTAGCGGGTGGCCTAACTGGAGCTGCAAGCAGCTTTTTAGCCCTCAACAATTGTGATTATTATGAATGGTCACGGGAATGAGAATATAAACCAGAGGGTGTACTTGGAGAATTGCTTTGTGTTTCATGAATGAGAATAAAATAAAGAGCAAAGGACTGTTTATCTTTTGCGAATAATATTATTGTTGTAATTTTACAATGAGTGCGATTACAATGTATGATGTCGCTACCAACTTTCAAAGTTTGATTCTTTGAGCACAGTTTGAATTCAACACCTCTAGGTCTTCATGAAATCAATTTCAAAAAGGACGTTAGCAGGGCAATGGTGATCATATGATATGAGAAATATACGAGTTGCTTGAAGTGAACCTATTTGAACATCACAATCGCATTCCCCAACGAATCGGAACGAATTGTAATTTGCTGCTTTTTCACAAGCTGAAGTGTTTCTGATACGTTATCTCGAACGAAGCTTAAGGACTGATCGTGACATGTAGCTGCATATCTCGATTGTCCCACAATGCAGAAACAATGTGATCAGCAACTGAGACAGGAATCTTATCTCTTTCAGTTGGAGAGCACAAACGTCCGTTTCCTTGTTATCATATTCCTTATCACGGCAACAGTAACTGCAATGAAAATACAATAAGCTTGTGAGAGAAGCCTATCTCACTTGGTATTGAAGGAGAGGAGAAAGAAAGGAGTGAAAGAGGGAAAGAATTGAGAAATGACAGTAGGACACGTTCCAATTCAATCGAAAAAATACTCACTGCTTCTTGTTTCCGGCAGCGATGGCTTTATACGCGATGCTATACTATACCTTTCGAGAAGTGTCAAGATTGAAAACGTGTAGAGTTCTAAATTTATTTTCATAAGTAAACTTCTGTAAACTTCTGAGGACGATAACGGAACCGAAATAAACGAGCGAAGAAAGATAATGAGACCAGCACGATGTTACGAAGAAGTGAGAAACATTTTTAGAAAGAATATAAATAGGGGAAGATCGGAAGCTTCCAGATCCCACGCCGGTATGGAGTGAACGTGGAGTATTACGACCCTCGCATCAGGAAACTTCGCCCGATTGCCAGTATTGAAAAAAAGAGGATAATTAGAGGACGCCAATTAGGCAATCGGAGTGAGATTGAATAGCTAACAACTTGAGTGACAAATTAAAATGAATAATGACTGTTTCACTGGAAAATTTCGCTGGCACTTTAAATATTGATAGTAATTTAAGTTGAACGTGTGCTATATCATACTTAGCGTCCTTTATAACAACGCTTACTTTAAAAAAATTCAAATGCCATTTTGGCGCATTTTCTGATACGCGTCCTCTCGGTTTTCCTCTCGGTATATCTCATCTAGTGGTTAGTTTCGCCATGCCGTCTTTTGAAGAAGACATCCAAAATCTTGCCAATCTTCCTTCTGACATCATTCGAAT
Source organism: Pristionchus arcanus (assembly GCA_900490705.1). Classification (NCBI taxonomy): domain Eukaryota; kingdom Metazoa; phylum Nematoda; class Chromadorea; order Rhabditida; family Neodiplogasteridae; genus Pristionchus; species Pristionchus arcanus. Next base: position 111,435 of record LS488595.1, on the reverse strand, counting down.
CATTGTTCGTGCTGAGAAATAATATCAGGAAGTCGTTGCTATTAGCTTGGTGTGCCCCATGGCAACGATTCTCTCAATTTTTATGAAAATTAAAAAATGCGGAAAACTACCACAATTTTCCATTTTTCGCCGCTCAATTCTCTGCGAGACGGCGAATAATGAGATTAGAAAATTAGAAGCCGAGGCGAACAAAGGAGTCGATTCACTCTGGCATGCTGTGCAATGGAATTGTTTGGTAAGCGTCGAGCTCGTGTCCCTAAAAGATGCATGCTTCCGTGGCGCAATCGGCAGCGCGTTCGGCTGTTAACCGAAAGGTCGGTGGTTCGAACCCACCCGGGAGCGTATCTTTTGCTATTTGTGACATGACTGGATCAAGATGATTATATTTGCAATTACTCAAAAACACATCCCTGATTTGATAGATAAGATTTCCCACATTACGAAAGTGATTGAATAATTTATTTTATACGATTCTGAACAATTATATGAAAAAGAACATGAACGACTCGTAATGAAGCGAAATTCGGTGAGATTAGAGTGTCGAAAACAAATTTCCAAATATTTGGTTAACAGGCAAATGAACCGCAGAATGAGGAGAGCAGAGAGTTATTTTCGAATATTTGGAAATTTGTTTTCGACACTCTAGGTGAGATAAAAAAGAGATAACAAATTGAATGAGCACAGGAGTGATAAAGTTAGGTGATAATTGAGCTTCGCAAAAATATAAATAGGTTTTTTGTTGTAATTAAGAAACGATTTGTAATTGTTTAGGTAACAGAGTTCGAAATACGGGTCGTCTCCTTATTCCACGCACTAACTCATCTCTATGATCGGTGAGAGAGTGTGTGAAATGTCTAGAGAAGACGCATTTTAAACTCTGTTAGGCAAGTGAATTGTTACGGCGTAGAAATGCATGAGATCGTGTCGACAACCATCTTAGTTTCCAGCACTTCCCATACCTGAAATGAATCATTATTTTGGCACTGCTTTCTGCTTTCTGAAGGTCTAACTTGAATCAGTAAAACCTTTCAGGAGTATTTGTCGAGTAATATACTGAAGATTAGGAATTTCACAATGCCTATCACTGCTTCTCTATCTTTCACCATCCTTCCAAATAACCAATCAGTCCTTATCGTGCGTTTGAAATGCTAAGCAAATGAAATGTGCTGATTAGCGAGCTATGAATTGTCTCGGAGAGGAAGGTCAGAGGAGAGCAGGTAGATCGCTCGCCTCATCCCGGCCTCTTCCTTTCTCCGCCACCTCGAACGTTTGCCAAATCTCAGCTACGAGTGGACTGAAAAATAATCTCACGATACCTTCTGGTCATTACACTTGAGCACGGCGAACGAATTTTCTCCCATGGGCCCATTAGCAATCACAGTTCCACCGTTGATGATGATCGTGTTCGGGAGGATTTGCAGATCGACCATCACACTGTAAAAGTAAAGTCAACCCATTAGCACCCGTTTGGATCGCCAGAACACCAGTGATTTTTCATACTGCAATGGACCTGTATTGAGTGGAAAGACGCACATAGAAAATTATCGATCAAAAGTGAAGTAAGCAAATTTCAGATTGCTTATTTTTAACGTATTTCGAAAACTGGTAAACGCAGACTGCAAACCGTGAGGGTATTTCACCTGCATATGAAATTGGCTTGTACGGGACACGAGTTGAGGGCGGGATTGAAGAGCGCACGATTACCCGTCTCCCTGATGATGTTCGTACGGCAACACGGAGGCACTGCAAATCGAGTCTTGCTCCTTCTCGGATTCGTCAGTTTCTGTGACACAAGAGTTGTATCTCGCATCCTAAAGTTGCTCCAAATGTCTTATTCGGTTGTTTGAGTTGTTCATCGCTCGAAAATTACATTCTCCCTCAACTCACAAGTAAATTGTCAGAATTAAGAATTCGGCTCTTCACTCCTCGTACTCTCCGGTTACTTTGACCGGTGAAAGATCAGGGATATGAGGAGACGGATTCTTCATTCTGTCATAAACTCACAAGTAGTAGTCGTCGTGGGAACGGCGGTCGTGGTCGTCGTCGGTGCTCGTGTCGTCGTTGTCGTCGGGGCCACCGTCGACGTGGGAACCCGAGGTGTGGTTGTGGGCACTGTTGGGGCGCACGACCAACAGAAGGGAATCAGAAGGGACAGGGCGAGGAGGTGGTGACGTAAGCTCATGCTGAAAATGGTCGTGGAATTCAGTACGCGGCAGAAAATGATATAAACGATTGGGTAACGCGAAAAGTAAAGGTGATGATAACATTTTCCAATATTTCAATGTACTTGCGTCGTGAAGGACCAGTCAAGTCATTCAGTGATAATGGACATGAATCTACCGCAAGAATTGAGCGAAAGTAAGACCGCAGCTCGGTGATAATGCGAAAGTGAATGAGGAAGCTAATTGCCCGAAGCTTCACTCGAAATCCTAAGCCTCTGTCGCCTCTTCCGCCCAGCAAGAAACTGTCTAGCCAAGTGAATCTGAGAATTCTGATAATTAGCGTGCTTTTTCGCTGGCGCCGGCCCTGCGAGTGAACTGACACAGTTAGAGGCCGTTCCTCGCGCACTTCCTCAGACTAATTAACGCACACACTGCGGTCATTTTCACCTCGTGATTCATAGCTCACATCGCTTCCTTTCATCTTTGCAATCCAAGTCTAACAACTTTCACCCACAATGAAATACAGTTTCAGGTAAAAATGCTCGTTCAACTGACCATGGTTTCTGTCGTGTTCGGCTCCGCTCTATCCTGCGCTCCGACCGACCCCGGCACGATTCCCGGAGTACCCGGAGGACCTGGAGCGACGACTACTACTCGTGAGTAGGGCATGACGAATCCGACCTTCTTTAGTCGTACTCTATTACCTGTCCTACTGGTACCTGTCAGAGTGACTAGAGAACAAGTGGATTGAACTGACGCATTTCTCCTGAGTTACCATCACAAAATTTTAGCTCGATATGACATGCAAAAAATAGTGACTGTAGTAAACAATTGTGTCAGTGCCTCCCTGCTGCCGGACTGACATCTATAAAAAGGCTTCTCCCGATCGCGCGTTGTTCAACCCTGCTCTGACTGCCTGCCCAGACAGCGCCAACTTCATTTGCAGGTATTTTATTAACATTTTTTTTGCTATGCTAAATTTTGCTATTCGATTGCTTATAATTTAATTTTTATGATCAAATTAGTATATTGTTACCAATCTGCCAAGTCAAAATTGTCATCTTGCAGTGTGGATACCGACCTCGCAACGGCGACTACAATGATAGTGATCAACGGAGGAGAAACAATTGCGACCGGACCGATGGGAATGAATTCATTCGCCACGCTTACTTGCAATGCGCAGAAGGTTAGCATAACCCGAATTTATTGGAAACTTGGGAAATGATAGTTTTTGTGCTTGTACAGTATCTTAATTGATTTTTGAATCGAAGCTGGCAATCTTATGGCTGACAAAATAATTATTTCAGAAATGGCAAACGGCAAGTGGAACGATCGTCGACAGTATTGCATGTCTTTGAGCAGATTGCGCATTATTTACATTTTTTATTCCTTCCTCCCAATTTGACAACCTCTTTGGAGTTCAACAGAATCATAATGCTCTCATTCCCCTAAAGCAATTAGCTACATAAAACCACTAATTGACTTTTCCTCACACAAACTGACACAGTTAGCGCTGTTTCCTTCCGCTAATTGCGACATAATTTCCAAATCACATCTCACATTTCTCCGCTCATTATCTGACTCCTCACTGTCTGCTGTCCTCGATTTCACTATTCTTCCTCAATATACTCATCGCCTAGCACCATGATACCATTTGTCCTTGATATTCATTGATAATTGTATGGTTTCATCACTCCATTTAATAATAATTGAGATAAAAATGCGATAAACAAGGATGCGATCTCTTCTCCATTTTGCCACAGTCTCCATCTTCTTTGGACTGACGAGGCCATGCGCTCCCACCCATCCAGGAACCGTGCCCGGACTTCAAAGACTAACAACAACAACAACTCGTGAGTATATTCTTCTTTTGAGGTTGTATTATGGATTAGGTCTTTGATGTTTCATGAAATGCAAACAAGATATCATACTTGAAAAAAACAAAATATATTTATCCCAGTACCAGCCTGCTGCCGTTCCGACCTCTCCGGGTCGTCTGATCGATCAATGTTTATTCCTCAACTGACCACCTGTCCACACGAGGCTAACTTCTTCTGCTCGTGAGTGTTTGCCTGGTTCATTCATAGACCGTCAAATTCCTCAGTATTCAGTTCGGTAATATCTCTACTTGAAATGAGATAAGAAGTGGACAACATTGAGAGCCAACAAATAAATATTTAAGCCCGGAGTCCGACGCTAGCCTGGCAACTACGATGATTGTGATCAACGGTGGCGTAGTTATCGCGAGAGGATTGAATGGAACAAACTGCGTCGCTGCGCTGACGTGTAATGGAATGAAGGTTAGTTAGCATGGTCTCGGATAAAAAATAAGGAGATATCTGGTTTATTGTGACAATAACTATTTGCAGTTGTGGCAGACGGCAAGCGGGACGATCGTGCAGTCGATTACTTGCAGATAATATCAATAGGATGATTGTATTTATATCCGAAATGTAATCACTAGCATTTTTCCGAATTTTTCTATTAAGTTTATTCTTCAATAAGTCCATTTTTTTCACTTGTTCTGCTCGATTTTCTAAGTAGGATTTGTGAATTCATCACATAAATTTATTTGAAGAAACGAGCTGTATCGTGCATATACACTGTGGTAAATTAATGAGACCGATTTCACAGTTAACAATTTAACAATTTAATTTATTAATCGAGAGAAATTCTGCCTATTCGGCCTGCTGCAGTCAGATTGTATTGGCTTCGCAACTCGGCGATGAGTCGTCGAACTTCCATCCTTAAACAATAATCATTACGTGTGTTTTCCACAGATTATAAATTGTATAAAGAACAGTGGGACGAAGGAGCGATTCGGGCACATACTTGGTTGTCTGTGTCACTCTATTGTCGTTACTTTGCACTCTCAGCCATTCCAGAAATCCCTTTGGCCCAAGGAATTTATCAGGTTCATCCTTGAAGAGTTGCACGACAACTTCCTTCGCATTCTTCAGAAGCGTAATAACCCTCATGATGTGATCGGGGTTCTATAAAGTATATATTGTTATGCAGATAGTGTGTTTCGAATTATCTTTTCTCCCAATAACAAACACAGAGAAAAAATTTTTTGTTAGCGAAAAAAATACGAAGCGAAGTCTTAAAATGTAGCAGTCCTTATCCAACCACAGATGTAGTGAGCACATACCGATCTCAAGGTGTATTGTAACTTCCACATCTCGATTCCAACTAGACTATTCATCGCATTCTGATTACAGTCCAATTTACACAGCTCCCCGATGAACCTGTAATTTCTCAATGTTTTTTTTGTAGTTGTTTCTATTTTACCGAACATTTAAACTTTACTAGAATTAATGCTTCATGCTAGACAGAGGGTCTGACCATCCTATTTTAAAGATGCACCGTACTTCAGGATTCCACCTCAGCTCAGCTAATTCCCCTACTATTACTGTTTCTCTACATCAAAACATACTTCAGATTTCCGATGGCGGCATCATTTTGCCGTACTCTGGCCTCTTCTTCTTCATCATCATCTATTTCATCATCGTCCTCCTCATTCCTCGGGTGATATTCCGTATCGGCAATGAATTGTTCACTGGCTGCATACTGAATCTCACCGAGGAACGGGCTCACGAACTTTTCTTTTTTTGACTGAAAAATTGTGTACTTTATTTCAAATATTAATTTCTAACTAAAACATAATTTTAAATTGACCTGCTTATCAACTAATTTCGCATAGAATCTCGCCAATCTGTGGTTCGCTATCGCTCTTCTGTGAACCATTTTGGCGATCTGAAAATGAGCCAACGTTCTCGGAACCATTGTTTTACAGACAAGGAAAATATGAAAAGATCGAGATTTCCTGTCATTCAAGGCACTTTCAGCCTGTGGGAGCTCACTTCGAGGCCATTGATTCTATAAGGTCTTGAAAAGAGAGTATACATATTGACTGAACTTGCCACACGCCCTCGATCTGTGCACTTTCAGCCTCAGGAATCGTTCAATGATCAGATCTTGCTCTGACTGGGTCTGCCCGGGCTGTGCGAGCGAAAGAATTCGAGCGGAAATTCGCTGGAATGGGCTGAGGTTTGATCATGATATGCGTTTAAATTCATAAGGTTTTAGCTGATTCACAAGGAAATTTCGGAAAAATATATGACAAAAAGGAACCTCGAGCCGTTTTCGTCCACGCCAAGCGAGAGGCATCTTTTAATCACGAGAACAGGAGGGAAAAGAGCCGATTGGAGTGCGGGTAAGAGGGAGAAGAAAGAGTTAGAGAGTGTGTTTGGATCGATGCAGTAAACAAGTAGAGAGGGAACGGGGGGAGGAAGGCAGAGAGAGAGAGAGAGATATAGAGAACGTGAACATGAGTATCTAAGATTCATTTTCTCAAATGAAAAAGTTGCTCATTGAGCACTAACTAGTCTGATGCGGGGCAATTATTTTCGGAAATATAATGAAACACAATTTAGTTCTTTGCTTTCTCATATGTATTTTGCTTAAAAAATATTGTAGCATTACAGCACGAGAACAGATTTTATTAAATAAAAAAATGGAGACCGAAACCTCAGCTTGATTTTACCGACTCTATCGACACTCGAAAATACACTTCACATAGAATTTAATAAAACACAGATAATCGTTCACATTGATTTGACACATTTTCTCGTGAACTGACAAAGTAAAGTAATTGCAAATTGGGTTTAATCGCAAAGAGTCGATACTTCCTTCAGCCGTGATTTATGAATGATGCTAATGACAGGGTCCCAATTTGGTTTATTCGGACGCTTGGGACTTGATTCTGGAAGAGAAATTTGTGTGACTTTCGTATGAAACGCAAAAACCATGGATAACATGACTGTTGACTTTGTCACTGCGCCCGACAGTATCTCCAAGGAAAGACGCTTTGAACCACAATTGCTTACCGATAAAGGGCAAGTGCTGAAATAGATTTGTTGAATATAGATTCTGTCACCGCCCTCGGCGGGGTCTGATTGGCTAGCTGTGTTCATAGATATGCGGTTTTTCTCAATTCATTTCCCAATCCAGAAAGTGCGTTGCCCTTGTTTTCCCTTGCATACCGCTTCGTTTGCTACCGCAGATCACGGTTCCTGAAATGTATGATAATGACACAAACCTCAATGAGATGATCAGCTCCCTCGCGAGTCAGACATTTATCCCCTATGTGCAACTTGTCGAGTCTTCTCGATAGCATTTCGACAATGAGAGGCGCCCATCCAGAAGGGCCCGTGGAGCATCTTCGAATGTGCAGAGATTGAAGAAGAGATGATAGCTCGAGAAGAAAATCAACTGCAAACGGAGCAGTTATTTTGTGACCGTTCAAATGGCTGACCTTCAGTTAAATCGAGTACATTTCCCATAAGGGAAAGACTCACAATGTTGTGCCTTTTAATAGTTTCGATCAACCGATTTCTGCAAAATTTGTAGAATTTTCTTAGTTATGGCACAATGTAAACGTACTTAGAGGATTCTGCAATTGTTCCGAAAAAGAGTGTCAACTCTTGAAAATGGAGTTCATCGAGAAGTTTGCATTGGATGCCGAATTCATCGTCCACGTCCGTTTTCGTTATTTGCACTCTCGTAACGCGCTTTCCCATTGATTCCACCAAGCTGGCCCATTCATCCACAGAACTGCCCTTTAGCAGATGAGTAAATACATAGCCCTAAATAAATTTCAGCTTTGTATAGTCAAGTTCAGCGTGAGCAAACGTTTGCACATCCGCCATCTTCGCATTTCTCATTGGTCCATCGTCCGATTCTGCCAGGCGCATGTTTGAGTAATGCACGACGGTACTTCCATCGGAGCTCAAATAGCGCCACTTTTTGAATCGGAACGATTAACGCGATGTGCATTCTTCTCGGGGCGCCCTGAGCTTTGAATTATTTCTGAAGACAATTGATAAAGATCTCACGGCAAGGTCATATTAGTATTTCATATTGAGTTGATGTAAAAGTGGAATTCGTACGGGTTGGCGCACAAATTCGTCGACTCGAAGTTGGAGTGCTCGACATGCCTGAAATGCAAATTATCTTTATTTTCATTTCAGAATCGTAATTTTTCACTACACACACGATTGCAGCAATTAACTCTTTGCAGAGTTCTCTTATTGGGAAATGATTTTCCGATAACATTATTGAATTTCCAATAGTCTCCTCATTCTGCGTGCTCTCTCGCAGGTGAAGCGGGGTGAATCCTTTGTTCGCCTTATTGGAATTCCGGAACATTTTCCAATAAGAGAACTCTTACTTCAGGTAAATAATGCTGGTAATTACTAGGGTTGATCGTTCGGCTTTCAGAACGGCCGAATGAGAGTGATCAAAATTGCCTCGTTCCGGAATTGATTCAATTAGCGCTCGGAATGAGTTCGGACAATGAACTAATTGGATTTCTCATTCCGGAACGGCCATTGTCCGACTCTCGGCCGTTCCGAAGTGAGGGGATAATTGGATCAAAAGTTCGGAATTCCGTCATTCCGTTCCGAACGATCAACCCTAGTAATTACAGTGAATCAAATATTTACTTACCAGTCTGAGTTCGCGAATTGCCTCAGGCACATACTCGAAAATTGTGAGGACGAGTTCACCGGGCAATCGTTCGAAAGGCGACGGGATTTCAGCAGGGTTATTGGCTAGTGCAAGACATTCAACCTTGGCCGTAAGGAGATCATTCTGTGTAGGATTCATTCTGAAATTCGAACTATAAGGTCAGAATAATGCAACTAATTAAGCCCCAAAATGATTTTAAATGCGACCACAAAAACGGAGAAATGCGCATGAAACAACATGAAAAAATATGGAATAAAAAGAAAAAAATATGGAATTGAGACGAGGCAAGCGAATGATGAAAGTGCCTTTCCAAGTGAATGTTGAAACTCCCCCCCCCGCCATTTTCAATATCACTGATACGCTAATAGTGTGCTAGGAACGATCGCATCAATGAGCCACTTCGTTTTTTCATGAAATCCTTTGGCAATGCTGTTGACCTTTTTTTCACAGTTTAGATTCTTCGAGGAAAATAATGTTGGGAATAGTTCAAGCAGAGTATTCAGAATGGTACGATTGGATCAGATTGTTATTATCAACACCGCCTGCTCACCATATTTCCGATAGTATTGCATACATTGAATGTAAACATTTTCTCGTTAACTGACATAACATTTCAACGCAAATAATTTTCATAAATCTTTTGTCGTAATTTATGAATTATGCAGACGACGTGCTCCTGATTCCGTTTACTCGGTCGTTTGGAAATAGTCGACGGGAGTACATTAGAGATTTCGGATATTGAAAAACTTTTCTTGTTTTCAGAAAGTTGTTCTTTTTGTCTAGCGGCGTCCTTGCTGGAAATTGAAATTATCAGATCAAAAGAACAATACGATGTGTTAGTATAAAAATTGTGGCCAAGGAAACAATATGCTAAACAATTAAAATCATCATGATCCCATATCTAGGTTAGATGTGATGGCCGAAACAGAGATTCAAAAAAGGAAAAGTTCAAAAGCATGTCAACAGAGTCGTCCCGGCTCTTGTCCAAGCACATGACGAGAGTGCGTGGCAAAGATAACGACGTGACTCAATGGACGGATTCTGGACTTCGACCCTCATCGTATCACTGAGAAGAGAAGAGAAGGATTAATGAAAATAAAGCAAAATTCCATGACAAAATCATTTCCAATATGTTATCCTTAAAGAATCCGACATGAATAAAGATTTTCTTAGTTTTTGCTGCACAAAACATGAATGGCATGGGCCGAAGTCCGAGGGTCGAAGTCCGGTATCCATCGCTCTATCAGTCACGTTGTTATCTGTAGTTTCGCCCTTCACTTGGGAAAGAGCCCGTGCCCTGATTGCCTTCTTTCTAAGGACTTTTCCGTGATATTTTTATATTTTCTGTTAGCTTATAGATTTATACAACCTATCTGATTTATTAAATTTTAAGAATGACTCCTGCTCAGTGCCAAAATGCACCAGTAACTACAAAAATGGAGTGCCTTGAAATCTCAAGTAGCCCTTCTGAAATTCTATCTCCTTTTGTTCAATTGCCTGGTGAACTCATCCTCACAATCTTCGAGTATGCTCCTGAGGCATTGCGTGAGCTCAGGCTGGTGAGAACATTTTTTTGTTGATCCGCCAGGTGTAATTATAACCACATCTGTACACTACTTGTTTGATATTTCCTCAGGAATCGTGATCTGACCTATTCCAAAAGTATCCTTTCAGACTTGCCGAGCATTCCAACTGCGAGTCGACGATTTTGTGCGACACCCAATACGATTTCCACTCCTGCAGAAAATCAACATGCAATACTACCATGACTATGATGTGAGATATTTATCAATTGGCGTAAAAAATAATTCAACCACAGGATGCCGAGGATAGAATGTATATCGTGCTATACATTCCTATTGAATATGTGGCGTTGTTTGAGCTCCGACGGATATATTTTACCCGCGAACTGCAAACTAATGTGACCGGCAGACTAAAGCGATTGGTCAATGAAAAATGCGAATCTGGTGGAAAAACTAAAGTGAGACTATTCTAAAATATACAAAACAGTTCTGAGAATGATTTAGTGCTATGCTCTCAATATCCTGCCTCGGGATTGCGTAAGAAATGAATGGGAGATCCTTGTGGAATCGATGGGAAAACGCGTGGAGAGAGTGCTCCTAACGAGTTCGTCTGTGGGCTCGCAATTCGCTACAGAATGCAAGCTTCTTGAAGAATTTTACTTCACAGAATTGACACTCTACATTAATACAATTACAGAATCCGTAAAGTTAGTTCTGCTTGTGATTTTCCAATTTTTTTCTGCTCGTAAATCAACAAAAGACCAATATTTTGTAGAAAACAGTTGATTGAAACGATTAAACGGCACAACATTGAGTGTCTATCTCTTTGCCTAACGGGAAAATCACCAGAAAGTCCTCAAGGTGAGCGATTTTACTGCTTCCGAAGTAATTGCTCTGATTACAGTTGATTTTCTTCTCGAATTGTCATCGCTTCTTCAATCTCTGCACTTTCGCGGCTGTTTTCCATCTCCATACACTCGTCCTTTCGAATGGGCGCCTCTTATCATCGACATGTTGTCAAGAAGACTCGACAAATTGCACATTGAACCTCCATTGTGGGAGGAATGTCTGACTCGTGAGGGAGCTGATCATCTTATTGAGGTCCTTAAATCCGTTTTTGTAGTTTCATTTCAACAAATCTGTTTCAGCATTTGCCCTTGATCGGTAAGAAAGTATGGTTCAAAGCTACATTCCGTAGGAGTACTATCGGGCGCAGCAGCCAACTCAAAGGCCATGTTATTCATGGTTTGCATGCTTCAAATATCGTTCTACATTTAATTTTTTTTCCAGAATCTAGCACAAGACGGCGGAATAAACTCAACTGGGTGCCCACCCTAAGCATTGTTCATAAATCACGACAGAAGGAACTAACGCCTCATGACCATTAATCCCATTTACTTACTTTACTTTGTACATTTATTTAGCTTCGGATTGTTACGTCCATTCACGAGAGTACGTGCTACACAATATTTATCGCCAAGACAGAGGGTGCTCATAAAATCGATGCTGATCATTTTTTTAAAAAATTGAATTACATTTATAGTAACACAATCCTAACAAAACAGTTATCTGCTAATCTTATTGTTCGCACCCTAGATGAATCAACAAACCAGCATGCACAAATCCAAACGAACTTGATTCTATAAAATTGATCTTTGCAATCGGTGCCCCGATTATGGACTCCACTCATATTCTTGTCGTTGCATGCATGCTCGGTCGTATGCAAAGAGCGCGCACGCAGACCTTATAATCTCATTAGCCTACTAACGAGGTCAATTAGCATGTCTAGCCAGCAGTGTGAGAGAGGGTAACACCTCATTCCACCTATTCTGCCCTCTCCGGAGCTGCAAGGCCTTCGCTCTTCATCCAACATGGTCAGTTTTTTGTATGAGCCTGTTATTTTGTATCGTTTCCACCGTAGATTCGGAGAACGGTAAAAGCTACCGTAATCCTGACTAATCGATCCGTTTGCAGTCTGTCTACCACAACGCGAAGAATCTGCGCGTCAATGGCAAGATCGCAAACTTTATCCCCGTCGGAGGATTCCCTGGTCAGTTGAGGGATACGGTAGGGGTACTCGAAGGCATCCGTAGGATGAGATGTGTAGTATTTACGGAAGATGCCGGAGGAATTGATTGTAGAACTAGCCATCTACGCTCGCTGGCTAGATGTCGCCGGGTTATCCCAGTCATATGCAAACGCTTCGCATCGCCGGGCTATCCCAGTCATTTGCAAACGCACTTCGTGGCTCTATCCCAACTTTTTTCTTGGATTGGTTTTCTTTGAAGTAACAAAAATAAATGCTAATCCTAAGTCGAGTTAAGGAATAAAATAGCGAGCAAAGCTCTCTAATGTCGCCGGGCAGTGTGCTAAGGTTTCATCCCAATCAGCGCCAAAACGCTCGCGAAAGGCTCGTGAGCGTGATACGTTTGTTTACAAAATAAATAAAAATCCTAAGTCGAGTTAAGGAAATACATCGATCGATATAAAAATAAAAATTTCCGGCGAAAACGTATAGGTTTCATGCGAAAACGGTGCAAAAAACGAGTTATCGCATCATTGTTACGTAATATTGCATAGTGATGACGAAATTAATTATCGTTTTTTTAAACTTTCGATTATCATTCGAGTCGTGGCACGCACTGTCGGTTTGGTTGAGTTTCCGGCGAAAACAGTGTAAAAACAAGTTATTGCATCATCATTACGTAATATTGCATAGTGATGATGAAATAGGTTATTGATTTTTCTCGAATTACATGACGAGTCGTTTGGTTCATTACATAATCGATTTGGTTTAGTTTGAGACGAGTTCTACGCGAAAAACGGATTATTGCATAATGATGACGAAGATGATGAATCAATTATCGATTTTTTCTTGAATATTTTTTTCATAAGAAGTCTAATGGTGAAGAGCTTGTAGGATGAAATTAGAGCGAGTTCTGAGCAAAAAAAGTTGAGCGTGACAGACAAACTTAGTTAGTTAGTTAGTTAGTTAGTTAGTTAGTTAGTTAGTTAGTTAGTTAGTTAGTTAGGCACGGACGGACAGACAGACACTGTGACATTATAGTACTGAAGAATATGCCAGGGGAATTGATTGTAGAAGATTTACGTTGCATTGTCTGAGAAATGGGCGAAAATACCGTCCGAAAACTCCGAGCTTTCACTATTAGAAGCCGGTCATACCGTTGTGTCTCTCCTAGTGTAGTCGTCAAACGAAACTTCAATCTCCTCTATTCCAGACACCTCCGCCGTCGCAATGCACCCGGACGGCCGAATTGAGGTAAGCATCTTGATCTTTGATATTTGGTCTTTGATCTTTCACTTTACAACTGATCTCTGTTCTCTCTCAGATCATCGAAAACTACAAGGAGAAGATCGCCCAGGAGGCCGGATGGACAGCCGAACGTGAGTTTTTGGTGAATTGATCTTTGATCTTACAATCTTGATCTTTGATGTTAGATCTTTACCTCCTGAGAATTAGTCAGATGTTATTTAGAGCAGCTAAATCACGATGGCGCAAATAGTGATCTTTGATCTCAAGTTTGTCCCGTATGCCAAGTTGATCTTTGATCTTTGCAGCCTACAAGTCGGTCCATCCTCGTGACATCTCCCTTCACTCGTGTGTGGGCGACGCGCAGGCTGGTCGAATCGCCTTCTACATCCGACGAGTCTTCCCCATCGATTTCGAGGTTGGTCTTTGATCTTTGATCTTTTTGATCTTTTGTCTTTGGTCTTTGGTCTCATTATCACACTCCCAACGATGTTCATGCACATTTTTCCGTATTATGACCGTATTCTAATGATTTTTATCGATGATCTCTTCAGAAACTGACGTCGTCCGGTCACTTCTCGATCGACGATTGGTCGGCGCCGCTCTACCACGGTCACGTCCTCTGGAGCTACTCGCTGATGGTTGACAAGCATGAAGGTGAACAGTGATCTTTGATGTTTAGTCTTGGAAGGATTACGGTAGGGTACGATCAGAGATAATACAGTGATCTTTATTGTGTAGGAGTGAGGAATGATCTTTGATCTCTGATCTTCAATCTTGATTCGTGTTAGCACCGATGATATCTTTCTTTCTGCTATGCATTATTGCTCATTGAAATTGATGTAACGCAGCTGGGCTCTGATCTCTGATCTTTGTACTCTGATCTTTGATCTCTCATCAGGCGACATCTACTCGGTGGCGCTCGCGAGTAACGGGTCGCGTGCAGGACGGGCGGAGAAGACTGGTGAATATCGAGAAATTATTGTGCCTGATCCTGATTTGCTAGAATTTTGATTCACAGTAGCGTATTGTTGTGACAAGAACATGGCAGGTCCCTCCAACTCTCCTTCCTCCCTCGGTCAACCTCCCCTCATCGATGTGAGGATGTACATAGCGCACGCTGACAATAAAGGAGCCGATGAGCGTGAGTTGATCTTTGATCTCCGAAATTTGTTCTCTGATCTCTAGCGGTTGATCAATGAAGATTGATCTTACGACTCAAATGATTGATCTTTGAACTTTCAGTCGAACTTGACGGCCTCCAGCAAGGTTCCATTTTCTTCAACGATCAGTTCACGGAGGCGAAGCTTCGCGAGTATGCAGGTAATTGATTCTCTTTTGAAATTTTTGCACTGAATGTGTTCCGATTTTTACATTTTCCTCATTATTTTTATCCAAATCAGCATGAACAGTGAAGAATGAACCGAAATGGACAAAGCCAGGATTTTCTCAATCTTTTGAATAATGAATTCCTCCTAATTCTCAGCTGACGGTCGTCTCCACGTGAGCATGCTCTTCATTGTGCCTCGCTCCTACTTCTCCCTCGACAAGATTATCGATCTGAACGCGTGAGTTCACTACCATATTCCATTGATTTATCGATCGGCAAATTGATTCTGACAATGTTTCAAACGTTGCTTGTATTGCTGGGAGCGATATCGATTGACAGACTGAGCTTGAGAAGGTAGCGTAAAGGTCTTGGATCAATATCGATTTCTCGCAGCAAGCCTACGGTACCCGAGGGCGCGGAGGACGTCGTGGCTACGATTCTTCGCGGCGAGACCCCGACCGACGCCGACTGGAAGATTACGGTATGTGGGCGATGGTATCGATTTGATCTTCAATACAGTATGTGGGATTCAATACAGTATGTCGGAAGATTCTATTTTATCGATCGATTAGATTGCCGTAGCCACAAACTACCGTACTCAGGGTTCGCACGACTGCGATGGATGCAATGGAGACCATCCCGTGCCCGTGTACGCTGTGCACAAGGACAAATTCGCCAGCTACGCCGCCAAGATCAAGGTGGGTTGTTGATGTTGTTGTTGTTGTTGTTGTTGTTGTTGTTGTTGTTATTGTTTTGACATTGATCAAAACAACGCTGTTTAGGCGACGCCAGGCGGTGACGATGTCGGTCTGCTCGAGGGACTGGATGATCACGCACTGAGATTGGTTAGGTTTTCCAAGCAAAAGTTCTCGAGATCTGTTTCTTAGTGAATACACTGTAAGTATATGAGTGGAAAGGTACGTTAAACTTCGGCATCCAAATCAATACCCTAGCTACCGTAATCCCATTGTTCCGTTCAGGCGATTCGCATCGCGTACGGTCTCGAGGCGCCGCTGCCCGGACAGGGCGAGTACGCCAAGGGAGCCATCGATGGATTGATCGAGCTGTTCGGGGTACGGTAGGGGTACTGTAGACTACAGTATCGAAGGGATACGGTAGGTAGTACAGTAATCTTTGTTCCCCTCAGGACCACTTCAACTCTGTCGTTGTTCCGCAGTGGGAGCGAGCAATCTGCAAGGAGGCGATCGCACTGAATGTGAGTTGATCTTTGATCTATGCAATAGGATAGTGTGGACTGCTTGAAATCGGCCAATTTGATCTTTGATCTCTTCTCAGAAGTCCGACCCTTCCTCGATGGCCGATCTTCTCTATCTGCTCAATATCATCTGGGAATCGCCGTACGGTCTCTTTCCCGTCGCAAAGAGAGTCGCCATTGGAGTGATGGCTGATATGGTAAGTATGGTGATCTTTGATCTTTTGTCCTTGAACTTTGGACTCTGATCTTTGATCTTTAGTCCGTGATCTTTGATCTCTGATCTGACTAATTGCCCGATTGCAGGCGCATCTCAACTGCAGCTCCAGCCTGCACGCGTGGGTTCAGGAGTCGGTGAGTAGTGTCAATCAAAATTATAAAAAAAATCAAAAATTTATGATTCTGTGAAACATGTGGTCGACAGAAAGTGTCTGCGAAATAGGCCATTTCCCCTTTGCAGGTGATTCCTCACATCGAAGCTAGTGGCATCGAGTGCCCGCACGTGACGAGCGTCCTCAGCTCGCTGTACAAGGTACGGTTTGCTCTTTTTATCTTTGATCTTTGATCTTAGCATTTTTGAAAACTTGATCTTTTCTCACAAAAAATCTATGTATAGATTATGGTAGGATTACGGTAGTTCCCATTCGGATACAGTAATCGATTTCTTCAGACGATGCGGTCGATTCCTCACGTGGAGAAGATTGCGATGGCCCAGGCGGGAGGAGTGCTCGATCCGGCTGTTCAACGGGAGATGGAGCAGATGAAACTGTAGGAGTAGGAGAGATACTGTATTCCATCTACCGTATTCTAACCTTAGACTGACGTAATCATTTGTTGCCAATTGTTGCTTATCATGAGCTCCCTTTATTTGATCCTTTCCCGTCGTTAATTGTGCAAAACAATCGTATGTTGTTTCCGGCTAATAATTGACTGCTCCCCATGTGTAGACTAGCATATTCTGTGATTATTGTTTACCGTTACCTAGCTAACTTTTGTCTTTTATCGCATATCTCGAAATCTTAATGATAAATTTAGTCGAAGTGAGCGTTTGTTTATGCAAATATGAACACACATAAAAACGAAGACACGATGCGATTTTAAAAGAGTAAAGTTTTCGATGAATGATCAAAAGTTTGTTGAAGATACAATCACTCGTCAAGTTTGCTTTGGAACGGAAGGCATCTGTAAAAAATTTGTTGTTTTCGATTTTTGATTGAAAACAACTCACGCTCCAACCAGATAGTACTTCCTTACACGATCTTGATTGGCTTTAGAGAGCCCAAGGTACGTCGTTTTCATCGCACTTTTGTTGCCCAACTAAAAACGTGAACTTTGGTTCAGCTTCGAATCTTAGTTCGTCAAAAAATTTAACAAGAATTTGGCTCGGTACTGACCTTTTGGAAAATCATAGCCATTCCGAGCGCAATTTTGAGTGAGAAATCCTTTTCCGAGCTCATCTTGCCTTTGACTTCATTTTCACATGCGTCTATAACAGAAATGTTCACATTTTAGCATTGCAAAATATTCCGCAGAAGCCGAAGATAAGTAACTCACACAACGATAAGTGTCAAGTCAATCCCAACTCACTCACCTTCCTGAGGCGTTCCAGCCATGACGATAGAGAAAATGGCCAGATAGATAATGATATTCTTGAACATGTTGGAAGGAGAGCCGACTGGATATACGAAGAAGAACTAGTGATGCTAGCCACCAATTCTTCATGATTTATAGGCGTCCAAGCGGGATCAAAAAAGCAAAAACGATTCGAATCAGTAAGCTTATTCGAAGAGATTATGGAAATTTCGTACAGTCATCGTAGCCGTAGGCGTGCGGAAGAGTGAATGTACGTGAATACGCAAAGACAAAAAAAAAGATGTCACGGTTTACTGTCGCTCTAACCACTAGAGTTCGAAATACGAGTAATTATCTCCTCTTTTCGCGCACCCTCTCGCATCTCTGACCGATGAGAGAGAGTGTGTTTAAAAATGAAACGATTGATCGTAATTCGAGCTGTGCTAGTCACTAAACCATGTGTCTTCATCTTCATCTTTTCTAAACCACTAAACCTAAACCATGCTTTCATCTTTTCATTTTTCGCTATGACTTCGGGGGTAGCTGCTTTGGGAAGCATTGGATGAGTTCGCATCTCACCTAAACGAAAACGGGTCCGTCACTAACAAATGTACCGAAATAGAACCAATATCGATCAGAAAGACAAAAACCGTTGGAATCAGTAAGCTGATTTGAAGAGATTATGGAAATTTTGATAGTAGCCGTAGGCGTGCAGTATTGTGAATCTACGTGAATTCGCGAATGCACTACAGTGATGAAGTTATTTTTAAATTGTATGTTAGAGGTATTTTTCTTTTTCCCATGTCAGTGTAGACCAGAAGAGCTTGATAAATGAAATAAACTAATTTGAATGGGTGATTCATCAGAGAAATATCCGAATGATTTATACCAGTAACATCAACGAAAAATTCGAATAATTATTACATCATTACAATTAAAGCTTCTTGAAATTCTTCGTGACCGGTGAAGGCTAGAACAGTGTACAACCGGCATAAGGAAAGGGAGATCAGATGAGGGATGAGTTCTCAAAGCCAAGCCATTCCCGGATGCATCTTCGGCTTGGTGAAGTCACGATTGAGAAACTGTTCAATATCCTGAGCGTGTCTCGCCACTCTTTCGTGGTATTTCCGTATTTCCTCATTGCTTCCCTTGTCCTCAATCTCCTCCTGTCGAGTCTTCAACTTGTTCTCGGGCCTGCAATTTAATCAATGCGTTAAATTTGCGTTGTTAGTGGGATTTTCAACAGGCAAATACTTATAGATTGTTGGAAAGACATGTAAGTATCCCCCGATTCCTCCATTTTTACAAAGATCTATGTATATAATAGATTAATGATAGGGCTCACCTCGCAGCAAATTGGAACTGCACAGCGGCTCTCTTGCACCGTAGATGCGCATAGTAGACTGGGGCGGGAATAGAGACCGGCTTGGAGCAGCGAGCATGCAGACAGCACAGACGGAAGCACATTTCCTGCAATTTCGCACACTTTTTCTCGCTGATAGCCAAGTTCATCTCATCGTATTAGGTCCAAAGTATTCTAGCTCACCGTGATTTCGTCCGTGCTAAATTCCGACTCGTCCATTACCACCGTGTAGTGCGCCGGGCGGCTCGTTCCCTGCGAAATTATGATTTTTTAATCAATTGGGGCAATTGTTAAAACAGTATATAACACATGTTCAATAGAAAAGTTCACCATTATTGTAAAAAAATAGCTTTATGGAGAAAAATTAAATGCAAATCGCCAAACTCTTGAAATAAAACGTAATTTGCGCCGATTGGCAGTAACGACCGGGTTGCTCTACTCTGAGAGAGCAAAATGATTTCTAATTATTTCTTTCTCTTTCTCTGTCTTTGTTTGAAAATCGCCAATCGGCCATCTTGGTCCGATTGGCAGTTTTTCCCTTTTGTAATTTTTGATGTGGAGGTTCAAGTCATTTTTGTAAACTTTTATTCGATTGTACATGAGTCGTATTGGTAAGGATCTTCAGAAATCACAGTGGACAACGAACGTCAAGAGAGTCCATCTGAATATTAGTATCAGACAGCAGTAAGGTTAGGAACATGACCGTTCTAGCATTAATCTACAATAGCTTCGCAATCCTCAACGTTATCATCTTCCGACACTTTTGGTCAATCTACAATTCAATTCTTTCTCTTTTCCATTCTTTGTCTAAAAATCGCCAATCGGCCATCTTGGTCCGATTGGCAGTTTCCCTCTCTCTTTTCACTTCATTCTCCCCTTCATTCTCTCGTCTCACTCACCTCTCGAACGGTCGACGCGGCTCTTCACTTCACTTACATCGCTTCTCATAAGTTTATTCTTCTTAGAAACTTCTGGTTTCTTGATTCAGAATCATTGTTCATGCTTCTCACGGTTCCATTTCCACAACGTTGATGTCTGGGAAGATGCAAATGATAAAAGTAAGCAACATTGTGAATACTGGACAAGAATATGTACTGTGTTCACCTCAGAGATCACGGAGCCGTGAGAAGCATGAACAATGATTCTGAATCAAGAAACCAGAAGTTTCTAAGAAGAATAAACTTATGAGAAGCGATGTAAGTGAAGTGAAGAGCCGCGTCGACCGTTCGAGTGGTGAGTGAGATGAGAGAATGAAGGGGAGAATGAAGTGAAAAGAGAGAGGGAAACTGCCAATCGGACCAAGATGGCCGATTGGCGATTTTTAGACAAAGAATGGAAAAGAGAAAGAATTGAATTGTAGATTGACCAAAAGTGTCGGAAGATGATAACGTTGAGGATTGCGAAGCTATTGTAGATTAATGCTAGAACGGTCATGTTCCTAACCTTACTGCTGTCTGATACTAATATTCAGATGGACTCTCTTGACGTTCGTTGTCCACTGTGATTTCTGAAGATCCTTACCAATACGACTCATGTACAATCGAATAAAAGTTTTCAAAAATGACTTGAACCTCCACATCAAAAATTACAAAAGGGAAAAACTGCCAATCGGACCAAGATGGCCGATTGGCGATTTTCAAACAAAGACAGAGAAAGAGAAAGAAATAATTAGAAATCATTTTGCTCTCTCAGAGTAGAGCAACCCGGTCGTTACTGCCAATCGGCGCAAATTACGTTTTATTTCAAGAGTTTGGCGATTTGCATTTAATTTTTCTCCATAAAGTTATTTTTTTACAATAATGGTGAACTTTTCTATTGAACATGTGTTATATCTCAATAACGACGGTGATAATGAACAATTGAATATTAATTGCCATTTTGCAGTTTTACAACCAATGATTTAGATCGGGAACAATATCTGATACCTGCACAGTGTAGTGCGAGATCATGTAGAAGTCGAACTTGTGTGGAGACACAGCGCCCTCGGTGACCACCGTACCCGGGAACGGATTGGCACTGCAATTTGTAGTTTCTTCCAATAATTCTCATTAACGAATTAATGATATCTATCCTTTCTCTAACTTGTGCACGAAGCAAGTTTTCCGCATTTAGAAAATTATCGTGTATGACTGAGTATGTCCACAACAAATGTACATCACGACAGTGCCTACTCTTGATAAATATAAATGTGTTAAAATCCAATTCAACTGCATTCGATCACCCACTTGTTCTCCATGACATCACTCCGATAGAATCTCGTCCGATGTCTCTTCTGCACTACGATATACGTGAATGGAGGCGGTCGCACGTCGGTGCATCGCTTCCAAGCTCCTTTGATCGACTGCAACTCCCTGCTAGCCGCCTCTATCATCTCCGAATCCGATACGCCATCACGCAAGATGACGACGCGATCAGGGAAGTGACCGCGCTCCTGGAAATCATTGGGATTTGGAACGCTTATGATGAATAGAAAGCCCCGGCGGACGGATCATAATGTTCTCGTTTCTCAATGTTCCCTAACAAGGGAACCGCATAACCTTGTTATGAAATTGGGGTATGTGCTATATACCATTCGAAAGAGCATCAAAAGTTGAGTTGATTCACGTTTTAAAATTCTGCTACAGCGACCTGTGGCGGCTGTGGTGGGTCAATAAAAATATGCACAAATTTTACACGAAATTTCCGCGCGCTCGCGCAGGGAGTTGTACTACTTGTAAGTTAGAGAATCCGAGAGAGCTTTGCGGAAAGAGATATCACAAAAAAGTACATCCAAGGTGAAAAGGTCATCTCCAAATCATACCCCATGATACTCCTTGAGCAGAAGGGCGAAATGGTCCTCGAAGTGTTGCACGGTCTCATTGCAGTTGACGTTGACCATGATGCGATCGGCGTACCTGTAAAATATTATTTGAATAATTAGAGATTCAAAATTCAATGAAGATTCTAAATATCTAACTTCTCAGTGCATAAATTATATTATTTCTGTGGCAGAAACTAGGGTGCGCAATGCGGGTCGCTGTCTCGTTTTTTCACATGATCTTTCGCCTCGAGAGAAGATTCGAAACGACCCACATTGAGAACTGTACCAGAAATTCAAGAAATAAATAAAATATTACTTGGTTGCATTCCTATCGAGACTGGCCACGATAGCTGCCAGAGTGAAGCTTCGAATGGGCGAGTTTGGAGATGGATGAATAGCGTCGATTCCAATGAACATTGTACGCTCATGAGACGGAAGTCTCGGCAGGTCGGGCTCATTTGCACCCCTGATCAAGCGATGGTAAAGATAAAATACTTTCTCTTTGTCAGTCAAAGCGAACGTCGTCAAGTTATGACAGATGATGAAACATACGTAAAGTCAACAATTTGATTCACTCCTCCCAACTTCACATTCAGCTTCAGCCATATGTGGTGGAACATAGACTTGTAGTCATACCTGAACATTTTCATGTTTAAAAATGATCTCTAACAATCCCCCAAAATGTTCAACAAATATTGAAAAAGGCTCACAGCTCCCTGTCAGGATCCGTCGATATCATTCTGGCGACGGTGTGCTCAGTGATAACTTGCGTGACTACACCATGGTTGAGATCCGAGAGCAACTTGATCTCGCCTGAAATGTTGGCTCATTGTCTTGTAGTAATAGTTGAAAATTTGTCTAAAAAATTTATAATTTGTGAGACCCGAAGGAATCTAATGTGATATAGAAGAAGAGAATCGAAACGTGTCAAAATCGACCTACCGTACAAAACTTCGTCCATGTTCCCAACAAAGAACAGAAACACCAGAATTTCAGTGTCTGTGCGTTTACGTTTCTCGAGAAATTGAAGAGCGTCCTGAAATCATGATCAAAATATAGTGGCCATGTTTCCACAGACCAACCTCAATGTATTTTGAAACACCACTTTTATTCACTTTATCATACTGATTGTGTGTAGAGACTCTCATTCCACGCGATTTGCACTTGTCCACAAGTTTGCGACAGAATGATCTAAATTTTAATGGAATATCAATAATTGAAAGTCAAATCGTACTTGGCAGTATCATCATTGATAATATTAGTGACGTTGCATGCGACAAAGATGATCTCTTTTTCGGTAGTCTGATAAGCTCGACTCAGCGGGAATTCTCCAGTCTCTCTATTCATGTCGATTTTTTCACCAGAATCATCCTGAGTAACTTTTGCCATTAGGAAAAATGAGCCCATTTAAATTACCTTTGAAATAATGCCAGTTTTATACAGCACTCTGCTAGGACATTCCACCATCTGAGTCTCGAGTATGATCTGAAATTGGAAGCAATCACTCACCAAAAAAATGGCAAATATGATATGTCGACTAAACGTACACCCAATGATTTCATGAACGGATCCTTTTCGTATTCCAAATCTTTTGATGCCATTTCCATAGTTAATCGATAATGATCTTGAGGAGATCGAGCCAGCTTCTGAAATTCGGTGTATAATTTTTTAATCGGATATTTATACATAGCATTGCGCAGTCAGCTCACCTGTACAATTTCCATTCTTGCAATTGTATCGAGGCGTTTGGTGTATGGAGTTGGTTTTCCATGAGTGAAAAGCACCTCCATTGGAAGGAATTCTGTCCGCTTTCCACTCTTCACTTCATACAAGGGCAGTTTCGGATATCTGAAGGGATCTGTTTGCGTGATATGTGGTTTCATCACTTACTTCAATGGTTTTCCCTGATTCTGATACCAAACGTCCAATCGAACATCTTCTTTCTGCTGTCTTGCTCGATTGAATCTTGTCAAGAAGTAGTTATCCGCGCATTCAGTGGTATTCATTGTTCGAACGAACTCATAATGCCTGACTACTATTCCATTTATGAGCAAGCCGTCTCTGAATAATGAAGTGATTTGATACGCCAGTACTTTCACTTGACTTGCCTGTCCTTCTCGGGAACCATATCACACTTCACTTTCAATCCAGATAATCTTTCTGTGAAATCAGCGATACCAGCTGGAGACATCACAGTGTTTCTCGTCAGAATGACCTTCTGAGTGGCTTTTCCCATTTTCTGAATAAAATATATTTTGAATTATCTAAAATCTAAGCAAACGTTGATGATAGCTTCATAAAAGTCCAGCAGGTTGAGGTTCAAGCTGTTGAAGAACTTGTGAACCACTGCAATGAAAAAGGCGTGACAATCAATGAAAATGTATACTTACTTCCAACATTGATAACGGGATCACCATCCTCCAATTGTCGTAGTGCCAAATAGAATCCCGTCCAAGCCTCGGACCCAGGCTGCACCATTTTCTGAACGAATTCAATAAAATAATGCAATATTGAATCTATGAATACCTTGCGCAGTGTTGACTTCTGAATATTTACGCCATTGACAGATTTCGGAATGTAGAACATCGCGCCTCCGAAGTGCGCGAACCGAGTATGGATCGACCTGGAAATAATTAAATAATAATTAAATTATTTAGGGGCTTACAACTCGTGATTTTGCTTCAGTTGAGGAGGGATGAAGCGGGCATTCTGACTGGAATTATTGTTGTTTTTTTTTTTTGCTTACTTTGGGGAAAGTGGTCACCTCAGAAGGAGTTTGATGAAAATGGCAGACCACTGCACATCGATATCATCCGGTCCACCTTTCGTGAGCTTGAATTTCGCGAAACGCGAAATACGAATGCGAACTCTCTTCTGAAAGTTAATCATTTTAACTTGCTACGACAACAGACATGATTATTTCTATGGTTGCGAATGTGGTGCATTTACGTTGTTTTTACAACACCTCGAAAAAGTTACCGGATACCCGCGAGGCTCTAGCGGTATCTAAATTATTTAAATTATTCTCACATTTCGATCATCAGTTGTGAACAATTCTCTTCCCGGTCTGTCTTCCAGCAGTTCAGTTGAGAACAAGTATTCGAAGTCATCGAATACGAAGTGCCACGGATTCCGGAAAACCTAAACAACATTAGCTTACTTTTTTAATACTTTTTGATCTAACCTCTCTATATTCATGAATGACTTTGTAAACGCATGGCGCGATATTGGACCTGATAAAGACATGCTTACACTGGTATGAGGGAATGCGTGACTCACGGATTCGTCACCGGCTCCACTCCCTTTCCCTTTCCTTTCCTTATTTCTTTATCCACAATCACTTTGTAGATGTAAATCTAGAGTTTTTTCGTGTTTATAAACTCATAAAATCAATTTTACCTGTTTGGCCGGCAATTCTATGCGAAACCAGTTCACTTTCAGATCGAACGGAACGCCTCTTGTTCCTTTTTCGGGGCGTTTTGCAATAATCACTTTTTCCTGGAAAAAATGTACTTAATTTATGTAAATTTTTATAACGATAGAGCATAAATAATGCGTAATTATTGCAATAAAACAGGAAACTCACATAGGGGAACTGAGGCGTCACAACGGGCGTTCGATACACACGCGAGCGCTCCACTGCATTTGCAACGACGGGTGGGGCTGAAAAACACCATTTCATTTTGGCATGATGAAATACGGGGAAACTCACGGTTTGCCCCACTGCCAGAGGCCATTTCGAGGTGTTGGCGTCGAGAATAACCAGATGATGAAGGAATCGTGTCTGAAATATGCAGAACTGCTTGAAAATTGATGCAAGCACGCAGCAAATAAAGAGCAGTGATAGTAGTAGTATGTTGACAACAAACGAGAGTGGGCAGAGAAAGAGAGAGGGGTGTTGTGCAGCGTCGATTTAGCGCGGAACGCGTTCTCCCTATGTCTAACTCTCTTTCTCTGTGTTGTTTGCAGGTGTTGAATGCAATAGAGTCCGCTATACGGGACGAGTGATTCAGACACGGGAAGAGCGCTCAGTTCACGAAGAAACTCAGAACTTCTTGTATAGCTGTTGTCACAAGAAATCGTCGGGGTTTTTCAAACAACAGAATATCCACATGAAGAAATAAGACAAACCTCTACAGACAGCAGGGAAAGCTTCGAACGTGAACAAAACCCGCGAGCGACCACCAGCTAGAGGGAGACGCGGTCGAAATGAGGAGAATAATTGGTCTCGCAATCTGGAAATGTCCAATTGCACTATGCAATATCAGTGCGTTCGCCTAAGAATCGCCACTTCCTGGAAAAATCCGTACAGCAAATTATAACCTCCGGGTTTTTTGACTGATTTTAGTAGGCCTGGTCCCCCTGCATCGATAACCGTCAAGATTATGTTCATGCGACCTTAATTTGCATAATTACAGGGCTCCAAAGTTATGCATGTTTTAAAGTTTTTTCAACCTTAAAAACGGAAAACATTATCAATCCTTCTGAAAATCGAGTTCTAGGGTCAGTTTTGAGCGCTGAACACGCCTGTGCACTTTATTCATGCATTTTATGAAATTTGCATATTCATGAAAATTTCAATCGAAGTTTTCTCGAAAACGAAGAAATAAACCCCTCCAATTTTTTGATATGTTATTGCCCGTAGTGTTAGCTCTGCAACGCGCCCGGGCTGGACTCTTAACTCTTATGTCTTCTACCTTAAATCCTTAAAAGACCTTAAATTTCAATTCGAGAGTTTCGCCCATTTCACCCCTCATTCCACATCATTCGCCGCGCCCGTGCGGTCTGGAATGGCTCATTTTGCCTCTCTGGCAGATCAATTTCTTCACGTTTATGTTGATTTGAGGATTCTGAGAGTTTGATCTCTTCCCTGTCTGATCCACTAATTTGAATCAACTGATGGCATTAAAATGTGTTCATTTGCGTTACAACGTGGACTTCTAAGCAAATTCCTTTCAGTATTGAAATCTTAGAAGTCACGGTCTAAAGCAAATAAACTCATTTTAATGCCATCTGTTGTTTCAAATTGGTGGATCAGACAGGTAAGAGATTAGGGGGGAAAACGACAAATGAAGAAGCGATTTTTCCCTAACTCTCATTCTCTCTTCATGAAGAATGATCCCGTCGGTCTCACTCTTCATGAAGAACTAGCGATACTAGGAAATACAATTGGACACTCAGAATTTTTCCGACACAATTCGGGCTTCCAAGGTAAAGTAAAAAAAACAGGTGTATCCACGTCAAACGATTTTACAGACATAAGACAACGCTAGGTGGGACCCGCCGGTAAGGCCAGCTGTTAAACGGACTACAATACCCAGCGGTCCAACGCTTCTAGAACTCTCAGAATCTTCAAATCAACATAAACGTGAAGAAATTGATCTGCCAGAGAGGCAAAATGAGCCATTCCAGACCGCACGGGCGCGGCGAATGATGTGGAATGAGGGGTGAAATGGGCGAAACTCTCGAATTGAAATTTAAGGTCTTTTAAGGATTTAAGGTAGAAGACATAAGAGTTAAGAGTCCAGCCCGGGCGCGTTGCAGAGCTAACACTACGGGCAATATCATATCAAAAAATTGGAGGGGTTTATTTCTTCGTTTTCGAGAAAACTTCGATTGAAATTTTCATGAATATGCAAATTTCATAAAATGCATGAATAAAGTGCACAGGCGTGTTCAGCGCTCAAAAATGACCCTAGAACTCGATTTTCAGAAGGATTGATAATGTTTTCCGTTTTTAAGGTTGAAAAAACTTTAAAACATGCATAACTTTGGAGCCCCGTAATTATGCAAATTAAGGTCGCATGAACATAATCTTTACGGTTATCGATGCAGGGGGACCAGGCCTACTAAAATCAGTCAAAAAACCAGGAGGTTACAATTTGCTGTACGGAAGGGTTGCCTGGTCTTAGGCGAACGCACTGATATGACAGGGCACTCCTCGTTTCGCACACCCTCTAGCATTGCCTGAGTTCCATGGTCCCTTGACCCGCAACCCATTGATGACATCTCAGTTTAAACGAAAATTGTTTTGTGTGCGTTTTGAGGTTCATATTCCTTATTGACGCTTCCTCTGCAGAATGATAAGTAGGGCTGTCGGAGTGAAGAACCCGTCTCCTCATTCTGCGCACTCTCTCACCGGTCAGAGTGACGCCGAATGAAGAGACGGATTCTTCACTCCGACAGCCCTAATGATAAGATAATAGGAACGAATTAATTTGTAAAAAAATCTGTGGTATTAGTCTGAAGAAACATGCACACGCAAAGAAAATGGAAAACACTTTATCATAACAAGTATAGAAAAAAAATTTATATCTGAATTTCACAATCCTAATTTCTGTCCTCGTTTCTTCTCTGCTTCATCTATTGCTTCTATTATACTCTTGTGAGCTTTTATGCTTTTCTGAAAGGTTTTTAAATGTATTTATCTTCAAATTTTGTCACTTACCACAAAACCTTGCTCAAAGCAGGCCATTTTGGGGTAGAGTTTCTTCTTGTCTTTCTCCTTCTCCTTTTCTGCTATTTTCTTCAAAATTTGTTCGTTGATCACCAGTTCGTCGTTCTTTCTACAA
The DNA here is from genome assembly GCA_900490705.1 of Pristionchus arcanus. Classification (NCBI taxonomy): domain Eukaryota; kingdom Metazoa; phylum Nematoda; class Chromadorea; order Rhabditida; family Neodiplogasteridae; genus Pristionchus; species Pristionchus arcanus. The sequence goes on along the minus strand of LS488595.1, from coordinate 83,098 downwards.
AAAAAAGAAAGTTTGTGATTTTCAATCAATCTCGAGCATACGTCGTCGTTGAGAATAGATTCTGAATCACTTCGACTATGTCATCTGCTTTCATACCCAATCGTCGGACGAGTCCTGAAGAAATAACTTTTTTACGGAACTTTCTCCACATTAAATGTGGAGAAGTAGATAATGGGAATGATAGGGAAGGAAAGCAATGTGAGTAACGGTTGGGCCAGAAAAAAGACCAGCGCCAAATAGTAGCGGGATTTTCAGTGATATGTCAATTCAATTCTTACCGTCTACATCTATTTCTCGGACCTTGGCAAGGGCGATGGAAACAGTTCTGAAATGTGCCAATCAATGCAATCTATAATCTATAAATTGGTTGCATGAGTGGCAAAGGTAAAGTTGATACCACAATCAAGGTGATTTTGCAGTTGTCATGAGACAACCACGCCTGATGGTCTTCACAAGTAAGGCCGGGTGCGTGAATGGAACATACCTTTTCCAGTATGAACTGTATGCCAGGAGGCCAGCATCCGAGAATGGTCTCTCTGGTCCGCCAGGGATTTCCGAGATGATAGACAGTTGATAGCCTACAAATTTATCGATTTAACTACGACATAGGAGATGAGAAGACCTGCGGAAAAATCTGATTGAAAAACTTACTGAAATCGATGAGAAATCGGCCCAATCCCTTCTTCTGATAGCAGGGAAAGACACAGAAGCAATTGAGGTTTGTGTCCAGAATTGTGAGTCGTTTCTGGAATATGCATGTAGGTAAATAATCTTTATTGGAAATAGAGCTTATCATGAAAAATAGTTAATGATGAAAACCTATAAACAATGGCAATACTGCAAAACATACCCTCGAAAAGTAGCCACATGGAATGAATCCGCTCTCCTTTGTGAACTCGGTTACAACGTAAAAATCGAAGTCATAAATATTACTGTAGACACACTGAATGAAATCATAATTTTAAAAGCAGCCAATCATCTCAACGAACCTTGTCTTTCAGAAACAGCGTTGCAAAAAGACACAGTTGCGTACAGTAGTCCTAAAAGGTGTGATCACTGTTGATGTTATTTCTGAAAACATACATGCTGCTTCTCTCCGTCTACTTGAAAAACAGAAATAAATCCAGCTGGCGATTTCTCGTCTCGGTACACTTCATTTCCAGGTGGTTTTCCTCCGGATCGCTTGCATTTTGTCTACAAAGCATAATTTGTACAATAATTGACCATAGTTACTTTGCATGAAGCTCCCCATTCCTAGGTCTTTATTTCAGCAAAGTGAGCATTTTTGAGTGATACCATCATAATCTACTAATTATCCTACTTACCGCATGCCGCATCCATAAAAGCTCATTGGCGAATGAATTGAAGCAGCCATCACAGATGAACAATGTCTCGCAGTGTTTGTAGTCTTCCGGATAGAATCCTTTGTAGGGTGCTTCAATCTGAATAATTATAATTATTTTAATCAATCAACGCTAGCTCACTTCAAATCGACCTCCAAGAACTACCCGTTTCAATTTTCGCTCTAAAGTTGACCGTTTTGCCTGGAAAATAGATGATGAGGGAGAATTAACGACAGTTTCAAACTTTGAACTTACATGAATTTTCCTTTCAACAGTCACAATCTGATCGGCTGCATCTACTTGCATTCTGTCCAACAAATCGGCTTTCAATCTGGAATTGTCAGATTTAGATTGTTAGATCAATATTTCTAATCAGTTCCGAATCGATCCTGTGCAATAGCAAGTTTGAAGTCATTCCACCTTTTCCTGTGACGAGTCTGATGCTCAGTTACCAACGACGCTCACTTACAAATCATAGTATTTCTCGGAATACTCTCCATTCGAATTCCTCAGATCAACATCCGATTCATCATCCATAAAAGATTGATTTAGATCAGTCGAACCTGGACTTAGCAGAATCGTCAGATCAGCTTCATTTGGCTGGAAAATGAATACTGAGATGGTAGAAACACGAACTAACGAAGTTCACCTTTAGCAATTGCTTTACTTTATAGAAAGCAACCATGACCCAGGAGAACTATGCGAGTGAAAACTCGACTCGTTTCAAAAAGTACCTTGATTAGATATCCCTGTTGAAAACGCCGAACCGATAGCCCCCTCTTATCCTAATCTTGCCTAATTTATATTATTCGCACATTTCCCCGTTTCCAGCCTGTCAAGAATTTTCTCCTACCGTTTACATTCATAAACCATGTTTACGTAAAGTAACATACCGGTTCAGATCTGCCCTGTCCAATCGGCCTCCTATTCCTCACGGGCGCCGTCAGATCCTCCATAAACAACGTGGCGATGGTCTTCGACGTGCGAAGATGCGTGTCGCGAGTGGGAACGGAGGGAAGGGTGTGACCACCGGGAGGCATCTCTGAATAATGTTTGAATTATTTTGTTGAATAATATAATTTCTTGAAAGACGTTCAATTTTAAGCACAATTTAGACTAAATCAGAGTCCACAAACTTGCAAAGTTAAAAGAACAGGCAAGCATAAATAGAAGGCAAAATATCATTGAGAAAGCATGTTGAAAGCAATAGAATCGAATTGAGCCATTCCCTAATTCAACCACTCGTCGGACCCTTCCACGCTTGCGTTGAGTACATCCGTTCAGATTGTACGGGAAATGTCCCCTACCCACTGGAAATGCTTGCCGAGTAGTTGAAACGTGAGGAAATATACCTTCTGGATACTCTAAACATTTTAGAAAACATTCAACACTTTTAAAAAAAGGCTAATGCTTTTTTTTCAGCGCTACTGTACGAATTCAAGCTGCCTTCGAGACTAAAGTGGAAGCACAAGGGAACGACGAAGAATTGCATCAATGCACGTTCTCTGACGAATTCAGTCTGACAGATTTAAAAATCTCTCATTTTGAATTAGCATTCGTGGTGCTTCTTCATTAAATTTTATTGAATTTTTATTTATTAACAATGTCAAATCGTCCAATTATTTTCTGTACACAAATGTTTTCGAAAATTAAAGCCTTTCCGCATAGTGTTTAGATCTAGGCGTTTACAGTAGTGGTTCATCGCTTTTTTCACTCTCACTGACTGCCCACTCTCTGAATTATACCCACTCGTTCCGCTGTTTACTTCATGCTCGGTATAAATCTACTGGAGTAAACGTGTCTTTCAGTTACTACAATGATTCCTCTTCTCTCCTTCCTCTTCTTGTTTCTCACTGTCTCTATCGCTGCTCCTATTATTGATCCAAAGGATGAGATCAAATTCGAGTGCAGTCTCCTAGGTGAATTCGAATCTTAGATATAGTTGAAACGATGCTTTAGAGCCATACGATATGTTGAACGTAGAAGCAGAATTCATGCAGAAGTTGGAGAAATTGCCCAATGAGGATCGCGAAGTCATCGAATCGATAGGCTATTTTAGCTATCAACCGATGTTGTATGACCTGAGGGTATCCTCGGGCCAAATGACCTGAATTGATAATTATTTCAGTATTTGGATGTCCTAAACGGAAGTCATCCAAGCATTGAGAACATTGTTCGGGAGAACTATGAGGTTTGCAGCATGAAAAAAATACCTTGTATTTGATGTTTTTATCAGGTTCTCGAAAGACGGATGGATGGGTTGTCGAAAAATGCGAAGGAAATAATTGATTTTGTAAACGTTTCTATTGTTATTTTCATGTTTAAAATCAATATTATTAAAGGTTCGCATGGAATATAGCGATATTTACTCCTTTACTCCACGCTGGAGGGCTCTCATGGTTAGATTGATTCGAAGTTTTTGTTTAAATCTAAATTGGCAGTATTGTGAGATGTATGCGTATTGGAATTCTTCTTATACAACGGATTCCGACAGAAATGAGATTCAGGAAGTATTGAAATATTGTATATTTCCCCCCTGGAGGCATTATTTCTAGGAATTTCCCAACTTCTACTTTCGAGTAACTGAAATGGCACACCCTTTTGAATATCTACAAGAAAAGTACTATGCAGAGGAATATAGCGCTGCTCCCCCGCTACATGTCGGCAATGGTACCTACCATGTCTTCGTGGGATATCATCCAGGTTGTATCAAATACAGTTAGCAAATAATCGGCAAATTTCTAGACCTTTCAACACTTGGCGATGCCTGTTCCAACAAATATCTTCGCTGAATTTAAGCATGATACAATAGAGGAAGCAAACGAGTTTTAACTAAATAAACGCAATTATGTACTCTTTGAAAGAAAACTATACATTCGCACACATTATAATAAAGTCTTTATTTACGAGACATCAATAGTGTGTCACAATAAGATTTTGGTCTTACAGGATATTGCACCAAAAGTGAAATCATTGAGAACAATAAGGCAAGTTACTTCTTCCATTCGAAAATAAGCTTTTTACAAAACCCAATATAAGTATGTTCCAAAAGTGAGCCATATTTATGGAATCGGGCATGAGAATATGTCTTCTTTACAGAGTTCTCAATATTCCTCCAATCAGCAACGGAAATATTAAATTGATGGTGATCCTGGCAATACATCTGCCCTTCATTGGTTAAGTGCACCAATCTCTCAATGTGTTTTTCTGAAAATACGTTTTTTTTTTGTTTTTAATTAAAAAAAACTCACTTGCAGAAGTGGAATCAAGACTAATAGGTTGGTCATAATATTCGAGGCAAGAAATAGAATATTCTTCAACCATTGAGATGATTTCGGAACTGAAATGGTGTTCCTCAGATGTTGAACGGAATGCATATTGAAATTCTTCGACAGGAATAAAAGAAAATATCACCAAATAGTGTTATTCGAATTGAGCGCATATGCCAATTTGATAGTCATTTTCTCTATGTTTCGTTGTCCAATCATTCTTCGAACGAAACGAATCTCATCTAGACTTCTAAATCTCCCAATCGACAAATGGCGAACGCGTGGGCTCAATGCATCGTGAATGTAATCAATGACTTTGTCCTTTCTGTTTCTCACTCCGATTTTGAGCCCCACGACCTGAAAACCCCACTTCTCAACTACTACTGCATTCGACAGAAAGAGTTGGTGGGGCGAGCCTCATGGATTACAATATACTGACCCCTCCGTAATTCTCCGTAGATAAGATTCTCAGACGAAGCGCTGCGATGTTGAGATTCATGGGAATCAGATTGCTCCGAATTCGAAGCTCGACCATGAAACTGGTGAGGTCGTACTATGAATATTATTATTTTTGATGAAATAGGACTTACTAGAAATATTGGAAATAATTCTAAAGATATGCCAAAACTCACTTTATCCATATCACTCAAAATTATTGCCTCAACTGGTGGAATGGTTTCCGTCATTTCGAGAAAAGTTTCGACGGAAGCCTTGCACCGAGTATTCACCTGGAAAGGAAAAAAGTCAGTGACAGAAGTATCTTCCGGTGGTATCTTGTCATCTCTCCCAGAGGAATCTCTCCAAGTTACAATTCTAACAAGAAAAATTGAAACTCACTTTTCGAAGATTTCCCAGCGAATCAAAATTGCCATCGGCAATAACGTAGAAGCAGATCTGATCAAAAGGAAGCTGAGGAAGAGTGTCGAGATTCTTTGGACCGTCACTCGCTCGAACGTAGATCACTGATGATTCTTTTCCTTCTGCCCTTTTCCCATTTGAAGTCGTTTTCCCTTTACGCGCCATTTTCTGAAGAGATATAAAATATACCAAAGAAGCTCAACAAGAAAACACACTAAAAATATTAAAAACAGCTCGATTCGAGCACCACAGTATAAGAAAATGGAGTTTCGAGGTAAGCGGTCGAGACTGTAAGGTTGCATAATGAGAATGGAAGAATAATGTGTGCTCAGTATCATAAACCTTCCTATCGGTAGCTGTGTGTAGAGCAAATAAACAAAACAATGGCAATGAATGACTATGAACAGCCATTCCCGCTTGTTCGCATAGATTCGTGGCGCTAATTGGTGTATTCTCAAGCGACTGGTTCGTACAACGTTGGGGCTGCTCCTGAGTGCTCCTTCTAACAATTAGTATTTCAATAAGAAAAAAATACCTGTTTAGTTGGTTTATTTTCTTAGACACTGAGTTTTTATCAATATTTATCGTCAGTTCCTACACATGATTATTAATAATGAAAATGGCACAGAATAATCACAATATTGTTTAAATGAGGCTGATGATCTTTCTTCTTACAATTGGGAATAGAAGATTGTCAGAAACAAATGGTTTCTTCGACTTTCTCTTTCTATCCCTAATTCTTTCGATGACAATCTTCTCGTCAACGAAAATTTCCTTGAATGGGGCCAGTGGCAAGACAATAGGTGTTAATGGGATCAGGGATAACTCAACAATAGATGGGGAACAAGGAGTTCCATCGTAAACATCCAAAAGGGCAAATGTGCGAATTTTCTTCGGAACTAGCAGTCGGAGTGGAAGAACGACTTCCTTTCTCCATTCAGAATCGATGAGACGACGTCGAATAATGGAAGGTCGAAGGTCGATTAATGGCTTTGGAGGAAGAGGGACAACGAGAATTGGTTGATCGATGATGAGTGATTCGCGACAGACGGGACAGGAGGGATTCTGAAATGGGATGGAGAATTTTCATATTGCAAACAACAAGCATCGTTATGTGTGGATTAGAAAAAAAAGATGAAATAAATGCAAAGTTGAAATTTTAAAATAACTAACCATACTCCACCATCTTCTGAAGCATGGTCGACAGAAGGCATGCTCGCATTTTCCTCCCGTCATCGCTTTTCCTTGAGTAGCTCCCTTGACGAGGAATGGATGGAGGCAGATGGGACATTCGGCATCAGGATTGATCTTGAGAATCACCATTGTAGACTATGAAGAGAACTGGAGTTGAGAGACTGAAGGAATTAGTGATCAGACTACCTCTTCAGCCGAGATTTTATAGTCTATAAGTTTACAGCCATTCAGCCTCGCTTGGTCGGATGCCTCTTACAGTACGAGGTCGGAAGCATGGCTGTAATATCGACCCCCTGGACGGTGAACTGTTGACCTGAGCCCATGAATTGAACAATCTGATCTTGCGATCAATAATACAAATATTCGCGTTGTTTCGTTTTAGTGAGCATACCCAAATGAGCTATGCGGAATAGCAAATGAGAGAGAGGTTTGTCGTAGCATCGGTGGTTCAGTGGTAGAATGCTCGCCTGCCACGCGGGCGGCCCGGGTTCGATTCCCGGCCGATGCAATCTTTTTGCGAGTTCCTTCAAACAAATAATATTCAACTATGATACATTTTGCAGGCTGCTTTAGTTTACCCTGTGTTTTTTTTTGGTTTCGCTATGACGCGAGCCTCGCTATGTTCGCTCGGTTCGATGTGTAGCTGTAAAAAAATCCCCTAGAAAATCCGGAACTTCTTCGATTTTTGGCCCAGACAACAACCGCGCCGAATGTGGAGGGGGTGAGAAATGAGAGTGGTAGGGAGGGAATACTCTGCGAGAAAAAGCTGGGCCAAAAAACGAAGAAGTGCCGAAAATCTACGATCGAAGACTCAGCGACCCTCTAATTGCATGATAATAGTAAAATCGAATTAAACGTGCATTAACAGTGCATTGGATCTTCATGATCTTTGAATTTAGGTAACTGTGATTTGAAATATCAATTGTTGAACTACAGCTTTTTTTGCAATATCTGTTCTATGATCACTTTCAAACAAATTCTAAATGTCGAAATCTTCAAATATTGCAAAATATCGAACCATTGATCAGGCGTGAGACAAAATATTTGTACGTTTCACTATTTAACCCGTTCATTTTTCCCCCATTTTCATCCAAAGATGAAGGTTCTCGTCCTCTTCTCTCTTCTGGCTCTCACTCTGACTGTCTCTGCCGCCCCAAAGGGTGCTTGCTGTGGGAACGACATCGTCCTGCCTCACTATCGTAACCAATTCAAACCCTCGCTCAAGGAATGCCCATCGAAGACAACTTTCGTGTGCAGGTTAGTAGTTTACCCTTATTTTTTGCCTCTTTGGAACAAGAATCCTGTTTTTCGAATAAACAGGACAATAAAGTATCAATAAAATCTGATCTTCATTTCAGTTATCTTGTATTTCAGTGGATCTAAGGTGAATATCCTCTACGAGAACGCGGCTAAAGCCATTCGTAATCCGGCGGCTGAGCTGACCTGCAGAAAGAGTGATGGAGTGAGTAATATTGAGACATTGTGTCAAAATTAATGTACTGATACGCTCGCACTTCAAAAAAAATTAGTCAATGAATAAGCCAAACTCTGGAAGTCCTGGAATTTTTTTTTATTATTATTATTTTCATTATTTAGAGACGCTTATTTTATTATTTTAATTTTATTGATTTTAGAAGTGGACGACATCGGACGGAAGAAGTGTCGACAAGATTTCGTGTGATAGACAGTGATGTGAATATCGATAAATATATTATTTATTTGAACATTGTTGCATGCATGGAAAGACGATTCCACATGGATAAAACAAGGAAAGCAACACAAAAGCTCCATGATCCTTCGATATTATTTTGGAAGTTTTGATTTATAATTTTATTTGGATAGTTGGTCGAACTGTTTCTTATTTTCATTAGGAGATGGATACACAAATAATAACTGCGAACGTATCATATTTTTCGCTCTATTTTCTCTCTATTTTTCGTCTTTCGCGAACACTAGTGGACAGTAGGGTGGTCAATACGGGCTAGACGGTACCGATACGAGGATAGAAGAGGTAGTGGTACCGCTAAAACCGCTGGGCAGTCATTGAGCGAGCGTGACCGTCCGAGATCTCGCAATGCATCCTACTAAATCTACCCAAATTTTCCTCGACATGTGAGTTCTTGTTGTAGTTTTAGACTTTGCCAATTTCGGTCCTCTAACTGTTTGTCGAATCTTTCTGTTTGTCGAAATCCAAGATGCGCCTTCCTTTGTCATTGAAAAACTCAATCTTTGAACTTTCAATCCATATTCAAAAATATTGAAACTGAATATGGTTTTCTGACCACGATTTGTGCCACGTCACGTGGGAACATTCACGTGCACGTTTCCCAATAAATTCCCCGCTTCATCGTCCCTTTCCATTCCTCGATGCGTCTTCTCTTCTTCATTTCCTTCCTTGCTTTCATCGGGACTGCCACTGCCTGCTGCAACAACAACATTGCCTCTCATGCGATGCGAACCAACTTCAATCCGCTCCTCGAGAAATGCCCAAGTCACGCTCTGTTCTCCTGCGAGTTCGTTTCCGTAATATTCGTTTTGACCATCTTTTTTTCTGTTCCGATTTAATTTTGTTCATCGTCTCGATATTTTTTTAAGATCAAGGTACTTGGCACTGCGAAATGAGAGACCAAGATTTTATTGCAAATCACTGTATCGACATTTCAGAGCTCGCGACTTATCGAAATCGGTCTACACGACAGTAATTCTCAATGGTAAAGTGACCACAAAAATCGGAAATCAACACGTGACTCTCCTCTGCAGAAAGAGCGATTGGGTGAGACAACCGCATCATTTTTGGTGTAAAGTTTCTAGATAGGGCCCGTCTCTATATTTTTCGCTCTATCTCCTAGAGTAACTAGAATAGAAGGGAAATGAAGAAATGGATATTTCACCCTGATAATCTAATTCGTTTCAGAAGTGGACTTATTATGGAACACCAGTCAAGTCGATTGAGTGCCGCCGTTGAACGTGATCGATCGTTCGATAAATGAATATTGAGATTTTCTTTGATTTTTTCTCTTTTTCCGCCAATAAAAATCAATCAATAAAAACCAATAAAAAAAACAATAAAATTTCTTGTCTCGGTCAGTCGTCGCGAGCGGTCCCTCTCCATTTCGCTCTGATGGAGAGGAGAGTTTCCTCCCTCCAGTCTACCATCTACTGATCCCGGACTCAAGAATCCCTCCCAATTCCCCGGCAAGTCTTTGGAGGTATCAAGCCACGGATCTCGAATCGATGGACGGAGTCATTTCAAGTCGGCCATGAAGGTATCGAAGGTGTCCTCTTTATTAACTTCTAAGGAGGACTGGCCATCCGGGATCCGGGATCTCGGTAGCGACTAGTCTAAGGGAAGAAGAGAGGAAAGGCGTTCCGACGTCATGCGATGCTTGCTCCAATTGTGAAGTGTCACAGCGGCAAGCGAAAAGGAATGAATCCGAAGAAGAAAGAAGAGGCCAAAGATCCCAACTGACCCGTCCCTATACTCGTCATCGGTACAAGGCACCAGAGTCCTTCCCCCCCCCCACAACCTGTGCGGATAAATATTATATTATTATTATTATTATCATCCACTGGCAATATTTTCGATACTAAAATTTATTCCTCTTGAGGATAAAGTAGTATTGCTAGGTTCGAGCTAGGTTCGAGGTTCTGCCAAAGTAGGCACAGTTTATCGGGTGAGAGAAACAAAATATACAATCAAGTGATTCCTTTCACAATTTATCTGGTGAAAGTGCAAGTGCAAGTTTGAATTAAAAGGTTAGAGTCAATATATACTTTTTTCCCGTACTGCTGAGTTATTGATACGATTCCCTCTGGGATATTGTCTACCCTATCTGTGTTTCGAAATGCGTTTGCGATCTTACTCTTGATATTGATACTCTTGATAGTTTGCGGCATTTGCGATGACCACAAATAGTTTCCTTCGCTTCAAAACTCGCACTCATCTTCGAATGCTAAGAATGCAGCTCCGAGAATTAATTCGGATGGCGCCTCCCATGCTTGTGAAGACGATGCAGAACTTCTTAACGATCTTGTCTTTCCGAGCCATCTAAATTGATTTTAAATATTAAAAAGGAAAGCATGATATCAAACGTAATTTTCCGATTGGCTATAATAAATTGACCCCTGTAAAGTAATTTACTTCGATTGAGTCCGTGCCGATTATTGATGCTGCCCCGAAACTTAACGACTCGACTCCGTTCTCGATAGCGTCTCTGACTACTCACTCGATCGACCAACGATAATTGCTCCCTCCGATGTACTGGGTCTAAATTTAGTAGTTATTACCATAATTATTTATTTTTCTCACCTGAATGTTGATCGAAATTGCTGTCCAGGTTCGGGAAGTGATTGGTGTATATAGATATCCACGAAGACAGCTGAACGTTTTTCAATTAGGGGGGATACATCATGCTGCCATACAAAGAGAGATATGAGCAAGGAAATTATTGTGTTTCGAGGCGTGAAACTCACTTTTTAATAATCACAGCCTTCTCGTTGATCAGTCCGAAAAGGGAGACGATGCAGGCGTCTGAATAAAAGGAAGATTGAAGAAGGGAAACACTGAGACCACGGTTGACAGGATGAAGAATCCGTCTCTTCATTCCTCGCACTCTCTAACTGGTTAGAGTGACGAGAGAGCACGCGGAATGATGAGACGAATTATTCATCCCGACAGTCCTATAGACGAAAGTTCACAATGTTCGTTCTCTAGATCATTGTGAAAGTGAGGCTAAGAATTCGATGTGCACCAAAAGAAAGGAATTAAAGATATCTAGTTGGAGACCGGGTCGTTGAATGAGAAAGTAATAGGCAATGAACATGAGCATCTCATGAAGTGCTTAAATATCAAATCTCATCGGGGAGGAGTCTGGAGAGACGGGGATGGGAGCGGCATGGCACATGACCTTTCATGACCGGGTGTCCTTCTGTCCCTCATCTCATATCTGATCGGGATCTGATTGATGGGCATTAGATCCATGCATGTTTCTCTAATCGGGATTGATCATCAGATAAGTGTTCCCTTTTATGGTTGTTGTTCGAGGTTGGATGTGAATGATGGATGCGAGGGTTGGATGTTCTAGGAAATGAAGAATGGATCAGAGTAGTGCCCGAAGTATTTCGATGGCCCAATAAGCACACATCTTCTCTGCAAAATTCTAGCGATAAATTTGATAGAGACGCGCTCTGATTTCACTGTCTTCGACAGAAAGAGAAAATAGTGAAGATAATTGGATGATTAATTAATAATAGATAAAGAGTACGATCTATTTGCTATCGTACATCGTTCCCATTACCGAATAAACGGCCTTTTCTACCTTTTTTTGCCTTTTTTTCCTTTGGGCGAATCCGCGCTGAATATTCTTGTTTTTTTGTTTCATATTTTTTGTCCACCCCGATAAGTGGATGAATACAAAAATTGGCCGGTGAAATATTATTTTAAATGGGTGAAAAAATATAGCCGTAGAACATAAAAACTACAGAGAATTAGTGATGACATTGTGATTGCGGTAGAGCCGTATTTTCATTGAAAATAGAGACAACGGCTCTCGTTTTTCAGCTATTTAAAATAATATTTAACCGACCAATTTTTGTATTCGTCCACTTATCGGGGTGGACAAAAAATATGAAACAAAATAAAACAAGAATATTCAGCGCGAATTCGCCCAAAAGAAAAAAGGCAAAAAAAGGTAGAAAAGTCCGTTTGTTCGGTAATGGGAGCGATGTACGATAAATGAACAATTGACTGTTTGCGCTTGCAATTGACACGGGACGGTGACATTGATGCGGGTTTGGGCAGGGATGTGAACACACTCTTGCAACTCGTGAAAAAATATTTATCGCGAATAAGTCAAGAATATACAATATATTTTATAATATAATGGTATTCTATGTCTCTTCCAAGTTGGAAGATTCCACTATTCTCGAGTTCCTGATCTCGTTTCGTCGGTCATTATGATTAGGTAAGCCATTGTGGTGCTAAACAACATTTTGAAATAAAAGTCCTGAACTGGTTGAATAGACTCACTTCTTCACAAACTCGTAATCGCGCCTCGAAAACGATTTTATATCGCAGAGATTCCTCGCAATTCGATTCATTTTTATGGCCTCTTGAATAGGGTAATCCATGGCGCACTTGTGAATGATATATTATAGATATACTCATTGATGCGAACATTGCAGCTTCCAATCGAGAACGAGTAGAGTTCTACAATACGAATCAAGAGATTAATTTAATGAAATTTACAGCAAGAAAGAAACATCGAGTGACACGAAAGAGACATAGAATGATACAACGATACTAGAGCGCGCTAGCAAATAAAGAGCTGGAGGACGCCTCTTGAATTGAATCAAGGCCACGGGGTAAGATCGCCATTGCAGTTCGGACTTTTTACGAGAAAATGGAATCTTCAATCTTTTTCATTTATCGTTTTATCGGTAATATTATGATGCAATAGAGGTGCCAGACCTGTTCTACATGAATGAATGATACTGCAAATTGCACGTTTTAGCCACAAATTTAAATATATTCATAACATTTTTCGCAATTCTGATAAGCTTGATCAAATAATATATTTGATGCATCTGCTCAATCCGGTTCAGCTCTTCACACTAGCAATTGTAGTCACAGAAATAACAGAAACGGTTGGCGATGCAGGGCTCTTCTTCTTCCAGAAAATGATTCTTCGCGCAGCCTGAATTTGTAAATTCAATTTCTCGATTTGTTTTTGGGAGTCACTTTTCGAAAGTTTTTTGACATCGCCAGTGTAATAATCAAGTTGCAACTCGTCGAGAATATCTGAATTATCATCCAGAGCATATCTGAAACAATGCTAACAATAAACAGTGGACTAATCATAATTCCCACATAATTTATACGTGTACATGTACCAGAATCCGACTGGAAATACAGCATTCGCGAGGCATGCGAGGCCTGGATGGATAATCAAGACTAATAAGACGAATTGGAATCGATTATCACCTTGAGGTAGCTCGGAGAGCAGAGTTAGAAGAGCTATTATGGTAAGAATGATGGCAGCATTCCTGGCATCGTCGCTTCTGCATTAATTTATTCATTCAATAAAATAATTTAAAAATTGCACACTTTTTCGCGCTCCGAGCAGCCATTGCCATGTGAGCATTACGCGCCTGCGAAACAATATTTAATTTTTTAATTGCTATATCTTGTTTTTCCTTACTCTGAGAATTTCGAAAACGAGAAGAAACGTGAAAATGAGTAGCAAAAGAGCAGGAAGCGTATTGTGAATGATTCCGCTGATCCATTGATATAGTTGGTACAACTAAAATGATCCCATAAATCGTATACTTATTATCATAAGCTCAAATAGCCAACCAGGCAATTATCGGAGAACATATCTTGAGACCATCCAGTTGCGGGAACGGGCTCCTTGTTCCCTACCATGTCTCTCAAATTTAATGTTCAATTCGAATTTTTTTTCCGATAGTCTTACGGATTTCCTCCGCACACTTGTTCAACAGGAAAAGTTGTGATGACATTCGTCAAGTATACTGGAATATCTGCAGCGGCTGATATTACCGCAACTACCGCGGATGCGGATAATGTAAGAAAGTAGGATGGCTGAAAGATTAATTATGATAACAATTAAAAGATTAACGATTTTTCCATTTTGAATCATCAACTACCTCCCATTTTCCCTTGGAGCGAAGAGCTCGGAATCTCAAGGCGGTCAGAACAACTGCAAATTAAATGATTTTTTGAAAAGTTTTCGAATTTGTAATCTAACCAGCCATCCAAGTGTAAAATGATCGAAACGCTGCCCAAGTATTGACCTCGAGAAGGGTGTGCACTGCTATGGAATATGTCTGAGTTTCCAAACTGAAAGAATTTAAAACGAATCTGCATAAAAGTGGACGTAGCATGACGAAAAGTGAAGAAACATTTTCTTTATTGTAAATTACTTACTTGCAAATTCCGTTCACCATCATTTTTCTGTACACTAGTGATACTCTGATAATGAGAGGCAAAATAGACGACATGCACATTATGCTCAAAATAACATTGAATGGATTGCGAAGCTCTTTCCTGTAAAGATCCTTGTTAATTTGCTCTAAGAATGTTAGATATTTGGAGTATTTAGTATCTCGAAATACTCACATTACGAGTAGCAGAAGAGCTGCAAAGAAATTCGCAACAATATTGATAGGTGCGAAATACGGGAGAATAGTTGCGTAAAATATGTACGATGTAACCAGGATTTCACTGCGATTGACACTACGATTCTGCAACAATAAAAAAACTTACTCAAACGATGCCATTACGTCATCGGAGTGGGAAATATGGAAAAGCGGATAGTTTGGGCATAAATCATCGAACTCCATTATTCGCGTTCAACTTGACGAGTTTACGTGCTAGTTCGACTTGAAAGGAAGTGGGAAGTTGTTATCGGGACCTTTTTATCGCGAGGCACTTACAAGTCGACGTTAGTCGACGATGAAATCAGCGCGAAATTAAATGTTTTGTCAGGTAAGGCTCAAGAAACGGCGAAAATTCTCTGACTTCTGAGAAAATCTCGCGCTTCTCATTTGATGGCGAAGACCTATCTCACACATAAATTCAGTCATCATCATGATACACGGGGAAATCTTTTGCTAATTCGTTGAGGAAAACAGAAAGATTATGCTGAATTCATAGTCACTCATTCCTCATTTTGAGGGGTCAATTTGCGGTATCAAAAACCCCCTTCATAGTCGAAAAGCAGATAGATCATTTTGCTCCATCAACCTCACTCCTCCCCTCTCATTCTACCCTCCCAAGCCAAAATTGAGTGGCGGCCACTCAAAATAGTGAAAATGAGGCGAATGAGAGGGGAGGAGAGAGGTTGATGGAGCAAAATGATCTATCAGCTTTTCGACTATGAAGGGGGTTTTTGATACCGCAAATTGATCCATCAAAATGAGGAATGAGTGACTATGAATTCAGCATTAGAAAATGACACGGTAAAACCTTAATTTCCCTATTCATTCCTGGTCTCTCAATTCCGCACAATATCTCACCCTCAATTTGCATCCTTTGTCTTCATTCCCTCTTTCCTCTCCCTCCTCCTCCTCCTCCCCTCATTCCTTCCTCCAGTCCCCACGAGAGGCGGTTCTCTCCGTCTTCTCTTCTCAACGGTGAGCATCTCCTCGATACCCTTTGGGATCTCCTTGGGATCCCTCGGACCCAAGCGGAGATCCCAGGGTCCTGGGTTCTCGTCCTACCGTAACCCGGTCTGATTCAGGTGCGAAATGGCCTCCGCAGCAGTGAACACCAACCCGCTCAAAGATGGGTACGTTGATCTACTACCGTATCCTGATACCGTACCCTATCGTACTCATTTCAGTTCGAATAAGTTCAACCAATCGACATCGGCGGGAAAGAAGGCCAAGGGCGGCGTGAAGGCCGCAGCCAAAGCCGGAAAGAAGTGAGTTTCCGTACTCCCACCCCTACCGTACCCCTACCGTTTCCCTTCAACGACCTAGTCGTAATTGTACCACTATCGTGTTGTTTCTTGCACTCGTCCCAACCAACGCGTTGGAAATGGGACACCGACCGCTCCAGTGAGAGCCGATCTGTGAAAATGTGATGACCGTATCCCTCACAATTGTCAGTTGCCGATTCGATTCAGTTAGCGATTGGCGCCAACAGTATCTTCAATCGTTCTTTTTCCGGATTCATTACTGTAGCCACGCCTACCGTATCCCAACTGTACCCCTACCGTATCCTTACCGTACCTCCTCCTTGCAGCCCGGGCAGCAGCAGTCGCAGCCAGAAGAGCGGCAGTGGCAGTGGAAAGGAAGCAGGCAAGAAGAGAACGAAGCCGAGTGGAGGAGGAGGAAGTAGTAGCCATCGAAGCAAGGTATGGGATAGGGAAGAGGGAAGGGGTACGGTAGGATGGGGTACTTTAGTATGGGGTACTCTAGAATGGGGTACTCTAGAATGGGGTACTGTAGAGGATGGGATACTGCAGGGTACTGTAGTAGTCGAAGCAAGATATGGGTGAAGGGGTAGGTTGAGTGCTGTAGAAGAGGGACACGGAAGATTCTATATTGCTATCGATGGGCTCTGTGCATGGGGTACAGTGAGAACGTAGTGAGGTACGGTAGAAGGGGGGGGGAATCTGGTACTGTGGATGGTGTACTGTATTTGATGATTACGGTACCTATTATCGATCGATTGCAGAGTGGGTCGAAGCGCAAGTCTGGCAGCAGCAGTGGATCGCAGAAGGGAGCGGCCGGATCGAAGAGCAGCAAGGTACGGTGGGGAGGGATACTGTATCGAGGGTACTGTAACCAAGGTACCGTTGTCTGGTTACCGTAATCCAGATACCGTAGTATGCTACCGTAACCCACCTACTGTATCCTCCTTTGCAGGGTGGTATGTCTCGGTCGGAGACGATCAAGCTATCGTGCGGGCCCGATGTCTACTACGTGAGCTCACGCCACTTTGCCGCCTGCTCCAATCTCATCAAGAAGG
Source organism: Pristionchus arcanus (assembly GCA_900490705.1). NCBI lineage: Eukaryota > Metazoa > Nematoda > Chromadorea > Rhabditida > Neodiplogasteridae > Pristionchus > Pristionchus arcanus. The sequence goes on along the minus strand of LS488595.1, from coordinate 65,939 downwards.
TACGGTATCACGGTAGCCTACCGTAGTCCTAGCTTTCAAATAGCTACCGTAACCACCATGTTACTGGTAACAACTATTGTACCCTTCTACGGGTCTACCGTAGTGCATCCGTAGCCTTATCCTACCGTACCCATCCTACCGTACCCCTCCCTTCAGGAGCTTGCGGTGAACGCACACGCCCGCTCGGTGGACCTGCGCCAGTTCGACAAGACGACGGTCCGCGTGCTCGCCGAGTACATCGAGTCCAAGAAGGTACGTGGCGATTAGGAAACGTTGCCCTCCATCGTGGTGTAGTCTGGAGACGTCGCCTATCGAAAAATAAATTGTGTGTGCCCTCATAGTAATCGTCGCCGTCCCTTCCAGATCAAGACGGACATCTCGTTCTACTCGCTGGCCGAGCTGCTCAAGTTCTCGAAAGTGTTCGAGATGGACAATCTTCGCTCGCAGCTCGAGAAGTTCATCACCGTGATCGCCGCCAACGATCTGGCCACGCTCCATCAGGTACGGTAGGAGTGTGGTGTGGCGAGTGGGAAACGGCGCCTATTGAAATATCGACGGCGTGTGCAACTTTGGCACTCTGCAACAGCATCACGTTGTGCGATCCTCGTGAAAAACCTCGCCCGTCACATTTCCGACAGCGTGTGCCTCTTTGGTAATCGTGGCCCTCCATCTCAGGTGCTGCTCATCATCGGCATCACCTCCGTCACTCGGGCGACTGAGCGAGTGATTCTGGAGAGAGCGGCCAAGAACTTCACTGGACTCGCCGCCCAGAGCACCTTCCAGCGAATTCCCTTCAATATCGTCGTCACCCTATTTGCGAGGTGGGCTGCATGATCTTTGATCTTTGGTCTTTGAACGTTGACCTGTGAAACTTGGTCTATGATCTTTGACATTAGACTAGATTTTTTTGAAATTGATCTTTGATCTCTGACCTCCCCCTACTCCAGATGCGATCTCAACGTGAAGAACGAGGTGCAGGTCGTGGACGCTATGCTGCTGTGGCTCGCTGGACAGGTGCGTGGTGTGGTGGTGTGTAATCGTCGCCTGTCGAAAATTGCACAGCGTGCGCGTGTTTGATAAACGTCGCCCTCAGGCTAACCTGCCATCGGTCGTGCCGTCCCTCTTCTACCTCGTCCGCCACGACTTCATCCACTCCATCCAGAAGGCCTTCATCGTTGAGCGAGCAAGGGCACTGCGCTTCCCTGATGATGTGAGTGATAGGGGAAGGGTACCGTATCCAAGAGATGATCGTTGGTCTTCGATCTCTGGTCATTAAAATGAACTCTGTAGTTCTTTTTGCCAATAGATTCTCTGATCAAAAAACATGAATTCTTTAAGTTAGGTTAGTTATGGTTAGTTATATAACATTTCGCATCTGACGTTTTATCTTTGATCTTTGATTTCTGATCTTTGTTTTTTGAACTTTGACCTTTCTCCTCAGGCAATCATGGCGATCGAGCGCTGCTTCGAGTGCAGAAACGGCACGAGAATCTGCGTCCTCAAGGAGCATTATGAGGTACGGTAGGTGGGAAGGGATACGGTAGTCGTATTACTGTATCAGAATCGATTAGGTTACGTTAGAGTTGAGGGTTCGGTACAATTGAGTGGCAAATACACCCATACCGAACTTGCAAGCCTGGGCTATGGCGTTCATGATCTTTGATCTTATATAAATAATCGATAATGGCCTTCAGGCAAAGTACGCTCGCTGTGGCATCGCTGACGCCTCGAACCTGGACGCGAAGAACCCGGATATGCCCCTGTAAGTCGACTACCGTACCCTGCCTACCGTACAGATCGATCGACAACTGACTTAATTTCCAGGTCCCTCCCTCGCGAGGCAATCCTCTACAAGCCGGCGGCGACCGACAGCGAGGCGGCCAAGGCCAACGCTCGCAGTGAGTGAAGGGCGACGATTACTAGAGATACACACGCTGTGCAAAAATTGACTAGGCGACGTTTCCTACTGAGCACACTACATTGCAGGCTTCCACTCGTCGGAGGCGCGCCCGTACACGCACAAGAAGGAGCACTCGGCCGGCAGAAGCGTGAGTTGAGGGGTTGCGAAGGCGTTGAGTTGAGGGGGTGAGGGAGATGGAGGTACGGTAGATGCGGCGAAGATTACCACAATGCACCATGGGTACTGTAGGTGGTACGGTAATTCCTGCACTATTGCGCTTTATCCATGGAACATTTGCCCTACTGTGTGAAACGATATCATTATGCGACTACAAGAGTACGGTAGCTTTGGGTACGGTATCATCTAAATACGGTAATAATCATCGATTGCAGAAGAAGGCGGCCGGGAAGAAGAGCAAGAACCCTAAGGGAGGTGCGAGAAAGAAGTCGTCCGCCTCTCAGTGAGTGAAGAGGAGGGGGGGGGGGTAATAGGTCTACGACTTTTTTTGCCCGGATTCTTGACATTTTTTGCGCGAACGCGATACTCACTTGTGATTCCTACTCCCACTGTAGGTCCCTGCCGCTGAGTACGAATGAGGTCATCGGCAAATTCGTTGGGAAGAATGGAGAAACTGGGTATAATAAGAGGTAGCTAAGTGATTCCTGTTAGAGTAGTAGATTTTGAGTCGTCTAGGTATCGCGCTTGTCCTAGTATTGAATAGTGAATATCCTGGGGATCCGATCACTTGCACAAAGGCTTCAAAAATGATTTATTTAATTAAAATTGATTTCCTCAGACATTCGTCGTCGAAGCGATCGAAGTCATCGGAGAAGTCGGGAAGTGTGAAGTCGAATCGAGCCAAGAAGGATAACAAACCTGTGAGTGGAGAAGGAAGGGGATACGGTAGATTGATCTTTGATCTCTAGTGGAGAATAGGAAGGGGCTAGGGTTGGCAGAATGAATCTTTATATTGAATCTGAATCATTCCTCGCCGAATCGCGCGGTGGTGGGATTCAAATGAATCGATTCTAGGGAATCTTCGACACAAAGATTCTCAGGAATCTTTGTTTTGAAAAGACGTTATAATATCGTTTTTTTCTATTGTTTTTACAGTCTATAGGTTTTCAACACTGAGGAATTTGATTATGATATTTTTGAAATCATATTTTGAATTCTCTAAAGTATTAAGATATTTTTCAGCACTTCTTGTTCTAACATAACTATTCCTTATCACGCGTGTCGCCTAATATTCGCATAGAATCAGGGCGTAGTTGGCACAAAATATGACTCCTGACTTTTTGTGTAGTTTTCGACAGTCCATTGGGTCCCTCACAAGATTGTCCCAAAATTTCGATTGTATCCGCAAGACACCTCGTAAAACTTTTCTGGATCCGAAAATCGCCAATTTTGGTTGGTGAGGTGTAGCTAGTTCCAGAACAATTTTGGTGATTTGACATCAACACATGTTCTTTGCAAAAATAACATTTTCTAACACACTTGAAAACTCAAGATTCCTAAGAATCTTCACAAAAATTACAAAGATTCTGTGGAATCTTTCCTTTTCTCTCCCTCTCATTCTGAGATTCATTCCACTCTCCCTCCCCGCGTGCCGAGCGGCGTAGAAAGATTCATTCTGCCAACCCTAGAAGGGGCAGAATGATCTCTGTATCGACCTTTCAAACCTGTGAGAGGGACATACGGTGTAATGATCTTTGAACTCTGGCTTGTCCTTCAAACCTGTGTGTGGAAGATGGGCATACGGTAGAATGGTCTTTTGTCTTTGCATCGAGTCACGATACAATTAGTTAGGGTACTGTATCAGACATGATCTTTGATCTCCCCCTGCTTTCAGAAGACCCCGGGCAAGAAGCCAGCGTCGAACAAGGCGGCAAAGAAGTCGTCCACTCATTAGGAGTCCCCTCTTCCCCTTCCCCTGTGTGCCCCCTCCTCCGATTAGCGGAGTGCTGGCGAGTGGCCGAGACAGACATTCGAGGTCCCTTTCACTACTGTATATGTGTGATAAAGTAGTACGTAGTGAAGTGGTTCCACGACTAAACAAAGCACAACACAGATGTCATGAAGTCGAAACGGAAATGAGCCCAGTTGGATTTGTTCTCGTGTAAAAATGTATTGACCAGAGTGATTTGAACTTGAACGGCGGTGTTCTATGGGCAAGAAAGGTTCTATAGTATCGTCTTTGTCAAGTGTCGACCGAAGAAAGAGCATTCGCCCCTTGAACTACGGTTGAGGTGGATATCGCAAACAGGCATTTGTTATCCATTCTTCGATGTTGCTCTCTGGTTTCTCGTAACAACTGGTATACCAGTACTCCAACCACTGGTAGGCGAGTATCCAATCCAGTGGTTAGAGTACTGGAATACCAGTGGTAGCGGTTCTGGTATACCAGTGGTCAGGATACGGTACTTGGAGTTTTTGATCGATTGTAGCATGAGTTATCTCATACAGTAACCCACCGTACATGGAACATCCCTGTACGGTAGTAACATCCAAAAGGCGTTCCTTGGTGGGATCGCAGTAGACGGCATCCACGCTCGAGATCCGTCTGCCTAGGGCTGTTGGAGGGGACCGGCGTGTTCTGGATACGACGGGTAAGACTCGCTAGTATACCAGTGGTTAGGGTACTGGTAAACCAGTGGTCAAAATCGTACTGGTATGCCAGTGGTCAGGGTACTGGTATACCAGTGGTATTCGTAAACTCCGCCCACTTTTACTGGTATACCAGTGGGTACGAGAAACCAGAGCTCCACCATCAGACCACCATCAGAAATTGATTGTCGTTTCAAGGCGAGGTCAAAAATGGAAAAATAGAACAACTAAAATTAACATGGGAATGGTCTGAACTCACATATCCCGATCTTGACCAAAAATTGAGGGTTTACTAAACCGACCACGCTGATTTCAAATCTGTAATAAAATTCTGCGAAATATTTTTTTGGAGCAAGTTATAAATCGTTGAATTTTTCACGTGATTTCGTGAGGCAGCGTCGCGCAGGGTATGAGCACATCTCTCGACACACCATCCATCGGCTTGGGTGGCGCAGCGGGTAGGGGGAGTGGCCATCAGACAGGAGGCGCTGGTTCGATTCCCCCCTGCTGCAACTATTTTTGCTATTTATTGTTGTGTTTGCTTTTTTAAAACAAATACCATAACAGACTATTTATCGTTTAGCAAGTGTGGTAAGCAACAACAAAACACTTAAAGCACAATTTTTCGGAGCACTTGGGACAAACTATGAATGACATCGTTTTGCAGGATACGGTAGCACATGGGGTTGAGAAGATAGAGCGAGGAAAGCAGAATTGAACCGGAGTCTGGAATCTAGTGGCGGGAGGGGTGTCAAGGTACCCAGCAGCGTACCATGAGTACTGAATGAGGGGTCGGAAATTTGGGGCACACATAATAGAGTAGGAAAGGGAGATAACTTTGAGAATGTTATCACGCTGATAAGCGATGAAATCGGGGTGGTTCTTGAAACCATAAGATTGAATCCTACGTACTAGACCTTTGAACGGGCGAAAGAAAAACACGTCCAATGGCTGACAAAGGCCAGTGGCACTGGCGGGAATTTGACGGGTATGAAGAGTGGTTCCAGGGGGAAGGGATCCATCGATGGCCGCCTTATCTCTGAAGGAAGTCCATGAGTCCAATAGTATCAAGAGGTCGTTGGATGGAGTGGACTGGGTGAAGATGCACTAGAATGAGGAGGATAATTGATTTTTCTGGAGGTGGAATGCTCACCTTGGACACCCACTCCTTCATATGATTCTTGGTCATGATATGGGAAGTGCCCGCGCTCACGCAAAGATTCGGGGCCGAGAAAATGGGTTTCTTCTTCGGAAATGCTCCTCCTGGTTCCTGTAGTACCACATAGAGATGATCCCCCAGAGATCCGTCGGCATACACGATCGGCATGATCGTGTACGAGTGGGTCAATGAAGCTTTACTCTGCACACAGCGGATCACGGTTTTTTCACCGATCGGTGCCAAACTTCTGGAATATGGGTACGGTAGGTCAGTGTATATGGTAGCTCACAATCAGTGATCGGAGAGTACTGTAGGTAATAACAAACCTTTTTGAGTGCATCTCTTTGAGAAATCCGGACTGATCCGCGTTCAGGATGGTGTTGAGAGGGCGGGTCTTCATCTCGTCTCGTATTGAAGACACGAAATCATCCGCTGCCTTCTTGATAGCGGCCGAATGATCATGGTTTACCGTACTGACGAACTTGGTCGTCTGTCTCGAGCAAATTCGATTCTTTTGTTTGAATCGAGTGATGAAGGAAGGAGAGGCAGTGAATCCATCAATTTAATTGTTGCCTCGATTGATATTCAATGCCATGACTGCCAGATCCACATCGTGCAATGTGAAACCTGCAGGGGGAAGTGTATTCCAGAGGATAGCATGCCAGGGGGGATGGGAGAGATGCTACAGTAACCCAGGGGGGCGGGGGAGGCTACAGTATTTCATGGGGATGGAAGATTCTACAGTAATCCAGGGGGACAGGAGATGCTACCGTAGTCAAGGGGAGAAGGGAGAGGGGCTACAGTAATCCGGGGCGGGGAGGAGGGGGAGGAACTCACCGTCCGCGAAAGCTTCGTGCACCTCCTTCAGCAAATCGTTCGAGAGACACTGCAGTCCTTGAACTCTGGATAGTCGACGTGATGAATGTTCATCGTTCTCCTTGGCATGCTGTTCGATCTTCCGCATATCGTACTCATTTCCGACAAAGCGAAACTTGCTTCTCATCGTGGCGAGGGATCGATGGGCCTTGTCAGAAGTAGAGCGATAGTAGGACGCCGCTTTGAGTACCTGTAACAGAATACTATAACGAGTGTACGGTAATCCTAATGATTTTCAAAAAATAACGTACCATTTCCAGAGTGGCGGTGCCTCGGGAGAAGTGAAATCTCTTTCTATCAGGAAGAGGAGCATCATGGAAGAGGTCGAGATCGTCAGTATTCCAGGTCGAATCAGTCTCTTCATCGTCTATCGGCTCGAGCATTCCAATCTCTTCACGAGATTCGAAGATGAGAGAATCGAGGCCGGCTTCACGAAGAAGATGAGCGAAAGCATTAGCAAGCTTCATCTCTTCTCGATTGGCAGAAGATGGGTCGGGATCAATTCCCACTTGCTGGGCAAGAAGGGCAACTACGCGAGAGGGAGAGAACATTGGAGAGGACATGCTTGATACATGAATCCAACCTGATCCCGAGGCCTTTTATACTGTCAAGCTTGGGAAGAGGGTTGCGTTCCCACGCTCCTCCTCTCCTCAAAGTGCAAGCAAACTACAAACGGGCAAACGCATGTGAACAAAGAGCAAAGTAGATACAACATTGAAAGAAAACAAAGAACAAAGTAGATACAACATAGAAAGAAAATAGCAAAAATAGTTGCAGCAGGGGGGAATCGAACCAGCGCCTCCTGTCTGATGGCCACTCCCCCTACCCGCTGCGCCACCCAAGCCGATGGATGGTGTGTCGAGAGATGTGCTCATACCCTGCGCGACGCTGCCTCACGAAATCACGTGAAAAATTCAACGATTTATAACTTGCTCCAAAAAAATATTTCGCAGAATTTTATTACAGATTTGAAATCAGCGTGGTCGGTTTAGTAAACCCTCAATTTTTGGTCAAGATCGGGATATGTGAGTTCAGACCATTCCCATGTAAGTTCAATTGCTCTTTTTTCGAGAAAGTGCAAAAGGATTGCATCGGCCGGGAATCGAACCCGGGCCGCCCGCGTGGCAGGCGAGCATTCTACCACTGAACCACCGATGCTACGGTTGATCTCTCACTCATTCGATATCATGCATGGTAGACTAAACCGAACGATCCACTTAAACTTGTGGATTCCAACCATCCGATTCGCAAGATCGGATGGTTGAACTTATAATGCCCGATCGTAAGTTTACCTTCCAGAGGGTCGATCTTACAACCATACTTCCTACTTCGTTCTGAGAGAACCATCCGATCAAGCAAGGCGGGATGGCTGTAAACTTGCTATAAATAAAGGAAAGGAGGCAGTCTGATCAGTAATTCCTCCAGTCTCTTCACTCCAATTCTCTTCATAGTCTACAATGGTGATTCTCAAGATCCAGTCTGATGCGGAATGTCCAATCTGTCTTCATCCATTCCTTGTCAAGGGAGCCACTCAAGGAAAAGCGATGACTGGAGGAAAATGCGAGCATGCCTTCTGTCGACCATGCTTTAGAAGATGGTGGACTATGGTCAGTAATTTTTCAATTATTTTAGGTTTTTAATTCCCTCTACTTTACACTACTACAATCCCCTCAAAGCTAAACGAAAATTCACATACAATTATTGAATCATATTCCAGAATCCCTCCTGTCCTGTCTGTCGTGAGTCACTCATCATCGATCAACCAATTCTCGTTGTTCCTATTCCTCCCAAGCCACTAATCGATCTTCGACCTTCAATGATTCGACGTCGTCTAATCGATACTGAATGGACAAAGACCGTCGCTCTTCCACTTCGAACACTCGTTCCGAAGAAGGTTCGCACCTTTGCCCTCTTGGACGTTTCAGATGATACTCCTTGCTCCCCATCTATTGTTGAGTTATCCCTGATCCCATTAACACCTATTGTCTTGCCACTGGCTCCTTTCAAGGAACTTTTCGTTGACGAGAAGATTGTCCTCGATAGAATTAGGGATAGAAAGAGAAAGTCGAAGAAAACACTTGTTTCTGATGATTTGCTGCTCCCTATTGTAAGGAGAAAGATCATCAGCCTTATTTAATCAATATTATGCTTATTCTGTGCCATTTTCATGATTAATAATATTGTGCGTGAACCAACGATAAATATTTACTATTATTTATCAGTGTTTTGGAATCTCTCATTCTGATTAAAAAGAGCTCAAAATGTAGATAATATAAATTTAAATAAATTGGCAGGGAATGAAGAGGGATTTCCAGATACAAAAGGACAAAATCATAAGGGCAATGCCATTGGGTTAAAATTATGCGTCACTTTCTTGGCATCGCTACCTAACTCGATTCTTCATTTCGTTGATTTCGTCTCGCATCGCCGATATTTTTAAATTAATATTTTATTTGTTTAGCAACTCAAGTATTCATCATAGAACTCTTTATCGATAGTGCACGTGAGATAAGGATGATTTCGTGCGAGGGCCGGGAATTACTCGCGCCGGCAAATAGGAAGTGGAATTCTCCGGTTCAGTCCACCGGTGCGTCCTTGCGACTGTCCGTGTCCGCGTTCGTGAAGAGACCCACACAGATGGGAAGGGCCGTGCGTTTCGCGTTACTGAAGAGGGAAAAGTTTGGATGGATTAGGGATGTCGGTCGGGATGAAGAATTCGACTCTTCATTCCGCATGATCTCTCGTCATTCTACTCGGTGAGAAAACGTCACAACCCTAGTTAGTACAAAATAAGAATCTTCTCGTTTTGCCTGATCTCTCATCTGTGACGAAGGAAAATGCGAAATGAATACATTATTTCCTGCGTCGCGATTCGCTATAGACAAGGAAGAAATTGCATAATGATAATGTAAGAAAATAAATTGCAAATAATAATAATACAAACTGCTTCTTGACGACGAAGAGGAAGGGCGTATCGAAGCAGAGCTTGCCAGACATGTCACTGAAGAGAGAATGAAAAGGTTTGAGCAAATAATGAGTGTGACTCTTCGCAGTCAGGTGCATGAATATGACTGTCGAAGATTTCATCTCTTCATTATTCGAAATCTATCGCCAGTCAGAGTGTAGAGAAACACGGAAAGAAGAATCTTCACCACTCTGACTCGATCAATGAACAGACGCGCGCTCTATACTACAGTATCCTCACCCTACCTACCTCGTCTCTCCCTCATCCCTCGGTGGAACAGGTCGTGGCTCGTCCGCCCACACGCCCTGCGAGCAGTCCTCGAGCTAAAAGGGCGAGAATTCCCAATTTCCATTTCCCGGTCTTCGGCCCGGTTCCGGCTTTTCACTTACCTTGTGGTAGATGAACTTGGCGAATCTGTCGGCGCCTCCGCCCGCCTCAAGTGATTACTAATTAGTCTAATTAATCAGTTAATTAATTATGCTGATTAGCCAATAATTAATAAACTCACTCGACCGTCGATTGGCTTGTTGTCGAAGGCGTCGAGCTGCAATAGTTTTTTTTATTTTAAATTTAATTCCAAAAAAGTTTAATTTCTTTACGCACCGACTCAATATCCGTCTTGGGCTGCTCCTCTGGATTGGTTCCGGGGTTGGTTCCAGGGGCGGAGCCAGGAAGTGAGGATCCCGGGGTCGATGGGGCCGCAGGCAGCTTGTTCGACAGCTGAAGATCAAAAGTTAAGAACAAATTATCCCGTGCAAATGTCGTGGTTGCAAATCGTTCTTGAATGTACTTGTGAGAAAGACCACTAAATGACGGTAACATGGGACCATAGTATCCGTGATGTTAACGAAACGTCGATTTTGGTAATCCTACCGTACCTCGAATACGGTCTGATGGTAGTGGTCCCAGAGCGGGAGAGTGCAGAGGGAATCGTCACTGTTCTTGTAGAAGATACGCGTCAGCTTGCACCTCAAGAACAATTGTTTTCCCTGCAAATCACGATCAGAATTGTGTAAAGTAATTGTCTTTTGGCATGCGTCTTTTTACATGCATGTACATGCAGTTGCTGCAACAATTTAGGTGTGATCTAGGTAGAGATAAATCATTCAATGCTCATCGCTCACGGCCATATCTTATTTGTGAAACCTATCCGGATTTCAACAATGTCCAAGCGTTTCAAAATATGTTCAATTGAGTCTCACTGTACTCATTAGACTGAATGAAACCTAGTGAAGTCAATTGTTCTTCTATTTGTCTTTCGAAAAAAATATTGCCGGCAACGAACTTCTCTCTATCGAAGAGCCGCCAGAGCGAATATTTCCCACGAGCAGGAGCTGCGGCCTGAAGAATATTATTATTTAATAAATAAAAAAATTATTTTAAAATCACCTCGCCCAGACGCATCGGCGTCTCGACGGTGAAGAGAGGCACAGATACCGGAAATATAGTCAGTTATCGATGGATGAGCTACCGTAACCACTCCACATATCGATTACTTACCGACATGGGCTTGGGCTTAGGCAGATCAGCAATGATGCCGTCGATGAGAGCGCCCGTAGCGGTGGCTACCCACTCGGAGATCGATTGGTCTGAGATACGGTGGGATTACTGTAGCTTGGTGGAATGTAGCCAAAAGTCATGGTATCTTCATCATCGCAGGTTTTACAGAAACACACTCCTTCAGATTCAGTTAGTCGTCAATGCCCAACCTTTCACATCACTTTACAAATGAGCCCAAGTACAAAACTCTGAACGACGGTAATCCCTCACTCTTGGGTCGAATCAGTCACACGACTGTACGCTACCACTATACACGGATTGAAACAAAGCACAAAATGCCCTCACTCCTGGGTCGAATGAGGACGCAAGTCACTCCGGGCGTCTGTCCTGCCAACTCGACGACATCGTACTGTCCGCCCGTGCTGCATCGATACTGGCCCGAATCGGTGATGCAACGGACCTGAACAAGGATTGGAGTTGAAGGTTCAGTATCGGTGATCCTGTCTCCATTCTTTTAGCTAGAAGTGGAAGTAGTATCGAAAAATAATCAATAATGAGTTGGCGAATAAAACGTTCCGTATTATGCCCTAAACACCGTAGTGTCTCTGATGAGCATTTGAATGTTACAATACCGAAAAAAAACCTGGTGTTTTGACCATGAACAGATGTCAATAAAGGAACTTTTATATTTTGCGGACGGGATGAAACCGGAAAGTAGTGAGTAAGTCCTCAAATACCTGGCTGAGATACTTCTTCTTCCTTTCGTAGCTCGAGTAGAAGTGAGCGAGGGCCGTTTGAGAGGTCGGCTCACGAAGGGCCCATGTGAAGTGGGAAGAGAGCACCGTCACGAGACATGCCTGATTTTAGGGTAGATTACGGTAGGTTATGGTATCGTTGAATACGGTATGCCGTTAGCAAGAATCATCGCAACGCGTGAATTCGCTGCGAGATGGCCTATGTTTCACAAGGCTGTTAACTTGAAGAGTCGCCCTCTTCAGACGTTGGTGAATTCCCACGGGAGAAATAAATTCAAACGAATTTGATCTTTGATCTTTGTTATACCTGAGCGAGACGATTGAGATTCGCATTGGAGTCGATCACAGTCGCCTCGCTCTTGCCAGTGATAGTCTGAAGTCGATGTTTAGGTCTACAGATTAGAGATCAAAGATCAATCTCATCATTCTCACCAAGACATCGTGGTTGATCTTTCTCGCTGTTGCGTCGCCCGAGTCATCGCACGAGAAGCACAGCGGCTTGACCATCGGAGCGTCCTGAACGGAAGATTGGATTACGGTAGGATAAGGTTGGCCCCGTGTTTATGTGCGGATGGCGACGGTAGGAATGGTAGATTACGGTGGGTCACTGAACGGTCTTGATGTGATCAGAGAGGGTTACGGTAGCGGCAAAAACATGATTTGTAGATTAGCTGTAGTACGGTAGGCTACCGTATCGTCCACCTCACCGAGTCTCCGCCGTACGCATTGTTGATCTCGTCGACGATAGCGGCCACTTGTGGAATCGCGAACTGAGGCTCGATGTAGAGGCGGCTGAAGGGTACGGTAGGATTACTGTAGCCCAGAAAAATGGTCTAAAACACACTGCTTCTAGCGCGATAATACTATATACTTATTGATAATAATACTTATTGAATGGTCTGAAAATCGATAAACTCCTGACACGAAAGAAGACAAGCCGAGATCGCCGAGGAGTAGATTGATCGACGGGTGCAGCATGCTCTGAAAGACAAAACAGAATTTATGAATTTATTTTCGAAACTACCTTGCCGCCTCTCCTGCCGATGGCCAGTTCCAGAGCTGAAAAATTCAGTAAGTGATTGCATTCTACAGTACCCTTCGGGTACGGTGGCGAGATGTTCAATACATCTCGCCCTACGGTATCCTAAAGCATACCGTACCCTTCTTCTCGATCATCGATTCGATGAAATCCTTCGTCTTCTGATCGGCGGACAGCGCGGCAACGGCCCAGCCGGCGACTGAAGTTAACGATACATGGGATACTGTAGATCAATAAATGCTGGCCGGATTTCGGTAGGACTACCGTATGCTCCTTACCGACGTGCAGGGGCGACACGCACGCGTTGTAGCACGAGAAGGAGCGACCGCGACGCTTCTGAGGGATACGGTAGGTACGATAGGCCATTACAGTAATCCCTTGCTTTTGTCCACAGAGTACGGTAAGACTACAATAAGGCTGTCAGGCGAAGAATCCGTGACGATGAGAGATCACAAGGAATGAAGAGACGGATTCTTCACCCTGGCAGCCTCAGACTACAGTATCCCGATGCTACCGTACCTGCTCTCCATCCGTAGGCACAGCGACTCCAGAGCGGCCTAGCAGGTGCATACCGTACTCGAGCAGACCCGGCGCGTCAACTGCAATCTATAATTATCTACTACAGCACTCCCTCCAGCTACCGTACCCTCTTCTATGGTGATGGCCACGGGGGGCTGCGATTGGGCCGGCCTGCGCGTCCTCCGAGGGGGCGGAGTCGGAGTGCCTGGAGTGCCGGGAGTACCGGGCACCGAACCGGACACCTGTCTCGACGGTCCGAGAGATTCTCGAGACGGTCCGAGAGATGGTCCGAGAGATTCGGCCGAAGCTGCAGGTGCTGCAGCAGCTGCAGGCGGCCGGGGAGGCAGCGGCGGCGGGGCCGCTGCAGCAGCAACAACCGGAGTCGGCTGCATGGGCTGCGGTGGTGCAGCTGCACCAGGAGTCCGAGGCGGCAGCGGCGGAGGGGCAGCTGGTCGCTGCAGCGGTGCCACTGGTGCCATGGGAGCCATGGGAGCCATGGCCCCAGGAATCTGCAGCCGATTGCCGCCGAGGCCGGTTGCCGAATCGGGCGTGGGGTTGGTCGACGGCTGCGAGCTGATCACACGAGGAGCCTGTGAGGAGTACGGTAGACAGATCAATAGAAGGGTACGGTGCCTGATTCACGAAGGGAAGCGGGGGAAAGGGAGGCGGCGGTCTAGCCATCTCAGATGAAGAGATCGGCCGGGGGCGACCGTGTGTGAGGGGCGAACGAGGTGTGAATGAGGCGGGGAACGAAGTTATTTGTTCGTTCAAATTGTGAAAATATGCAAAAATAAAATTTTAAAATTATTAATTAAATAAAATCACTCCTTGATAGTGAAAAGGTCGAGACTTTTTGTCTTACCGTACTCCATGCGGCAAGTTCAAACTCGACGTCGTTTCTCCCTGTTTTTCACCGTTTTACTCGTCGATTCATGGAGGTAATACAACTCAGTGATGACGACGATGACTTCATCCAGTCCGTCAACCCATCCGCACCCCGGAAATCCTCCTCGAAGTGAGTTATTTGGCTCAATTTTTCGTTGAAAACTCTTGTCACTAGCATTGCAATTGATCCATACTTGTGTTTTCTTCTCCTAGCGAGGTCGAATGATTCGGAATCTAAACAAATATCGTTCAGGCAAGACGTGGCTTCGTCTTTCAAAGATGCAAAGGTGTTCAAGCGGCCTCCTCCCATCTCGACGCGCATCGACAGCGATCCGATTCTGAGGCCTTCGACGTCGGCAGCGGCAATCGACGATGACGAATGTCCGATCTGCGGGAGGGATCTCAGTTAGTTTCGTTTACTCGCTAATCGGCTCACTCGTTCGAGCTCGAAATAGGAAAGTGAACACAGATTGAGTTCAATGTCATCTAATCAAGTGAGTGTTTCCGTCGTATTTCACCTCGTAGTTACCTGTATTTTAAATAATTATCTCAATTTCAGGACTGCTGAACGAGCAACGTCGCACGCTCCACCTCAATTCGTGCTTGGACGATGGAGAGGCCAAGGTTGGTGAATAAATTTGCTTTGAATAGCACTTTTCCTGTTCATACTCGTTTTTGTGCGTGTATTCTTCACAGCTGTGCACAAACCGTGCACACACAGATAAGTCACACGAATATGGCTTGATTTCTCCAACCACTTCAATGTGCGTGCATCTGATGGGATTCTGAAATGGTGCAAATTTACAATTATCGATTATTTTCTCAGGCAGATCTCGACAAGAGCATGGATAAGTGGAAGTCCACGATGGACTGTCCCGTGTGCAAGACTCCGCTCGCTGCGGGACCGGTGAGTACTGTAGCTGAATGGTTATCGATTTGTTAGGGCTGCTCGAGTTAATACACTCATTTGGCTATTGCGAATAGTGTATATTCATCGTTTTGTTTCATGCGGTAGATTTATATAAAAAAACAGCTGCAATGTCCGATATTTTGTAGGCAGAGATCGACTGACATTGAACAATGCATATTGAAGTTTCACTCTTTCTATACTTCCTAGTCGAAATTTGTTCATAAATGTCGCGTACTTCGTGTTCCATAATTAACCAGTACGATATTGATGGACCAGCCTGAAGGAAGCTGAAAATAGGGGCTTTTCAAGAGCGTTCTATTTCCGAAAACTCTTCTACTTCTGATGCCGCGTAACCAGTGATGCACCCCTTTCAGTTCCGCTCTGCTCACATCAAGAAGTGCGGTCGTGCACATGCCATCAACGGGAAGGATCTACTCAATCTGGTGAATACTCAGGAGAAAGTGGCCGATTCGAGAAGGAAGAGAGCACTGCCGCACACGAGGTACGGTAGGATGGAGGGTTATTGATTGGGTAATGGGTGAAGGGCTTGCTAGGGACAGCATTTTTTACGCCCCTTTTGTCTTGGACGATTTAGAAAACTATCTATGCGTTGGAGAAACTGGCGGTACGGCTGAAAAGCGGAGAATTTGTTGTTAGTGGATACCACAGAGGAAATTATTGAAGTTCCACGGTACTGAAAGGGTTAGAAGGTTGTGTGAAGCACGAACACACGTGACCAGACATTGAAAGTCCTTTCTAAATTCTATTGGATTTTTATTCGATGTGGGATCTGTCAAAAATTACAGTGCTGCATTTTTTTGCATTCATGCATTGTCTGAAACATCAATGTGAGGAATTCGATTGTAGCGCGAAAACGCCGAAACTGCGGCCGAAGAAGGTGTCGAAGCTGGACGGAGAACCGAAGAGTATGGCTGAGGAGGAGATGCTCATGGCTAAGGTATGGTAGTGTTGGGTAAACTCCCAATTATCAGGCTGTGCCTGCGAAAACGTGAGTCTTAGCAATCCCTAAAATTGGAGAAATTCACATCACTAATGTTGTAGTAGGAGACATAATTATCGACTTCCTTCACGCTTGAAACCAACATTACCTCGAATGATCTATCTTTGCTCATAATTTGGTGATGTAATCCTAATGCAACGGGTTGAGAGCAAGAGGGTGAATATTATTTTCGGCACCAAATCGCAATGACATTGACTTCGGGGTCTCGTC
Source organism: Pristionchus arcanus (assembly GCA_900490705.1). Classification (NCBI taxonomy): domain Eukaryota; kingdom Metazoa; phylum Nematoda; class Chromadorea; order Rhabditida; family Neodiplogasteridae; genus Pristionchus; species Pristionchus arcanus. Next base: position 49,593 of record LS488595.1, on the reverse strand, counting down.
GTTCTTAATCCCTTGTTGGTATATCAGATTGTTGAAACAACCTTGATATCCAACCAGTGCTGAAAGCAGCTATTTCATTCCAATTGTAAAGGTAAAAAAAAGCTCATCTCAACAGGCCCTCTCAGCTTCGATGATGGATCCGAGTGAGATGGAGAAGGAAGAAGAGGAACAGGAGAAGAAGAAGAAGGAGGAAGAGAAGAGAGGGAATATCGGAGAGGGAGTGAGCCCACAGTTTACGAGGTTGGTACAAGTGGGCGTTTTTTTTATTGCGATTTCCCGGCATCCAACATTTGAACCGGAATATTGATGATTAGTGTTTCACTGGTGATACTCAAGCACTGAGTCTTGGTGGCTCTAGTAATTATTCAGAGGGTTATTTTATTTTTTTTTATTTTTTATTTTTTTTATTATTAAAATCGATTTGCTCTGGTCTGGAATCCTAGATGTGAGGCATGAAACGCTGATGTGGTAGTGGCGAAACGCGTAATGTGCGGGTCGAAATTGAAACGATAACATTCATTTTCTTTTCAGGATCATCAACGACAACATCCGTCGTCGTCGATCGTACGCCGTCGTTGAGCTGGCGCCCCGAGGATGCAGATGTGACGTCATCGAGTTGATACAGGTACGTTAGAAGGGGGAGGGGGTACGGTAGGGCTTCGTTTAATTTGTTGAGTATTTTATGGTTGTACCACATTTCGTCGTTTTCGCATTGTCAAAGTTAGCCACCAAGTGGTGATGTGGAGTTGGTGAAACTCAGATGCAGTGACTGGATACTGCTGTTTTTTTATTTGAAAATTAAGTAGCAGCAACTGAGTTTCACTAAGTACATCACTAGTCAGTGGTGGGCTTTGGTAATGAGTCCCACGATCTCATTTTTAATAAAAACCACAAAATTTCCTGATACGTCGTACGTCAACTCTATACATTTTTTAGTTCCTGGAATACCTAAATACAATATCAATATTCGTCCCCCATTGCAGTCCCGCTTCCTTCGGGTGTTTCGTGCGAGGCGGAAAGTGATTGGACGAGTGGAGAAGAAGAGAGAAGAAAAGAAGAAGAAGAATGAGGAGGAAGAGACGGGACGAGTGAAGGAGAGATTGGCTGAGGGAGAGAAGACAACACTCAGGAGAGTGCACATCGAGGCCACCATGGCAAATACGGTAAGAGTACGGTTGATGAGGGTACGGTAGTTGTAGGGGGTTATGGTAATGGGTAGTGGTTGCAGTGAGTGAACTGAGTGAAGCATATTTTTTCTCTCAAGTTTTTGTACTTACCATTACTGGCATTGTGGTAACGGGAGGTAATAGTTGACGTGAAATACAAATCAGCCATCTCCAATCAATATCCACCCTTGGCAGCTCGCCCGTCTCGACGCGCTCTCGTGGGCCTACCGTAACCTCGCGAGTGAGGGAGAGAAGAGAGGAGATGTATCGATCGAGTGCACCGATGGACAGGTTATCGATTTATTTATTGGGGGACAAGTATGGGTGCTGCTTTCAAGTTACTGTAGAGGTTAGTCGAAATTAGTTGTGTGCTTCAATGATTCAGCAAAGTCGCGGATTGCGCGGATTTCTAAATATATGCAGGTTGGTGCTGCAGAAAATATACAATTATTTAGTGAATGAATCTACTAATAAAGCTTACATTCTATGTATTGTGACCATAGTTCAACTTCTGCTCCGTGCGTTAGCATGATCTCTTCCCTATTCGAAATTTTGAGTCTGGTTGAAAATAATTTTGTGTTTCAATGATTTAACAAGGTCAATGCGGAGAGGAAATTTGTAATATTATCCTTTAACAAAAAAAATCAATGTGTGAATTTACTGTTGCGTATGCCCATAATTCAATTGCAGATGCGTGCCTTCTCGTGGTCTCTTCTCGCTCGAACGACCGCACTGGGAAGAGTGGTGGAGGAGAATATGAAGTGAGTGGATACTGTAGACACTAGGCTTGACAATTCAATTTTAATCGCGAGTCTGAGACTTACAGTCTCACTCTTTTCGGTGTGTCTCAGAGTCTGATAGCCCAAGTCAGAGGAGCTTCTTTGGTGATTGTCGTCACGAACTGAACATGTAGTATTGTTGAAAATGATATTAAAATTCAAGAAAAGGTGAAAATTAGAATTCCTCAACTTTAACATGTGTTAAGGTGGTTCTGAAACTCATTTGAAAATTTTGTTCTCTGCTAGGCCACAATACTGTATTTGAAGAATACCATTATATTTTGCAGACTATCGATCGGCCAGCCGACTACCGTAGTCCGCCACTGGCTACAGTACGTGTGCTGTGGACGAGTGGAGTGGGCGGTCGGAGGGGAGAACGATGGAGTGAGGGAGATTGGTGAGTACGGTAGCAGTGGGGGTACTGTAGTTGGGGGATCAATACAAGAAATCCCGTTGGTTGTGAGAGACAGTATATACGGAGAACGTATTAGTATTTAGAAGAAACAGGGTGCGTTTCATTGAATTAAAATATTCTTTTGAATTATTGGAGAGCGCGTGAAACACAGAAGTTACTAGGCTTTCTCAATCTTTGTTCTCACCAGGATACGACCCCTCCCCCTCCCCC
>LS488595.1:10079-46980 GCA_900490705.1 Pristionchus arcanus | reverse complement strand
TTATCTAAACACCTGAGTCCCGCGGGAGATCTTACTGTTGAATCTGATGCCGGTTATCTTAGGAAATACCGTAGCCAGCTACCGTTCAAAAATTGATTGATTGATTGCAGCCAAACTGCACGGCCCCGAAGGACTAGTGGAAGAGTGTGCGAGAATGGCCAAGATGAGAAGGGAATACCTAGGATTCGGACGGATCGGAGGAGTTACTGAGGAGGATACGGTAGCTACCGTACTCCCTACCGTACTCTCCCAGGCTACAGTACCTTCGGATGCTACCGTACCCCCTGTCGAGACCCCTGAAGAGGTTGCAGCTGAGGATCCCGAGGTGGCTCCTCCCCCTCAAGAAGATCCATTGCCTAGCGATGACGCAAGAATGGAAGAGAGGGAGGACCACAAGGAGGGACAGACGATGGACAGTGAAGGATCGATCAGCGAAGCACTCAAGAAGTGCGCGGCGAACGGGCGCGCAGCCGCACGTTTCTCCTCACCCCACCCACTCGACGGCTCCTTCCTCGCTGCTCTCCAAGCCCCGCCCATCATCGAAGCCACGCCCACTACCGCACCTCCTCCACCTCCCCAGAAGGAGACTCCCAAGGACTCGTTCTTTGACTCGATTGCGTATGGAGAAACGCCCATGAGGAAGGATGAGCAAGCCCCACCCTCTACAGTGATCCCCCCGACGAGTGCGGTAGTCCAGCCAACGGACCCGGTCGAGTCGGCGGAATCGATGGATGAGGATGACGCAGTGAGGAATATACTCGGTGAGGAATTAGAAGGAGAATTGATCAGGTGAATTGAGGGTTCATGACCAGTACATGAACTGAAGCCCAGGTGTGCTTCAATTTTATTAACATTGTTTATTTAAAAAAAATAACTTATGAACTAAATTTCATTTCAATAATTGATATTCCCTTTTCAGATGTGAGCTGTCTCCGTCGTTCTCCTCGGATTCGCGTAGAGGGAGATGAGGAGGAGGGAAGGATGGAGACTGTGGTGAGCGTGCTTTGGGGATTTCAGCCTGGCCTATGTTTCGTTTGTGGTTGGTAGGATGGTGAGAGGCGCATGAGGAAGGAATGGTTGGAAAAACGGTGGTAGCAGCAGTTGTGTTTCGGATGGAATTAATAATAGTTGAAGCAGCTCCTTCATCAATGGTAGCTCGTCTTCCGGAATAAACTTTGTAAATCAAAAATAAATGGTCACTATCTCTTATCTCATCATGATGAATCGCCGCTTCCAGTTTGTGATATAGTGAGGATGCAAGCGCTTCGAATAGTTCAGCCTTCTATTTGCGTGATAAAATCAATATTTTCTAGATAGATGATATCCCATGCGAGCTATGTCTGTGTGAATAGAAGTCACTTATTTTGGAAATACCAATATTGACACATTAGTTCAAGCGTTCCCGCACCCCCCCCCCCCCCGGGTGAATGCTCGTTACTTGACTGCTGTTAGACTGTGGGAGCAGCTTTTCGTTCAATCAGTAATCCCATCTTCTCTTCAGATGTCTCCCGAACTCTTTGACGACAGTGAGGAGGATGATGAGGGAGGAGAGGAGAGGAGGAGGGAGATGAGTCAGAGAGGTGAGAATGGGGATGAGGGAGGGGTGTGAGGGGCATTGGTATATCAACAGGTGGAGATTGTAATCGGATTACGCCTATTTTTGAGCGCATGTATGAGTGGTGGAACGCGAGTGTTGCAGGGTGATTGGCAATTTGTTCTAGTTTTTTCCCTAATCTACGAAACGCATACCGGCTTTGCTCATGGTTCGCACTATTGTACCAGAGCTGAAACACTTGAGTGACTGTCTGGTTTTTGCCAGGTTTTTCGAACTGACTCATTTTGACAACGTTTCCATTACAGTACCCTCGCCTCGTTCATCGCCTCTCCGCTTCTCGAGCCAATCGATACCCGCGGATACCGTAACCCCGACGACCAGTCGGCCCTCCCTGAGAAAATCGATACTCGGACTGAAGAAGCTGCAGGTACGGTAGTCAAGTTGAGCTACGGTAGCATTATCGCCTCGCAGGATGTGATATACCTCGACGACACGCCCGTATCTTCGCCGATTACGGTAGCCAACCCGGTTACGGTATCGATCGAGAAAAAGGAGGAGGTTACGGTAGACGAGAGCTTCCCACGGGTCGATCAGCCATCTTACGGACAGGGAGGAATGGATACGGTAGATACGATGGATGGAGGAAAGGAGCGGGAAAATAGGTGAGCCCATATTTTCATCGATTCAGAGACGATCCTTGAGATGGATTTGTGGAAACGCAGATTTAACTAGAAAGTTGGCATCTGGAGGTTATGGGTTTCATTAAAGATTCAAAGCACGGATAATATTGGCTGCAACTAATGCTTTGAACGCTTGAATCTATAGAAACAATATTTTCGTTGCTGTGGAATACTCGTGTTTCATATGGAGTTTTTGAGTCAGGAAACATCGGAGCGAAGATGCATATTGAGCACCTGGGGTGAAATAAAGTATCATGGTGTTGTATCATCCTGATTCAGGGACGAGCCAATGGACGATGGAGAACAAGGAGAACGGGGAGAAGGAGAAGAGGAGGAAGATGCGTACGAGCGTTCATTCGAGTACAATGAGGACTACGGAGCGCACGATTGGAATGATTTCGAGGGTGGAGAAGAGGTGAGCGGAACTGCTGGGCTAAATAAACGATAGGTCATGCAACTGCGGAGCACTTTTTTTTCCCTTGATATTGTGAAATATTTTGGAGCCAACGTCCATTAGCGGTAATTAACCAACTGATTGTGAGGGAACTAGGATGTTCAAGCATCATTGATGGTCTATGGATTGTGGAGAGATTAGGAATGTTGGGAGGGGATGCTCTGAGAGAATAGGCTTGGTCAAAAACAAAGAAGTGTCGAGGTGAGAAGTATCAGTTCCGCGAGCAGTCACTAGGTTGCATGGGCTATCACAGGTTTCTCAATTGATGTATTCCACCGATAATAGTAATGTCATGTGCAGTGACTTTACAAGAATCAACTTTAATCCACTACTGGTTCTTTATCATTAGCAAATGAAGACAACAGTTGCAGAGGTTTTTTTTGTATTTTCTAGAGCTGTTCTCGCTAGGTTGATTGTGGTTCCACGAGTATCTCAATAGCTCTTTTCCATCAAATGCAATGATCTCGCTTCGGCATTCCCTACCAAACCACCCCTATTACTCAATGTCAGACAGGGTTCAATTTAGCTTCTTGAGCAATTACGTGGTAGGTTACTCGTGGTTGCACCAGTTTCTCATTAGCTGTATTCCATCTAGGACATTAGTGAGACATGAATTCCTCTCCAAATGACTACTCATTCCCAGGCGGATCCCTCGGTGGTAGAGCTTTGCATTTTAGCCTCGAGAGCAGTCTTCACTAGCTTGCTCGGGGTTGCACGAGTATCTCAATAGCTGTGTTCCACCTTGGACAATAATCGTCATCTGCTTCCCCCATCAACCACTACTTTTATTCAGGTGGATCCCTCAGTGGCGGCTCGTGCTCGCGAAGAGGTCGATTCGTTCCTGCAGTCACTCAACGAAACCAGGCAGAAGGTGATGACGTCATCACTTGTTTTTGTTTTTCCTCCGTTGGTTTGGTGTTTTTACTAGGTGTTTTAGGGAATGGGAGTCACCAATGTGGCTCGTGTTTCAGCGATAGGACAAGAACGAGTAAGGGTGTGATTTTATAATTTATTGTCGTGTTCTTTCAAAAAAACATAATCATTGCTTCATCTTCGCCTCCTTCCAGACCACCGGCTCCTTCTCTCCCTTGAAGGCCGCGCCGCCCTCGACCGAGATCGATTCGTTCCTGCTGTCGATGAGAATGGGAATGGAATCATCAAAGGAAGACGACGAGGAGGAGAGAGAGGAAGGCACAGGTGGGATTGGGGTTGCAGGGGTGGTACTTGGGTTAGCCAGACCTTGCTTGGCTGATGGTTTCCAGGATTTTGGGAATACTTTACTATAGACAATAGGGTTGGCAATTCGATGGATGCGGCATCGCATGACAGTGCCTCCCTCTCGCTTTTCACATGCGATGCCGCATGCGAGACCAGGTCAACATGCGCCGTTGCATGTTTGAGGGGAGGGGAGGGAGAGGGGATGCGGCATCGAATGAACATGCGCCGTTGCATGTTTGAGGGGAGGGGAGGGAGAGGGGATGCGGCATCGAATGAACATGCGCCGTTGCATGTTTGGGAAGAGGGGAAAGCGCGCATTCTAGCCCATACGGGTTAGAGGGAGGAGGGAGAGATGAGGGAAAGGGGGCGGGGCTTCGCGACCTCTTCCCTTCTTCCCAAACATGCAACGGCGCATGTTCATTCGATGCCGCATCCCCTCTCCCTCCCCTCCCCTCAAACATGCAACGGCGAATGTTGACCTGGTCTCGCATGCGGCATCGCATCCATCGCATCGTTTTACCAACCCTAATAGACAACTTCTGATTTTCGTTTCTAACCATGTGAGAAGGGGGGGGGACAGGTGGGATTGGGGTTGCAGGGCTGGTACTATAACTATCAAAACCTTTTCTGATTGATTGATCAGTGGACTATAATTACTTTGCTATAAACAACTGTAGAGTTTGATTTCTATGTTGACGCCAGATATATGTTATCAAAATGCTATTCCATTTAGGCGATATCCTCGGCGCGCTGAGTCCAGTACGAACGGAGGCGGAGCCAGTGTTCAAGACGCCGATTGTGAGGGGAGGACGAGGAAGGGGAAGAGGAGGGAGGGGAGGCAGAGGGGCGGCCTTCGGAAGCAATGTCAAGGTGAGTACTGCGGATAACAATTGTTGATAACATGCGTAGTCCGCTAATTTAGAAGCAATGTCATGGCGAAGGGGGGGGGGGGTCAAACAATGACAATGTGAGAAGTTGTGTGTGTGTGTGCGAGGGGCGATGGCGAATTGATTGTAGGGGAGATAAGCATAAAATGAACCAAAATGGCTGAGAAGGTGTGTTGGTTACCGAATATGATAATGATGGTGAAATGCAGCAGTGGCATGTCATTCCAGAGTGTACGATGAGTAGGGATGCAGTTACGTTAAGATTTAAAGCACAATGCGCAAAAACTATCTTTATTGGAAAGTTTGGCGCATAGATGATGGCGGTGAAACCTAAAGGATTTTTTCGCTTTCGCAAATAAATAATTCTTTCTCAATTCCAGGTGCTCAAGTGGTCGAATGTGACGCCGAAGCCGCAGTTTGAGGCGATGGACGATGCAGCACTAAAGGTTTGTTGATGGCGAGGGGGGGGGGGGGTTAGGGAGGAGGAGGCCTTTGGAGTAGTCCCGTCCTCCTATCTTATTGGCTTATTTCCTGGTGCATACGTGGAGTGTTTCTTACTAACCTAGAACTTGTCACATGATTGTGGTATTAAACTTTCATTGATCAAGTGTAGACGGTGAAACACGCGAGATATTTGTTCTTGAATTGTTATTTTTCTTATATCTACATGCGACCGGGCGGAATCAAAGTGTCTGTTTCCACCAGCACAAGTGGGAGCGGTGAAGCACCAAATGTGCAATGACTTTCGTTTTTAGTTTCTCTAAATTGAAGCGTTTCCTTCAGACTCAACTGGCCCGGTACGGACTGCGACCGATGGGAAGGAAGCGAGCGATTGCCATGCTATCGGAGATATACGAGCAGACGCATCCTGGTAAGGGGAGGGGGGTACGGTAGGAGATTATGGTAGTCATGGACTGAAATATGAGGTGTAGATGGAAAAATGTTGGTGCGCGAGGGGGCCAGTGATGTCTATGCTTCGCAACCGCCTGATATGCCGAGATTTTGTTACATAATCGTTAGATAGCTCCTCTCGAACTTAAAACTACTTTTGCTCTCTCGTGACTATTTTTGCCCTCTCTTCTTCTTGAATGAAAAAAAATCAGTAACCCTCTTCTCATTGCAGTTGTGGATGACAGCGCGGCTGCGGGTGCCTCCAGTAGCAGAAGTAACGATGGAGGAGGAGAGATATCCCCGACCAAGAGGAAGAGTACGGTAGAGGAGGAAGATGAGGAGGTACGGTAGTCGAGTAGTTATCGACAACTACTATTTTTCTATTACGAGGCTTTAGTGTGGGGTACAGCATTCGATTACGGTAGTTTTCCACTCAGGACGAAGGCGAAAAGACGCTGAATCGATCGGAATCGTCGGACGAAGAGGGCAGTGAACGGGGAGGCGGAGTGGGCGCAGCGGAGGAGAGCATGATCATCCCCAAAGCCAGTCTGAAGGTGTGTGATGTGGGCGATGATTACTAGTGACGAGAAAAGTAGCCAATTTGCATTGCGTGAGCATGGGCGACGTTTACAATCACACCACACACTCAGAGTGCCGACAACCAGCTGGTGCTGTTCCTCGAGTGGCTGCGGCAGCCGGCGCAGAAGGACCTCTACGACCACTGCCTCGCGCTCAAGTCGATATCACTGGTGGGTTACGGTAGGAGGGTGGTGTGGATGGGCGACGTTTCCCCATATAGAAATCCTGTTGAGATTGTCATGTAGTGATCGAGGGCGACGAATTCTAATTGCAGGAAGAACTCGAGGTGAAGCTGAAACGCGCCGACTCGGCGTTGTGCGGGATTTCGAGAAAGGTTTGTAGCTTGCTCTTCTTCGATTTGTAGTTTGATCTTTGATCTTTCGCAGGTGCTAATGTGTGTGCTAGATCGCCTGCACATCACGTACTCCCTTCCCCAAGATGGATGGAAGAGAAAGAGAAAGTAGGGTGTAGTTTAGTCGATGATCTTTGTAGTTTGTGTTCCACTCCACAGTTGTTACTTGTACTTTCCCATATCAATACTACTTGTGCTACGAGTAAATGCTAATGAATACCGTGATCTGTTTTTATCGTAATTTTAATGTATAAATAACTATAATTACGAGTGAAATTTATGATTGAAGTGGTTAGAGACCGCTAAAGAGTATCTGATCTTTGATCTACATTGTCTTCTCTGGACGTATTGTTATGTGTTATTCATGTGTTGTTTTTGCACGAAATAATGCTGAATCTGCGAATTCCCCATGTTTCAAACCTCTTCGAGTCATCATTTCGGCGTGTAATCTCTCATGTTTGAATCTCTTATCTCCCTTCTTTCGCCTTACGGCCAGACGATAGACTAGGGAATCCCAAGAGGCACCCATAAAAATGTTGCGACCCAAGCTATTTTATAGATCATAAATTAGTGGGCGGAGCCAGTGCTAGAAATGCGAACCATACGGGGAAATAGTGGCAAATGAAGCTAAAGGGATCCCCGCAACAGCCGAAAGCCAGCCCCACCACTTCTAGACAGGTATATGATAGGAGTACGGTAGCTGGTAGTGATCGATAATCAAGGTGTCCCTGCTTTCCCCTGTGAGAAGAGCCGCGAGAAGCCTGACCAAGTGTGTTCGGTCCCAGCAAGAAGACGATATGGTTCAACCTGTAAGTGATACAGTACCTAGGGTATTGATATTAATTTAAACCGAACATTCTTGGTATGCGTTTAGCAGAATATCACTGCTTGAAATGTATGTGATTTGTTTTATTTCAAACGGAACTCTAAAAGTAATCGAAAGTGATTCGAAATCTTTGGTTATCATTTAATCTTGAAGCGCAGCTCTCCCGTTGTTCTGCAGAATTTCAGAATTACTCTCTTTTTTTTTGCACAGCCTGGCGAGAACGAATTGTCGTCATCCAAAAGTTCAGCCTATCTGTAAATGCCGAAACGCGATGCTCACTAGTTGATATTTCTTCGATCATACTGAAATTTGTGGCTATACTTTTCCAATTCGCATATCTCATTGTCAGTAACTATTGTTGCTATTTTCTTCATTCACATTCACCAAGGTCACGTAAAAGTCATTTGATCTCGAAGCGCGACTCTCAGTGGCTGATAGGGCGAAAGCGTGGCACGATGTTTGCACTTTAGTGACTAAGATTGATTCTGATCGAGAATCAAAAGGGTCTCTTCCTTTCTCTTTGTCTCCAATTTTATCACCATGCCTCTCTTCTCGTTCAGAGAAGATCAACCCATCTTATCATTGGCTACTCCGTCTTATCACCTTTTCTGTCTAAAGCTCTCGAATTTACAACTATCGATCGATTTCCAGATTATTGATTACCGTTATAACGTAATAATTGCAGAGTTCCCTCCTGAGATCGAAACTACCGACGGCTGAAGAAATGGGTACGGTGGCTCTTAAAAATATTGATTAATTTACTCATGAATCCATAGATTACGGAATTTCTCTGATTATCAATATAAAAATGGGTACAGTATTCTTGTTTGATTACTGTCGTTGTTCCGATATTCAATAGGAAGGCGAATACCGTATATTAATTTGGTCAAAGTTGTTGTGCCAATAATCAATAGATGACTACCGTACCCTAATCATCCCTCCATTCGCAGCAGGACCGGCATCAGTGGAAGTGCGCAAGGCGGCAACGGAGTTCATCTCCTTCCTCAACAAGTCCGTCACCCCATTCCATGGTTAGTCGGCCATTAAACCCAAGAAGTGGCATGCTATTGCAAATTTTGACGGCTATTTCACTTGTAGTGGTTAGATATCGCGCCTTTTCTTCCCTTTCTTCTTTATTTTCTAGCTTGTCATTAATTCGATTAGCATTCTCGTAGATCAGCGCTTCACTCTTTCTATATGTTTGCCTCAAGTGCCACTACAATATTCCATTCCACAACGTACCGATAAGCAAACAATAGTCATAATCGTTGCAGTGGTGCAGAAAATCGTGTTTCCTCTAACAAAATTTTTTTGAATCTTTAATTCGTTCAAAATTCTGGTTGATCTGCGCTTCACATATCCTACATAATTTTCAAAAGGACTGTGACTGCAATAATCGCGTCTTTCTTCATCGAAATACAGACAAGAGTGCATGTCTGATAGTGTCTCTATTTATAATGATATTGGCCCAGTTTATCCCCGCTTCACTCTTTCCACGTATTCTACTCAAGCGCTAGGGTTGGTAAAACGATGCGATGGATGCGATGCCGCATGCGAGACCAGGTCAACATTCGCCGTTGCATGTTTGAGGGGAGGGGAGGGAGAGGGGATGCGGCATCGAATGAACATGCGCCGTTGCATGTTTGGGAAGATGGGAAGAGGTCGCGAAGCCCCGCCCCCTTTCCCTCATCTCTCCCTCCTCCCTCTAACCCGTATGGGCTAGAATGCGCGCATTCCCCTCTTCCCAAACATGCAACGGCGCATGTTCATTCGATGCCGCATCCCCTCTCCCTCTCCTCCCCTCAAACATGCAACGGCGCATGTTGACCTGGTCTCGCATGCGGCATCGCATGTGAAAAGCGAGAGGGAGGCACTGTCATGCGATGCCGCATCCATCGAATTGCCAACCCTATCAAGCGCTACTACTGCACTAGAACTTCAAGAACTTTCCAATGAGTAAACATTAGCCTTCGTTATATAGATTCTTAAATTCAAGTTGATCTGCGCTTCACATATCCTACATAGTTTCCCAGGAGACTGGGACTGCAATAGTATCATCTTTTTGCGTTAAAGAAAATATAAATAGTGGGGGAACCCCTTCTCTTTGCTGCGGTGCAGGAGTGCATGTCTGAAAGTGTCCCAATTTAATTGTGTTTCACTCTCTTTACGTATTCTGCTCAAGTACCGACACTCCAATATAAGTTCCAAACACTTTCTAGGAAACTACTAACCATTGTCCTTACAGCGGTGCAGGAGTGCGTGACTCGTCTGAAGGCCGCGGGCTTCGAGGAGCTCAAAGAGTGCGACCAGTGGACGGTCCAGCCGATGAAGAAATACTTCGTCACCAAGTGAGTGCTAGGCGAGCAGGACTATGGTGTTCTTGGGATATTGATTTTGGCTAAAAGGCATTGAATAAAGAACCACCGATTCAAATTATTATTCGAATTTACATTGCTGAAGCACATCCACTGCTTATGCTCTGACTCAATGATCTCAAGTAGCGCTGCTGAAACCGTAAAGTCCTCTAAAATTGCTAGTGATTGGATAGGTTGTCGAGATAGATGCTAGGTAGAATAACATCAATAATATTCCTACCACCTGCCTATCGTAACCCCCTCTTCCCCTCAGGAACCGTTCGTGCATCCTCGCATTCGCGGTGGGAGGGGCGTACAAGCCGGGCAACGGATTCTCCGTCGTCGTCGGCCATACGGACTCACCCTGTCTGAGGGTGAAACCGATCAGCAGACAGCAGGGAGACAAGTTCATCCAGGTACGGTAGGGGGGGGAGGGGGTACGGTAGAGGTATCGATTGAACTGGAAAATCGTCGTTGGGGTTTAATTTTAATGATTTCTACCTGAATTCAGCCGACGATCAAAGTAGGCTGAAAATGAGGAAAAAAATATAGTGTGTATGAAACGGGAAATGAAACTGACTGAATAATGATATTTTTACAACGAAGAACCCGACGAAAATTAGCATAAGTGACGATTGCTCTTGATGCATCGGTGAATCACGATCCTCGCAGGTGGGCGTGTCCACGTACGGTGGCGGCATCTGGCGCACCTGGTTCGACAGAGATCTCTCGCTGGCCGGAGAGGTCGCCCTCAAGAAGGTACGGTAGATGAGATCGATGGGGGTACGGTAGTTGAGGCTACTTGGGGTACGGTTTCTGGAAACTATTGCAGAATTCAAAGTGTGCTAGGCTTGTAGCATCCTTGAAAAAGCGATTCTTCGCCTATGATTCGATTGAGTAGATCGATACGGAATAAAGTAAATGAGATCGTGAGATATGTGCTACGGTTAGCGCAATCGATAAGTACGATCGATTATGTCGATGTGGGATTACGGTAGCTAATATCGATCAGAGTACGATAGCTAGGAAATTATCGATTTCAGGACAACAAGCTGGTGCGCAAGCTGATCAACATTGCGCGTCCCGTGATGTGCATTCCCAATCTGGCCATCCATCTGGAGACGGACAGGTACGGACAGGAAGTATTGATTGTTTTGGGATACGGTAGGAATAGGGGTGGTACGGTAGAATTAATCCGGGTTACGGTAGGATTATTGAAAGCTATTGCACAATTCAAAGTGTGCTAGACTTGAAGAATCCTTGAAACAGCGATACTTCCTATGAGTTGGTAGATTAGATCGATAAGGAATGCGGTAAATTGGATCGATAGGGGTACGGTAGCCTCTCTTCCGCGCAGGACCAAGTTCGAGTGCAACAACGAGACGAATCTGCGTCCGATCCTCGAGTCGTTCGCTGCCGCCGGACTGGACGGAGCCGGACCCAAGAAACCGGAGGTACGGTAGGAGAGGGAGGGTACGGTAGACTCGGGGGTACTGTATGACGCGGAAGGTTACGGTAGTGGGTATAGTGTGTTGGATATCGCACTTTGATGTGTAATCATGGAGAAAAAAATAGAGATTTGGTGTACCATTGGCATGATTCATTCGTGTTTCATCGGGGTGATGTGGGCGGATAGTTATTGGTTTGATTAATTGATTGGACAGTTCTCTTAACAATAAAAAATATGAATCCTCCATCATAACGTTTAGATTCCGATTAATCTGGGCGCTTTAGGGATACGGTAACCTCTGACAACGATATCCTTTCAGACTCCCTCTTCGGATCCCCGTGACATCTCGGGCGAGCACCACTCGGCCTTCCTCGAGTTGGTCTGCGAAGCGGTCGGAGATGGATGCAAGGCGACCGATCTGGTCGATCTCGATCTGTATCTCTATGATGCACAGCCCGCGGTGAGTTGGTGTTGATTCCTGGTCGATGCGGATCTGTCTAATTTGGGTTTCATAGGAGTTAAGTAAGGTAAGAATTAAGTACCCGGGTGATGTGTCTGAAATTGGTAAGCCGGACTAAAAATATAGTCTCGATTTGTATCTGTATGATGCACAGCCCGCGGTGAGCAACTATTTTGAGTTGATTAGTTTGTGTTTCATGAATGTGATGTTAGACGAGAATTGAGTGATCTGCGGCTTTTTAGTGAATTTTTGTTTATCACTAAATAAGTGTTGTCTCGATCTGTATCTTCATGATGACAGTCAGCGATAAGATCATGTTTTTATTCGAGGGAAAATTATTGTATCCAATCTGTGGATACATTACCATCATGGGGAGGGGGGGGGGCTCATTAGAGTTTCATGGAGTAGATTTAGGCAGGACACCACTAGTTCCTTTGATCCTTGCATGACTCCCGATTTAAAAAAAAACTGCTGATGTTCTATACAAAGATCGTAACGATGCAGTTGTCTTTGAAAATCATTGGAATGAAGAAAACGAAGAGATCTGGCAGCTGACTGATTTAGGCTTCATGGTGGTGGTATTGGATGATCCGTCATGCAGCAATTGCTCGTAGCTTTGGATGTAGCAAAAAAAATCCCCAAAGTCACCCGTTTTCTATTCTGCAGGAGCGAGTCAATTTACATTTGCGAGCTAGACCTATTTGAGTTTCATTGGCGCGGCATAGGTGATGAGTCTGAGATGAAGTAATGCTTCCCACGCATTTTTTCTAATGAATAAATCATCTCCCTCATTGTCAGGCGATCACGGGTCTGAAGGAGGAGTTCATCTCGGGCGCTCGTCTCGACAATCTCGTCGGCACGTACACTGCCGTCACCGGCCTCATCAACTCCCTCGATGGTGAGCAGCGTGGTGTGGTGAAGGGAGACGTTTATCAATGGTCGCTAGTCGAATCTTGGACACCGTTGGCTTCTTTGTGTTTCGTTGGCAAGGCATAGACCGGAAGACCGGAAGGTAGTGCAATGATTTCGCGAATCCTCTGGAGTCAAAAAATGTAATTCGTGGTGAGCAGAGTCAGGGCGGACGACCTTTCCCAAAAGTCGCCAGTCACATTTCAGACGACGCCGCCTTCTCGTCGTGCCCGAACGTGCGCGTCGCGGCGTGCTACGACAACGAGGAGGTCGGATCGCAGTCGGCCCAGGGCGCAGAGACCGCCTTCACCGAGCACGTGCTCAGAAAGGTGTGGTAATCGTGTGGTGCGTGGTGTGGGGGCTGGTGCAGCGAGTGCAGTGGTGAGGAATACGGTATTGCAGCTGGCGGCCGGCGGTTCGACGACCGAATTCGAGTGTGCGATCGGCAAGTCGATGCTGATCTCGGCCGATCAGGCACACGCAGCCCATCCGAACTACTCGGCCAAGCATGAGGTACGGTAGGAGAGTGATTCCGGTAGTAGATACTGATGATGTCTTTGATAATCCAAAATGTCGAAAAGGTAGTGGAAGGAAAGGAAGTGTAGCGACTTTCAAGAGTCACTACCTCTTTTTCCATCTTTTCTTCTATCCCTCACGTCTATCTAATCATTTCCATAAGTGATTTGCATCCATCCTCCCCCTATTCTGTCTAATCCGCTCCATTATTCTCACTTATCCTCTCTCTTTACATCAACTCAATCCCATTAGCATACTTCCTTGTAACCTATAAATACTCCCTCCTTCCTCCATTCGTCAGAGTCCTTCAGAACGCTGAACCTCTCCTCGCTTGGCAAGCGAGTCCAGTCGCAGTTCTGCCAGGGTCATACCCCTCGGCATCCATCCATAGATCCTCCCTTGGATCTCAGCAGTCTCATTAGGATCACATAGTATCCATCGTCGTACCAGCAGCACCCTCTCGGGTATCCATCTTCAGTATCCCAGTATCCACATCAGTCTCCACTACAGTACCCCTCTTCCTCCCTCACCCCTTCCAACCCCGTTCCCTTACCGTATCCCTCAATAAATAATTGGTTATTGAATGTCCTTCTGGCACCGTACCACACCTACAGTACACTCTCACACTCTTGGTTCACGGTTCATTCCATCCTTTCGCCACAGCGCTCTAAGCTTGCCCCTGCTCCCCTTGGGTTCTACCGTATCGATCGCTGATATCGTAGCCCAGTTGTGAGTATCGTGGGTCGGCTAGAGTTCGCATATGGTGCATCCAGCCATTTCAAGTACCCAATCCAGTCCCGCGTGGCAGCAACCCCATTCCATCCAATCGCAGCAAACCATCCACTGAACCCAACCACAACCATGGCAAGCATCTTTGCCACTCAGTACGAGCGACTCAACGTCCTCCACTCTCGGGTCATTGACTCTCTTTCCACCATTTATTCAATTGGTGAAAGTGACGTCACATTCCATTCATCACTCGATCTCCAATCCAGGATCGTGAACCTGTCCCAAGTCCATACCACCTTCACGTACGCCATCAATGCCTACAAAGAGATTGGAACCCAACTGAGTAATCAGATCATCAATATGACTGACTACCACGGCAGGGTTGAGGAGTCCATTCTCTTCCATCAGAAGGTATTTTCCACATCGGCATCTCACGATTCCCTTTTCGTATCCGTGAAGGATTACGTTCTGAGAATTGTTTCCAAGGATCTCAAAAGGATCATTGAGATCGAACCAAGTGCGCAGTCACTCTTGGCACACATTCCATCTCAATTCACACCCATTCCTCATCCAATCTCTTCATCCCATATAGAACCGACTCACAATCCATCTTCCATTAGTGACACGTCATCAATCAGCTCAGCTGATCATCCATCCAGTCATTCACTTCACGAGTCCATTTCTATCATGGATGAACAATCCAGTCCACTCCATTCGGAAACCATCTCGACGAGTGGCAGTGTCGTTGATGATTCCAACAGCTCCATTCCCACTCCTAATCATTCCGACCCGGTCTGGCAAACCGTCGAAATCATTCCATCTCATCCACCCAAACCAGTCGAACCATCCATTACCGTAACCGTCAAAGATCCATTCATCTATTCCGTCCCTTCATCCAATTACCACGTCGTTCCCAATCAGCACACCGATTCTCTCCATTCAAACCATTCCCTCGATCCCATTCTGATCCTGGGCACAGCCCCTAAGAAGAAGCAATCATTCCATTCCTCTAGATCTAATCTACCGCACTCTTTCCACTCCGTTTCCTGGCGAGAGGGATCTCGACCACCCTCGATCATCCATTCCACAACACAGTCGAGCGATTCATTCGTCGATTCCATCGCGGCGACCAAGCATCCGCCCCTTCCATCCCACTTCACTTCCCCTTCCATTCTCTATTCAGATTCTACAGTACCGTGCAGCACCGATTACAAGAAGACTTCCTACCTGTTCGACGACCCGTGGCCAGACGACCTGAGCCACTCGTTCAATTGTTTGTTTCTTGCTTCCCCTATTGTATTGTACCCCCGTAGTCGTCCGTCCGCAATTTTCTCCCCTCATCATCAATCAACACATGTCCATTAGACAATTACACTCTTCAATCCACTCCACTGCATTTCTGTTCCATCCCACGTCTTCCCATTCTATGTCATTCCACTTCGTTCCATTCCATCCCTCAGGCGGGAGTGTAGCGACTTTCAAGAGTCACTACCTCTTTTTCCATCTTTTCTTCCATCCCTCACGTCAATCTAATCATTTCCATAAGTGATTTGCATCCATCCTCCCCCCAATCTGTCTAATCCGCTCCATTATTCTCACTTATCCTCTCTCTTTACATCAACTCAATCCCATTAGCATACTTCCTTGTAACCTATAAATACTCCCTCCTTCCTCCATTCGTCAGAGTCCTTCAGAACGCTGAACCTCTCCTCGCTTGGCAAGCGAGTCCAGTCGCAGTTCTGCCAGGGTCATACCCCTCGGCATCCATCCATAGATCCTCCCTTGGATCTCAGCAGTCTCATTAGGATCACATAGTATCCATCGTCGTACCAGCAGCACCCTCTCGGGTATCCATCTTCAGTATCCCAGTATCCACATCAGTCTCCACTACAGTACCCCTCTTCCTCCCTCACCCCTTCCAACCCCGTTCCCTTACCGTATCCCTCAATAAATAATTGGTTATTGAATGTCCTTCTGGCACCGTACCACACCTACAGTACACTCTCACACTCTTGGTTCACGGTTCATTCCATCCTTTCGCCACAGCGCTCTAAGCTTGCCCCTGCTCCCCTTGGGTTCTACCGTATCGATCGCTGATATCGTAGCCCAGTTGTGAGTATCGTGGGTCGGCTAGAGTTCGCATAGGAAGAAAGGAAAGGAAGAAAAGGAGTGGAAGGGAAGAAAAGGTAGATAAGAAAACGTTGTTGAATTTGTGTTGCAAGGTGATAATGTGAGTCAGTGGCACAGGCGTTTTTGATCGTTGGAGGTAGGGCGTTGGAAAAATACATAATTGCAGGAGAACCACCGTCCGGCCTTCCACGGTGGAGTCGTCGTGAAGGTACGGTATACGGCGTCTCGACTGGAGTTTTATCCTCTGATTACGGTAGTCGATTATCGATTGATTGCAGGTGAACCACAACCAGCGCTACGCGACGACGATGACGACACACGCGGTGCTGAAGCAGATCGCATTCGAGGCAGGAGTGCCCCTCCAGGTACACGGTAGGACGAGAGTACGGTAGGGAGAGATCGAGGACTGACTTTATTGATTGAAACACGGTAAAATCGCTTCAGAAAATGATCGTCCGCAACGATTCGCCGTGCGGTTCGACCGTCGGCCCGATCCTCTCGTCCAGACTGGGACTGGCTACCATTGATGTGAGTGTGAGGGGTACGGTAGGATACGGTAGGTAGATGAGAGGGTATTGATTGATTGGCGATTGATTGTTGTATTGATGTGATTACTGTTGGAATTTTGTAAGATACGGTATCTAAGAAAGAGAGTATTGATTTGTTTATTATCGATTGATGTGATTACTGTAGATACGGTTGTATCGATTGACTGAGGTATGATTATCGATTAATTGATTGATTGATTGCTCAGGTGGGCTGCCCTCAGCTGGCGATGCACTCGATCAGAGAGTTCGGAGACACGTCGAGCATCCTCCAGGCACAGACTCTCTACACGGTAAGGAAGGGATACGGTAGAATACGGTAGTCGATCGAGTATTGATTAATTGATTGCTTGATTGCAGACCTTCTTCAAGAGACTCCACGACGTTCTCGAGCCCATGCTCTAAGCCGACGATTCGATGGATTATTGATTTTTATCCCGTCTGTATCCAGTTTCTTCTGTATTGGTTTATCGATGTGAGAAATGTAATAATAAAGATATTAAATCTGTAAATTGTTTAATTAAAAATTTAACGTTTAAAAGTCGATGCTATCTAGTATACTGTATTCGCATAGAAAAGCTAGTTCGCGATTGCGTCGAAGTAGGTGCGGCGGACTGCGTGAGTTTCCTCCTTCGTTTTCTTCGCTGTTTTCGGGGGATTTTGTCACGCTCACCTGCATATTTATGTTCTTTGTTTGTTCAACTGAAAGCTCGTACCAATATACCTTACTCTCTTTAGTTTAGAGCGGATGAAAGCGCATGAAAAGCTTCAAATCTGATATTGATTCAGTTGTCATCATTTTATGCGAGTTGACGTGTCCTAAAAATCTCCTGTTTACGACGTTTCTTAAACGAAATAATTGCATAGATTGGCCGGTCCGAAGTCCATGTGAACCATTCGATCCAATTTGGAATAGGTTAGGGGAGAAATAGATCCCTCTCTGTAGTTGTTGACGTAAATTGTAGGGGATGCACTGAAAATGTTCTTATGCCTGTGAAATGTATTCATTCTGCTTTGTTCCTAGAGCTCCGAATATCGTTTGCGGTTACGTAATTGTCCTGTAAGGGAGCCAGTTCACAGCAATCCTCAGTACAACGTGCTCTATCCAAAATAAGAAAGACTAACTGCTGACTTTGTGTTCATGTGTACGCCCTCTCTCTTCCCCTATTTCTAGTTCTCATCCACATTTATCTGATTCGATATGACATGTCTTATATTAGTTCAGGCTTATTCGATTGTCGTGCTCTGAATCTTGGTTATTTTTGTATTTCATTTCCATCGCTATTCTTTGTTTTGCCGATTGATGCTGTTATGAATCATCAACATCAATTATTTAAATATCCATTCGATTTCCAGAAGTATGCGTTGGTTCGAAGGCGACGTCGTGGCTGCGATAGCAGAGACGAAGAGATTGGGAGCACTATTCGTAGTGTACATCCAAGGAGGAAAGGACGCCGTTAGTTATTCATTTTATCTATTTACTGAATACGAATGGGAACTATCTAAACAGTTCTTGCAGCGTTTTAGGATTTTTCTCAGATTAAAAAGGAATTGTGCATCATCCGGAATTTCTAATTCAACCTAGTGTCGGTCATACTAGTGTTAGTTGATCTATACTCAATTACTCACAGGAATCACAGCACATGTCCTCGCTCTGGGATGCGGTGGATGCGGAGAAGGACCTCCCGTGGGCGAGTGTGGCAATAAAGCTGGCAGAGGGATCCACCGATGCCAAGAACTTCGCACAGATATGTAAGTTTGGTTCATATTCGGGATTCTGACATTGAAATTATAATAAATTCAAAAGTTCTGACTTGGTCTACGAAACTTGAAAATGTTGCACGAACAGAACACAGTCTCGGCAATTATAGATGTAATAGTCCACGACATTAAGAAAGCGCATGTATTTGCCAATTTCAGAAACATTTTCCACTTGGCAATTTACCGTTGCACGAACCAGATAACTCCGGTTTCTCGTGACTAGTTGTAAATTAGTATGCTGACTAGTTGCTGGCGGATAGGGGAATCACTAGTCAGGGAACTAATTTACAACTAGTCAGCCACTAATTTACTACTAGTCGGGGATAGGCCCCGCCCACTTTTGAAATCGAATAGGTACTGTATTATTGATTGATACCGTATGAGTGATCCTCAAACTGTAACTGATCCATGCATGGTAAGACCATGTACGGTAGTCACATTCAAAAGGCTTTCCCTGTTGGGGATAGCAGTCGACGGCATCCACACCCGGGAGCCATCTAATGATCAGACCCTGATCTGAAGGGGGCTGAAAAATAGGCCCTTATAGGCAAGGCGCGTGCTAGTCACGACGGGTAGGCAAATAGCCTCCCAACTAGTTGCTGACTACTTGCTAACAACTAGTCAGCAGCCAACTGATCAGCAACTAGTCAGACTATTAATTTACTACTAGTCAGCTCAGACTCCGCCCACCCCAACTAATTTACAACTAGTCACGAGAAACCGGAGAAGTTCAGGAAACTCTTGTTCACTGTGTTAGAGACAGGCTGTACAACAACAAAAAATCTCACTGTTCAGACCCGATCCCGTGCTTCCCGGCCACGTACTTCATCGACGGCAACGGAAAGCCCACGAATGTCGTGCTCTTCAACAAGGTTAGTTGGGGTTTCAGTGTTACTATGAAGTAAAGCGAAAATCAATTCATTGATTGAGAGTGAATTTATATGAAAAAAATATATTCAACAAGGATGGTTCGGATTTCAATGTTATTATGAAGTGAAGCCTGATCTAGTTCAATGATGTTAGAAGCCTTTTCATTGCAGAATTAAATAATTGTGTCAATCTTTTCTTGTAGATCGAATCGATGGACGCGGCCAAGTTCCGAGAGGCGCTTCCCAGACTCGTCTTTGTGAGTGTTTTTATTTTATTTTTCAAATTATTTAGTTTTGCTTACCAATACCCACTCAACGATCAGGTTCCTCCAAAATTCCAGCAATTATGAGGGAAATATGGAACAGCGAAGTCACCGCATAAAAATGTGTTATTCCAGCCCCTGCCCGGCAAGGAGGCCACCTCGGGCCTAACGAGAAAGGACGGATCCGCGCCGCCTCCTCCGGTGGTTGCAGCAGCCCCTGCTGCAGCTCCCATGGCTGCACCAGCCGCAGCTGCAGCAGCTGCTGCACCTTCGACCTCGAGTGCGGAGGAGATAGCCGAGAAGATTAGGAGGTAATTATTGGAAAAAATCCTGTCGATGCGATCAGCTACACTAATTCAAGAGTAGCTTTATGACGAAGGCAAAGCGTCAACGAACCTAGTTGTTTAAAGTACAATGAAATGTAGTTGCGGTTTGCGAAACTCGAAAAGAAAGGAAATACATATTGAAATAACTTAACTTGTAGAGCGAAGGAGCTGCTGGAGAAGAAGAAGGCGGCGGATGAGGAGAAGAAGAGGAAGGAGGAGTTGGTGAAAGAGGTGGGAATTTTTTGCGAATAAGGCCATGGAATCATTATTCAGAGGCTTTGATAGGTCGTTCATAAAATAGGATAAACACAAACACAAGAGAGAGGGTGGTGAGCTTGGTGAGAGAGGTGGGATTTTTTTGTAGCAACGGCAGTTCTTCGAACATTGTCCAGATTCTTTGATTGCTCTGTCATGCAGTTTGTGAAACAGTGCGAGAGAGGAGATGGCGAGAGAGGTGGGATAATTTTTTTTCTTTACGACAAAGGGACTTGAGTCATTGTGCAGAGGGTTTGATGGTGCTTTCATGCAGTCGATGAAATAGTAAGCTGGCGAGAGAGGTGGGTCATGGTTTTGTGTAGGAACGGCTACTCTGGAAGTATTGTGGGAGATGCAGTGGCTGCTGTTTCATACAGTAAGTGAAACAGTATAATGAACGATGAAGGAGCTAGCGAGGGAAGTGAGCCATACGAACTATGTTGTGCCAGCAGTAGCAAGGGGAGAATTGTGGAGACGTTTCCGTAGATCTGTCATACAGTAAATGAAACAGTAATAGGAACAGGGGCTGGTAAGGGATGTGGAGAGTTTTTTTCCGTATGCACAATGGGCTTCGGAATTATTGTACAGAAGCTTCGATAGGTGTTTGGCACAGCTAATGAAACAGAAAATAGGAAGGGGAGATGCAGAAGCGGTTGGATTTTTCTGAAGCAATCGGGCCGTTCGGTCCATTGCGAACAAGTTTCGATAGCATCGTCATGCAGTCGATGAAACAGTAATTTTATTGGGACCGTAAATATATTTGCGTTTTTTCTTAATTTGGCCAGATTTTTTTGCCGTTTCATGGAGGATACTACTGTGCTTGTAAAAATTCAATTTATTACCACTTCAAATCCAGACTCATTCCACACTTATTCTTCCCTCTTTTTCAGACGCAGAGACGCGAGGAAGCAAAGGAGATGCATCGATTCGCGGAGGAGAGAAGGAATAAGGTGAGGAAGGAGTAGGCTGGTTCATAAAGTGAAAAGAACCGTGAACAATCTATCTTTTGACCTAGTATGTGTACGATGGAATTAATAAGGTGGACGGAGGTTTTAGATGAATTCAGAAGGGTCCTTACAAGGGAAGGGCAAAAGTACGCAGATCTACCGAGTAAATTCGTTGTTGCCAGTTGAAAGGTACCCCATAGGGAAGTCCAAAACCGCTTCAAGCCGATTGGATATAGGTTTCCTAAGAACCGAAAATCGATATTGAAATTTGCATGAGTTTTCACTGGAAATTTTCTTGCGCGAAACTCGCACTCCTCTATGATTCCCTAGGGAGGAAGAGCATGAGCCCTCGTGGTGTAGTGGATAGCGACTCAGCAAGTTAATTTGAAGGTTGTGGGTTCGAACCCTCATGTCATCAAACTTTTTTGCTTCGTTATAAATTTGTTTTTGTGATGTTTTTATTACAATTTTGTCACTCATTCTGATACATTTACTCACACGCAGAGCATCAAAATTGAACTTTAATCCATGAATTGTTGGCGTTATAACGGAAATTGATGTATAATTGTGAAAAGTTTTGATGCTCTACAAGTGAGCAAATGTATCAGAACAAGCGACAAAATTGTAATAAAAAATCACAAAATAAATTTACAATGCAGCAAAAAAGTTTGGTGACATGAGGGTTCGAACCCACAACCTTCAAAATAATTTGCTGAGTCGCTATCCACTACACCACGAGGGCTCATGCTCTTCCTCCCTAGGGAATCATAGAGGAGTGCGAGTTTCGCGCAAGAAACTTTCCCGTGAAAACTCATGCAAATTTCAATATCGATTTTCGGTTCTTAGGAAACCTATATCCAATCGGCTTGAAGCGGTTTTGGACTTCCCTATGGGGTACCTTTCAACTGGCAACAACGAATTTACTCGGTAGATCTGCGTACTTTTGCCCTTCCCTTGTTAATTACGCGAATACATGTGGGTGCACACTTTTTTCGTTGAAACGAGATTTAGAAACGATGGTGAGATTAGGTGCACGTTGGTTGTAAAATGCGTGAATCGTATGAAATGGAATGCATTGATGAAAATATTAAAATGTGGTTAAGCTAACTTGCGAGGTCGGTGGGTTTGTGTTTCTATGTGTGTATATATAAGTCTTGTGGTGGTCACTCCAATAGATCTGGGGAGTGCAGTAGAAGAATTAGAAGAATTACATCTCATCAATACATTTCGTAATTAATTGTATTATTTTTTTATTATTATATGTTCATGATATTTAATCATGTCTCATTAATCGCAGGAACTTCTGGAGGCGGCTGCCGCTCGTCGCAAGGACAAATTGGAATCGGCCAAGGAGAGGGAGAGAGTGAAGGAGCAGATTAAGGCTGATAAGTGAGTGGAGTAGCGAACGATTTCATATCGATTGTGCATTGAATAGAGGATCCGTTATTCTTCAAAAGAATCCGTTAAAACAATAATTCATCTTTGTTTTTGCTCTGCGGTTGGGTTGGGCAAAATATTTCATCCTTGATAATGAGAGGGAGAGAGTGAAGGAGCAGATTAAGGCTTATAAAAATAGTGGATTTAGCGAGTTATTGGAAAAGCTCACAGAATTGAATAGTCCGCTTGTCTCTGCCTCAAGTGGATCCGCAAAAGTGCAAATTTGTCTGGTTAGTTTTCTGATCGGCAAGATGAGATCATAACGTTAAATCGAAATTGAGTAATAGTCTGCGGATTAGCGAGTCACTGATGTAACAACCATTCTTAACAACCATTATATTGCCATGGATGCGAAAGATTTCGCTAAGGGCTTGTGGTGAAACAAAGATCTAATCATTGATATTGATATATACGATCGATTCCGAACTCATTATAATGGAGAGATATCGCTAAGGACCATCATTGAACCTCAACTTCTACACTATGTTGTTCATTATATAAAAAAAATATATCTTTAGGGCGGAGCGCGAAGCTCGATTCCGCTCGCAGCACTCACAGCAGCAGTCGCCCGTCGAGGAAGAGAAGAGAGGCATCGCACCCCCGCAGCCAGTGGCCAGTGATAGATGCAGAATACAGGTCAGAATACGATTTTGGAGTATTCAGAGATATCACAACAGCAAGAAGTGCTTCTTCAAATGATTCGTCTCTAACCGTGTAAGACCAGTAGGGTTCTTGTTTCACTGATCTTACAACCTTGAATTATTATATCCATCACCGATATTAGCTGTTCTTTGTTTCTATTACAATAAACAAGTCTCCTCATTTCAGGTTCGATTCCCTGACGGGAGCGTTGCTCTGCACGATTTCCCCTCTGCCGACGCGCTCGCCTCCCTCAGACAGATCGTCGCTGCTGTCAGTTATCTTTCTTTTTTTTTGGGAGGAATCTCTCATAATCTCTCCCGATTGTTTCTTAATTATTTTTTTTTGTTGAGAATATATTATGAAACATAAAATGTGCTTGCCTGGAATAGGTAAATCGTCGCTGCTGTAAGATGATTTTTTTAGCGAGAGGGACGCTCCAACCATTGATTCTGAATTATTCTAGAGAATGTCATGTGTGGGTGAAAGGAAGAATGAGCTAGTGTAGAAAATGTAAATTATTATCGGTGGATTGCCAGAGGACTACGGAATATTGATCTTGTAACTATTCTCCAATGTATTATAGGTCGAATGAAACTAGAAGTGTACTAGCGTAAGGTAGGTAAATTGTCGCTGAAGTTCATTGGAAATTATTTATTAGGAGGGATTCCACCAAGCATTACATCTGAAATATTCTAGAGAATGTCATGTGTGGGTGATACTAGGAGAGTGCTACTGTAGAATAAGTAATCTATTGCATCTTTGAGTTGATTTGATTGATTTTTCAAGGTGATAACTTTCCATATAGCGCCTCAGGATAATTCTGGAGAATATCAGGTGTGGATGAAACTGAAATCGAACTGGCATACATTTCTCTAATATAAACTACGGTGCACGCTATTTTATTTGATCGGGTCGGTGATCGGACTATTAGCCGGAAGAATTATCCTGATGCACGTGATACCTGTACCAAACTGAAAGTAAAAATGTAAATACCTTGATTCTGATGATTCAGGACGCTCGAGTACGCGGTAGTCCCTTCCGTCTCGCTCAACCCGCTCCTCGTCGTATCTATGCAGAGGATGAAATGGAGAAGAGCTTCCTCGATCTGGCATTGACGCCCGCGAGCACGTTACTCGTGTTGACGGTGAGTGTTTCATGTTGTTATTATTGTTGTTTTGAGGGCTCGAACTTCGACTTATTAGGTTCGCTCGGTGTGAGCGATAAATGAACATTAGGTGAAACACGATTGCCATTGTTTCTGCCTACGTCAAACATTCATAACTTCAATAATTGGTAGACGCGTCCGCAAGCACGTTGCTTGTGTTGACGATGAGTATTTTTATTGGACAACAACAACAACATGATTTAAGCAAACTAACCGCGAACGAGTGACAGTTGAATTTTAGGTGAAACGCCCTTGTGATTGGTGACCTCGCATATCTTACTTACTGTGGCGCAATTATCACGGCCTAATTGACAAATATTCCTCGCTGTTCGTACTGATGAGGAGGGCATTTTTTTTTTACCTGCATTGCACTGCTGGGCTATATCCCCGCTAGATCTTCTGAATGCGGGGTCCCCATGAAGAAACTTTCGAAAATTTGCGGAGCCCCCTCGTTGTCCGAAATGGTTTTCGCGGAGCCCCCTAACAGAAAATTTCCGGAAATTGCGGAGCCCCCGGACAACTAGCGGGACTAAGCTCATCAGTGCTGCATTGAACGGACCAACAGGAAAATCGGAATCGATCCTACTTGATTACGAGCTGGGGCGGTATTCTTTCCTTAATTTCGGCCGAGCCGAAAATTTGGGGTGGCCGAAATGTTCGGAGAGCGGCCGAAAATATATTCGGGCGGTTTTTGTGGCACGAGCAAAATACATTGCCGGAGAGGGACTCGAACCATCAACTTTTTTTTACGAAGCCTGTCATTCATCCACTAAGCCATTCTCGGTTGATCGATTCAACTCTCCATCTATTACTAATTTCCATCATTCTTCCTGCCAATATCGCGAACTAGCGGCGTACTGTATCATAGATATCGAGGGCGGAGACAAAACGGGAGAAGCAGAAAGACGGAAATGCGAAAACTTGATGTGCTGCGATCATACATATCTCGCCGAAAACTTTCATGAAAACTCAATGGGTACGAAAATTATGGGCGTGATGGTAAAACTAGCTATTTCACAGGGACTACAACTTATTGCATAGTAATTAGCGACAATTTTAGAATGAGATAGTTTCTAACATTATATTCCAAGCCGAAACATTGCAGAAATCGCGCCGAAATTCTTTTGTTTCTATCCCAAAATATTCGGATCTCGAAATAGTGAGCCGATTTTTTGTGGAGAGAAACCCCTCTCATTCCGGTCGATCGGCCGAAAATTTCGATTTCGGCGACAAGGAATGATTTTCGGCGACCGCTACGCCCTCGCCTCGCCTTGCGAAATGAATTTCCGCTGGCCGAAATTATTTTCGGCTCGGCCGAAATTGAGGAAAGAATACCGCCCCTGAAACAACAATTTGACACGTATCAGCCTATAGCCAATAGAAGTGGCATTATTCATTCCATTCTCTCTTCTGACCCTGATTGTTTCCATTGCAGGATTCTGCTCCCTCTCCGTCCGCTCGCCTCTCCTCTGCAGCCTCTGCAGCCGTGCAGCCCGCCTACAATCCCATGACGACCCTCATCAGCTTTGTGAGTTGGGGGATGTTTTATTATTTGCCAAACAATTCTGTTTTACCGAAAAGGAATCGCGGTTTGAGAGTTTGAGTAGTTGCTGAAGCATTGACTCACTAGGCAATCGATAATGTGAAGTAATAGTAGCTATCCATCGTCGGCTATGTGATTCGAATTGGTGTTTGGGTTACGCTCAAATATTTTATGATTTTTCGAGCATAGTGCGTTGTGCTATCGAAATACAAAAATATGCCCATATAGTGTTGGGGTAGCTGTTGAAACATTGGTCCACTGGGCAAGTGATGAATTACTGAGCAGACTAATACGGATTCCGATTACGGTAACCGACGTGCAGATTACGGTAGTCGATGTATTGCAGGTGACGTACATCATCTGGACGCCGATTCAGTTCGTACTCTCACTCGTGGGAATGGGAGGAGGAGGAGTGAGAGAGGGAGGAGAACAGAAGAAGAAAGGTGAGCGATGTGTTAGGAAGGATAATTGAGGCTTCATAAATTGGATTAATCTGTGAATTCGGTGCTTAGAGAATGAAATTGAGATGCGAGCAGGGGAATTGTTGTTTCACCAGTAGGCTTTACGCGTGAAGTGGTTCGTTTGCGGATCTTGCGACTTTGGATAGCTTCAAATAATTAAAATTGGTGTGAGAGCGAGAGAGGGAGGAGACCAGGAAGGAAACTTTATGTTTCACAAATACTATTAACTCATTATTTTAAATTATCGATCATAGAGCTGGCGTTCCATTTCGAAAATAAGCAACATCCAGTTCCCAGTTTTTTTCCAATCTTTTGAATACAGAGGTTCGGAGGTTAACTAAATTTCAACATAATTTCAGATGACCCTCCCGCTCCTTCCCCTGCTGCCTCTCACGCTGCAGGCGACTCGGCTGCGAGTGCTGCAGGTGCTGCAGCCAGGAGGAGACATCAGGTAAGAAGGGAGAGGGTACGGTAGGAGTACTGTAGGCGAAGATTGATTTCACTATCACCCACCAAGTTAGGAGCTAGGGGTAATGGTGGATGTTATTAATAAAGTTTTCGTTCCTACTGTGGTTGTACAGTATCTAACTATGACGTAATTGCAGGGTGGTTCGAACATCCACACTCTGGGCGCGGCAAACGATGATTCGGAACAGTCGGCCGAAGATGATCAGGATGCGAATTGGAATGGAAATTCGACCCAATTCCTATAGAGATTGACGAGTGCTCTCTCACTTTTAAACACTCTCTCGTCGCCATTTTTCGTGCTAATTTTCTTATTGTAATCTACTCTTCCCATGAATATTCAATCCCCATCCTTGTATATTTATTACTCGATAAGTTATGAATGTGTTTTGACAGGAGTTCTAGTCGGTTGTAAAAGGGGTCTAACGGCCTACTGTAGAAGCCAAAATTATTTGTGTAACCCGCACTTGTATTATATGCAAGCGCCCAATCTTGTCTCAATCGTTTCATCTATTTTTTAAATATAATTCCACACCCATCCGTTGTGTATCGTAACCCGTTACAGTAACAAACCTGTGATAAATGCGTTATTTATGAGATAGATCAAAGATCAATGAATGGATTTGCGAGATTCCAACATGTGTATTTTAATCTGTAAAGATATCTAGATGACATGGTGTCATGAATGAAAGAAGAGCGTGCAATTTTCGGTATTTCATTTTCCGAGGCAAACTCCTGATTCATGTTTCATTAGTACCTTGTGAAGGTAAAGAAAGCGCAGCTTTGATAATATTTGCACCGGTTTTTATGAAGAAAAATCAAAACTACATAATTTTCTGTTTTGAATGTTCTGAAATCAGATTTGGTGCTGAGGGGAGCGATGATCGACTGCTCGTCACCCAGAACATGAGAGCGACTGGTGCGTGATCTATTGAGCTTGGCTTGAATTGAGGCTCCCTGAATTCATGAACAGCCTACCGTGACCTATCATGATGAAGGGTCGAAAATGGCGAAGGAAAGGGAATAGTGAGATAGAAGGAGTAATGCTTGCAATTGGACCTGGTCGAGTTTTTATTTTTGCCTAGTTATGTGGCTGATCGTTTCTGTGAGAAGTAAGAATATGATGGTTCGCGATATTCCTACTGTGGTTTTGAGAAGCAGAGCTATATTGGCTGGTCAACCAATCATAGAGTATCTATCATAATGACGAAACCCAGTTGTTGCAGGTGTTCGCTCGTCCTCTTCCTCTTCAATCGAGAGAAATGACGTCTTCTTCTCTCTCTCGATTCGCTGACACTTTCGTGATCCAGTCGAGCGACTCGTCGAATTGAAACAGGTGAGAGAGTGGTTTCAAGGGTGGAACTTGATCAGTAGGGAATGTGTGCGACCAATTGTGGCAATGTAAAGTAAATCCGATTTCGTGATCCAGTCGAGTGTCACTCATAGAATTGAAGCAGGTGAGGGGTTGTTTCTCAGTTGATACTTGGAAGTATGACAATCAGTAAGGATGATGCAGCGTTAGTTTGTGTTTGGAAAAAATAACATTACTCGTCTTCAGAAAACTAGAATAACAAGTTAATTGAATTGACACATTTCCATCCGAAATTGAAATTGACAATGACCCTTTCTTTGCATATTCCCTTCTCTCTTTCCCTCCTTCTCCTCCTCCCCTCATTCGCTCGTTTCCTCTCGTTGCCGCGTGGTCGGCTCCCCTACTAACCCACTCTACCCCCCTTATCCCAAATGGAGTAAGTTACCGTAGTATGCAAGGGTACTGGAGTTAGGTTAAAGTATTCGTCGTTCGGACCATGGTCCTTGGATCTTAGATCTTGGTGATGTGGTCCAGGGCTACCATACCTCTTTCGATCATAAAGCTTCCGTATCCCCGTTCTTGACTACCTTATCTTGCACTGTCCTAGACATCTAGGGCTTCAGTACTACAGTACCCCCTCGTATCTCCAGTATCTGCTACAGTAACCCTCACTTCCTTGCAGAAACCAGCAACCGGTGGATCCGCGGCTGAACGCCACCGAGATCACGGAGCTCGCCAATCTAAACACTTCCGAGGTCACCATCAAGATACCCAAGATCACGCGAGCGGTAAGCAGACTGCCCCGTTGACCTACAGTAGTCCCATGAATATATAGTACTGACCAAATAAACTACCGTACCCCAAATGAATAAAGTGCTGGCCTACCGTATTCTTTGTATTCCCTTTATTTCGAAGTATCATTTGTAGTGTCCCGCCATCCTTATGCCATCCCCTCGCCTACAGTACTCCAATCGTTCGCGTACCGTATCATATCCTTTCCGTTCAGGACGCGGAATCGATGGTCGTCTCGTCGGAGCACATCATCATCGAGGAGATGGACTACGCCAATGTGCCCATGACGGGCGCATTCTGCGTCGGAGACTGCATACTCAAGGTGGGTACGGTAATTGAAAAGATGAGTACGGTAGCTCTGGTAACTGTAACTGGAAATTACGGTATCGTGAAGGGATGATAGTAAGAGGGGTAGGCAGAAGACTGCATACTAGGGTTGCAGGTTCGGTTTCGTTATTCCCGCACCCTCCTCATTCCTTTTCCCTCCCTCTCATTCAATCCCGCACGAGAGGGGAGAGATGTAAAATGAGTGCGGGATCCCGCATCATTTTGCGGGATCCCGCACAATGAGCGGGATTTCCCTCGCTCATTTCAACTCGCTTCGTTTCTTCTCTCTTTTCTTGAGAGAATTCAAAATATTTCAAATTTTCCAGAGAATTCGATAAGAAACCCTTTCCTATTCATAAGGAGAAGTTTAGACCACCCATTGGCCAATTTTCTAAATAATTTGAAGATGCTTTTGGTGCCCATTATAACGTAGTGGCACTTTGTTATTTATTTCGCTACAAAAGAAAGAAGTATTGTCTCCAGCCCGTTTTGGGTGTCCCAACAAAGGTTCCCGGCCCCATCATATTTTTCCGGTCCCATTAAAGTAGTCCTGACCCCGATAATCTGCACCTGAAGTTAGTTTCATGGACCCGGAATCAGTTTCTACGAAGTCGTTTTGCAGAAAAAGATTGTCATACACGTACAAGGATGGAACCAAATAACATTTTTGGAGCCAGGAAACTGTTCTCGGGTACAGGAAACTGTGTCCGGTCTAGGAAACTAAATCCGGATCCAGGACACTAATTCCGGGTCCATGAAACTAACTTCGGGTGAAGGGATATCGGGGTCCGGACTACTTTAATGGGACTGGAAAATTATGATGGGGCCGGGAACCTTTGTTGGGACACCCAAAACGGGCTGGAGACAATACTTCTTTCTTTTGTAGCGAAATAAATAACAAAGTGCCACTACGTTATAATGGGCACCAAAAGCATCTTCAAATTATTTAGAAAATTGGCCAATGGGTGGTCTAAACTTCTCCTTATGAATAGGAAAGGGTTTCTTATCGAATTCTCTAGAAAATTTGAAATATATTGAATTCTCTCAAGAAGAGAGAGAAGAAACGAAGCGAGTTGAAATGAGCGAGGGAAATCCCGCTCATTGTGCGGGATCCCGCAAAATGATGCGGGATCCCGCACTCATTTTACATATCTCCCCTCTCGTGCGGGATTGAATGAGAGGGAGGGAAAAGGAATGAGGAGGGTGCGGGAATAACGAAACCGATCCCGCTACGGCAACCCTACTGCATACTAAAGGTGCGGTTGATAGGGAATACTGCTAGAGGGAGATATAGAAGAGGGGAAGACAAGCTCGCGGTAGTCAATATTTAAAGTAGCTAAAGTAGTGGAGATACACAATTGAAGGATGCGGTTG
This sequence comes from Pristionchus arcanus, assembly GCA_900490705.1. Classification (NCBI taxonomy): domain Eukaryota; kingdom Metazoa; phylum Nematoda; class Chromadorea; order Rhabditida; family Neodiplogasteridae; genus Pristionchus; species Pristionchus arcanus. The sequence goes on along the minus strand of LS488595.1, from coordinate 16,506 downwards.
TCAGGGTACTGTAATTGTAACGATGGTTGGGAATGTATGATACGGTATTATGTGTCTTCAGGTGAACAACGATCCGCCGCAATCGTCAGAGCACTTCAAGCAGATTCTGACGGACCTGTCACCGGTGAGGACGGGTGAAAAGAAGAGATTGCATCATCACTACACGACAAATATGCAATACTGCAGATATCCTGTCAACGCAACACTTTTCTTTAGATTTTTTTTTGCGTTTTTTTACCTACTGGTCTGTTCTGGTAGTTGGTATCGACATCGTCTGTTACCGTCCCCTTACCGTATCCCCCTCATTTCAGTGTACGGTGGTCGTCAGTCGGCGCTCACACGTGATCGCCCCCGGCGAGCTGCGCCTTCGCAAGTCGCTCATCGCGGTGAGACCAGTGACCTACCGCATGGGTTACGGTAGAGAGGCATACAAAAACCCTCGAATCGATTACAGATGGGCTTACCGTACCAGAAGGGCTTCTCCTACCAGGTCATCTGCTGCAAGAAGGTACGGCAATCGGAGAGCTACAGTATACTGTAACGATCTACTGTATTCGATCTACCGTACCTCTGCCCTCTCTTACAGCAAACATGGGATCGCTTTCTGACGACGTCGTTCGGATTCCTCGCCGAGGACTGTACCGTGCCCCAAGTGAACACGAACAAGTTCATCATCGGAGAGGTACGGTAATCAGGAGGGAGGGATACCGTAACACGAATCCAAAACCCGAAAGTAGCCTGAAACCAAAGTGCTTCAACCTGGTCATAGCCACTTGCACTATGCGCTACCGTACCCGCATCTCGTACGACACGCAGGTTACTGTACTTGCAGATCAACACGAACACTGCGGCGGAGAAGTACTTCTCGGTGGGCGACGGGCTGATCGATTTCAAGGTACGGTAGGCGGAATCGGTGTGGGACCAGGGTGCAACGAAATCTCTCTGGTATTTTTTTCCCACTGGTCCCCCAGTACTTTTCCCAGTGGGCAGTGAGGTAGGGGACCAGTGGGAAATCTACTGGAGGACCAGTGGGAAGATTTTTACCCTGGGGGACCAGTGGTAAATACCCTGGGAAACCAGTGGGGGAAAAGTGTTTCTCTAATGTGATGAAACGAGTATGCAATCCGGCAAAGGACTTATCACAGATAAGCATACTAAACATACAATAGTATAAAGTATACAATAATGATGATTTGTAGTAGGGATCGTAGTACCAATATATGAGGCCGTTTGCGAGAGAGTCGAGCAAGTGCTGGCACAGCTCAAAAATGTCGATTCTCTGAAACTCTCTGATTCGGGATTCTTGAGGGTGCTTATCACTGTGGGCATACTCATTTTGCATGAAAACGTTCTGTTGGCTCCAGACGACGTCACGTCGATATCGGTTTTTGCTAAATTTCTCCACTACAGATATCGCTGAAATTAAGGGAATACGTTTCCCGGGGTAGAATTTGATGCTGAACACGCCTATCTACTTCATTTCTTATGAAAAAAATGAGATAATTTATAAAAGCAAAACTTTTTAACCACTCAAAACTGTGAGGTGCGACCTACATAGATCGGACCGGCATGGCTTGAATAGTCTAAGTTTAAAATTTCAGCCATTTTGGTACCAGGAAAAAAAAGTTGGGAGTGAGATAGTAAGCAGAAATTGCAGGTAAATTAGACGCATCTCCTCTCCAATCCGCTTCCTGACTTCCGATCTAGAGAGACGAGGCGAGAGAGTGTAGGGAATGGAGAGAGCGCAGACAGGGAAGAGGCTAGAGACAAGCAAGTTCGGACGTTGGGAAGAGAGGAGGGTGTAAACAAGAGGAAGATGAACGATTTCACCTACAATTTCAGCTTACTATCTCACTCCCAACTTTTTTTCCTGGGACCAAACTGGCTGAAATTTTAAACTTAGACTATTCAAGCCATGCCGGTCCGATCTATGTAGGTCGCACCTCACAGTTTTGAGTGGTTAAAAAGTTTTGCTTTTAAAAATAATATCATTTTTTCATAAGAAATGAAGTAGATAGGCGTGTTCAGCATCAAATTCTACCCCGGGAAACGTATTCCCTTCATTTTAGCGATATCTGTAGTGGAGAAATTTAGCAAAAACCGATATCGACGTGACGTCGTCTGGAGCCAACGGAAGTTTTTCATGCAAAATGAGTATGCCCACAGTGATAAGCACCCTCAAGAACCCCGAAATAGAGAGTTTCAGAGAATCGACATTTTGGAGCTGTGCCAAACTCAGCCCAATCTGCTCGACTCTCTCGCAAACGGCTTCATATAACTGCTCTTGTGTTCTGGTTTATCTTCTCTCGATGATGATAATAGGAACAAACTGTTGAAATTTTCAAAGATAGAACAATTTGCCTGAAATGGTTCAATTGGCATTGGCGAATGGACATACCTGTGAAAATTGTCATATCCTTCAATATTTTCCGTTGAGATATATCAGTGCATTCGCGTAAGAATCGCCACTTTCTTCAAAAATCCGTACAGCAAAAAATGACTGGTCGGATATTTCACATATTTCGATAGCCCTAAACGTCCTCTACCGATTTCAATCATTTTCATGTTCCTGCGATCTTAATTGGCTTAATTACGGTAGGTCAAAGTAAAGCACTTTTTAACGGTTTTCTAACATAAAACAGGACAATGACTATCAAATTGGATAAAAATCGAGTTCTAGGGCAATTTTAGTGCGCTGAACACGCCTGTGCACGTTATTTTTCATGACCATGAAAATTTGCATAATGACCTGAATTTCAATCGCATTTTTCTCGAAAACGAGGAAAAATGCAACTCTAATTTTTTGATATGTTGTAGCCGTTGAGCAGAGCTTTCCAACGCGCCCGGGCTCGACCCTTAACTAGGGCGTCTTCGGTAGTAAAGCCTTAAAAAACTAAAAATTCTTAATCGAGAGGAAACCCTCATTTCACCCTCATTTCCTCTCATTCCGTGCCAATCTCCGCGCTCGTGCGGTCTAGAATGATCTTTTCGCCTCACTCCAGACCGCACGGGCGCTGCGAGTGGCACGAAATGAAGAGAAATGAGAGGAAATGAGGGTGAAATGAGGGTTTCCTCTCGATTAAGAATTTTCAGTTTTTTAAGGCTTTACTACCGAAGACGCCCTAGTTAAGTGTCGAGCCCGGGCGCGTTGGAAAGCTCTGCTCAACGGCTACAACATATCAAAACATTAGAGTTGCATTTTTCCTCGTTTTCGAGAAAAATGCGATTGAAATTCAGGTCATTATGCAAATTTTTATGATCATGAAAAATAAAGTGCACAGGCGTGTTCAGCGCACTAAAATTGCCCTAGAACTCGATTTTTATCCAATTTGATAGTCATTGTCCTGTTTTATGTTAGAAAACCGTTAAAAAGTGCTTTACTTTGACCTACCGTAATTAAGCCAATTAAGATCGCAGGAACATGAAAATTATTGAAATCAATAGAGGACGTTTAGGGCTATCGAAATATGTGAAAAAGTCAACGAGTCATTTTTTGCTGTACGGTGGGGTGGCGACTCTTAGGCGAACGCACTGATATGCGATAATTGCTATGGCGATCTGAAATCGGTCACATGTGAGTTGTAGAGTGGTTAGAAGGATAAGTTACGATCAAGCGAGATAACATACGTTAAAAATGACTAGACATTTGTTCCTCTACTAGATGACAAGAAACTGGAATAAACAACTTGAAATTTGCGAAGGATAACGATGAAAACAATCAAAATAGAACGGGAGTTTCGCATTTGCGCATTTGCGAAACTCCCATTCGGCGCAAACTGAAGCGCGCCTTCATGTAAGATACTGGCGCTCTTCATTCACTGGGAAATCAGTGGGAAGTTCGTTAGGAAACCAGTGGGAAGAAATCAGCCCTCTCCCAGAGGCTGGGAAACTAATGGGGGAGCCAAACCACGCCCATTTCTACTGGGGCCCCACTGGGAAAAAATACCAGAGAGCTGGTCATGGGGTCCGGTTCGGAATGCCTAACCCTTACTTGCAGGGCGTTGCAATCAAGCCGCAGAAGGACGCCAACTGCCTCAAGCAGTTCAACGTCACATTCCAGCAGTGAGTCGTGTGGCTACCGTAGGTTTGGAAACGTCGGCGCATTCGATGCACCACCAAACACACCACAGCTTCCATAAATCTGATCATTTGTTTAGGGGCGGCGAGATGGAGGTGCTGATAGAGCGGCCCGTCTCGAAGGATGCCCGCACCCTCACGGAATCGTTTATCAAGAAGCATCTGGTAAGGAGGAGAAGGGGGACGTGCTATGACGTCATCATATTTTTCATGCAACGCTTACAAGTTAGGATACAGAAATATTATCTTTCATAAATATCGGTTGTAATGCTATTGTCCAAATAGTGGCGGGATCAATGAAGGGGGAAGATCACTCTAGAAATCCAGAAAAGTAACCATTCCCTTCAGCTCCGTCACGACACTCCGGCGATGAACGACGACGCGATCAACATCGGTATCAATGCCGCCCTCTACCATCACATGCTGTGGAGGTGAGCAGTTGGAACACAGAGAAGTGGGGTCTGTCTCGGCGAACTACCTTACCCCCTTGAACTCTGAGCGCATCGTATTCTTCTTCGCGAGAAGCTGCAGCCATCATATAGTTCTTGATTGATTGATGTGATCCGATTGCTTATCCCTGCACCCTTTCGTCTAACCGTAATCCAAGCTCTTCTCTTCAGGAAGCTTGCCTCTGTAAGCATCCTCGTTCGTCCTCCGCCCGTTGCCGCCGCTCCCGCCCCGCCCAAGAAGAAGGGAAAGAAGAAGAAGAAGGTCGGAAAGAGTAAGTGAGGGTACGGTAGGATGAGGGGCGGGTACGGTAGAATAGCGATTTGCTGACTGGTTGGTATATTTTTGAGTAGCCTAGACCTTACCAGGTTTGCGAAAGCTGAGCAACAAGTTACGCGCTATATCGGGAGTATCCGTAACTACCGAGAGCGCACGCGAGCCCAAATCGAAACACGCAGGTCAGCAGATTGACCGATATGTGTATCGATTTGGGCTTGCGATACGGTAGTCATGGATACTGTATGCAAAAAATTGGGAGAATTCTTGAACAATTGGGTACGGTAGGCTGAAATATTGAGAACTGTAAATGGGTTGGTTACTGTAGGATAGATCATAGAAGTCAGCCATTATCTTTGTTACCGTGATATTGAGAATATAACCATTAACTTAGTTACTGTAGGATGGGTTTCTGTAGCTTTTCCTGATAATGACGCAATAATTAATCGCAGCTCGTCGCGCGAAGAAGAGGACGACGGTCGACGCGACGGCCATCGAGGGAACGGAAGCAGACGGAGAAGGTACGGTAGAAGGGGAGATACGGTAACCGGTAGGGATAAGATAGTGATATAGTATCCCTGATGTTGCATGTGTTGCATGAGCTGCATGAAGGCATTGTTTTCACTATGTAATTATTTTTGGACGACCTCCGCGACAAAAGCGTATTTGATAACTAAGTGAAACCTAAAAGATGGCGGTTGTTTCCTTTTTCGATTTGCTCAATTTGCTACAATTATATTCGAATCTAATCGCTAAGGAGGTCTTGCAATCCCTTATTTTAGGTGATTAAATATGAGCTACCGTAACCCACCGTAATCCTCTCCTCTGCAGATGGTGGCAGACGCATCACTCTCGAGGCGAAGAAGAACTACCAGGAGATATCGACCGACGTCTCGGATGGAACGGAGTTGGAGGTATACGGTAGATATTGATTACTGTACCCAATCAATGGTTATGCAGTAGCTGGAGATTACTGCAATAGCTAGTGATTTGTGCTATTACGGTGGTTACGGTATATGAATTATTTTCCAGACGGTTGGCTATCGCTACTCGAGCGAGGGAGAGGACGACGAGGACAAGGAGGAAAATGAGGAGGATGATGTAATTATCTTTCTTGATTATTGATTGTCGATTTGAATTTCGAAAATGGCGGGAGTCTTTTAGACGGAGAAGAAGAAGTCGCCCAAGTCGCCGGCCGCTGCGACCAAGAAGGCGCCCATTGTCGTGCCCTACGTTCCTGCAAATGCAGCAGCTGGAGCAAAGAAGGCTGTGAGTTTTGGGTGATGAGGGGAAGGGGGTTGACAGTGTGGAAGTGAGTGGATCAATAGGAATTCGATTTATTAGATTTTGGCCTGGTGAGACGGGGTTTCATCGGGTAGATGTAACACGCGAATCACGAGAATGCGGAGCTGCCCAGGAACAACTTGCAAAAAGTTCAACCGATTTCGACCATACTATAATGTGAGAACCCACTTGGGACCAGGATTTGAAAAATATAGGGCATTTGTCCCAAAACCGGCAATTAGGAATTTTCCGGTCCTGGAGCCGGCTATATCATATCTCAGTTCTCCGATGAGCTAGAGACCCCCGGTTTGGCTCAAAAAATGCGGAAAAATATTTCAAAAAA
>LS488584.1:3168-32128 GCA_900490705.1 Pristionchus arcanus | reverse complement strand
AATATATTCCAGGATGGATGTCCTCTTTCTACTCATCAATCAATTTCTTCATCTCTTGGTGGATCGACAACTTCTTCCTCTCTCATTCAGACAATTCCTTCTCTTCATTGTGCCGTATCAGTTCATATTGTGGAGACAACCATAAGATTGGTCAGAAATCGGAAAATCACCGAAATAATTGTAACGAAGCCAATACCAAAACGCACAAGAATAACAAAAACACCAGGTCCATCCACAATTGAGCCAATCAGAACATTTCCTCGTGAATTCATAAGATCGGAAAGATACAAAATATTGCAGGATCGTCCATTCATCGACGTAATTGCCCTTGGTGATATTTCTCTTCTTTCCTTCTTTCGTCGACCAGTTTGTGTCAATGTCAAAGTTACCACTAATAATGGAGCGACTATCGCCAATTCGTATGTTTTCTCATTTATCTCAAATTAGCCTCACAACGTATGAACCTAAATCAATATCTAAGTCTGTTTCAGTTGTCAACTTTCTCCATTCGAAACAGATCGTATCTCGTGTCTCATTCGTATGCAGATTCCATTCACTTGGTTCGGACCATTGGGAGGAAACAGAACCAAACAAGTGAGAATCCAATGCAATTCCATCCATTTCAAATGAATCCCTTTCAGTTTCTTTCTCTTTCTTACACTGTTGGGTCGACTTGCTCAGAATCATTCTTCGATCGACCACAGGTTAACATTTACTATCTATATCATCATAACCTCCAAGTAGGACGATTACGTAGATTCTCTCTAATTCGTTCACTCCAACTCTTCACTCAAAATAACATATTTATCCCATTGGACAACCTTATTACACGAATTAGACCAATACGAACTTTCCACTCTGATCTCTCTCTTTCCTTCTAACACGAATGGTCTTTTTCACAGTCAACAGAAGCCATCGAAAGCAGTGAACCAATGAGAAAACGAGAGAGAAATTGTATATTTCGAATCGGAAATGACCATGAGTGAAAGAGGGAAAACAACAACAAAAAGAGATGAATTCATTCCATTTCAGTATCCAATCTACCTCGAAGCTCAAGTTGAAAATGCACAAGCGCACACTCTTCTACTCAATCAGAATATGTAAGAGAAAGGGGAATAGAGAATGGCTAAAATGGCGAGATTGCAGTGATATCTCCGTTCTATCTCGTGCAAATCTCACCTTTGGATTGCATTCACTCAATTCATTATTCGTCCATTTACAAATGAATGAGACTAACGAAACAAAGGATTTGGAAACTGTTGAGATGAGGTATGAATAGATTAGGTTCAGAAAGGTACGTGTATTCAATTCAGATTGTTCATGGATTCCCGATTGGACATTCTCAATGTCTCTCCTCTATCTCCTTCTGATTGGTCAGTCAAGGTGATAATCTCTCCATTCTCATTGATCCTATCATCTCATCATCAGGTGGTAACCCCATCTCTTCCTCAATCTCACACTTCTTTCATCTGCACGAGAATGAAGAAGAATCTCACGTTAGTTTCTCTCTTTCCCACAATTATCAACGATCCATCTCATTCAACATCTGTTATTATTCTATGAGAACGATTGGATGTTTCCATGAGAATCTCTCGATTGAACTCCTCTTCCATCTCTTTCTCATTACTCCTTTCCTCATTCCAGATGGGATGGTTATCTCTTTGCCGTTCTCGTCAAAATGAGAGGAAATGTGATTGAGAACGATAAATTGGAGAGGAAAGAGGAAGGAGCGGAAGCAGCTCTCCATTGGACAATTAAGATGGGAAATGAAAAGGAAATCGAAAAGTATGATCACTGAATGAATTACGATAACGTTTTGAACATTGTTCAGATCAGCAGTAGAGAACCGCGCAGTAATGAAATTCCGAGTGACTCCTGACTCAATTTACGCAATTCTTCCCATTTCAAAGGTAGTTCATTCGTTCTCTTCGTTCATGATCAATGATCTCTCTCTCTCTCTTTCATTGTAGTCTCGTCAATTGATCAATACTGCCGTTCTCTCTGGTCATCAGATCTCTCAAGCGATGAGAGTATTCTCCGTATCTCTTGGTGAGTTGAGAGAGAGAGAGACCTCATCGGTGTTATCATGGATCATCATTTATCATTCTTCTAATCCTTCTCTTTCTTCAGGCGGTGCCACTCAGGATGTCACTTCCCTCTCTCATTGTATGTCATCTGAATCCAAAGTGCTCAAGACGTCTCCTGCTTGTGCTTCCGTGAGTTCATTTATCAATCATATCTCTTCATACGTGAGATATCGAGAGAGCACAAACAATGATACTTTAGATAGAAGTTCCATTTGAAACAAGTGCTTGCAATGAAAATCCTTGAAAAATGCACTCTGCAACAAGTAGTTTTTGGTCAAACGCATCTCGGACGAGTTGTCTAAAGATAGACTCGTCTCGGGTTTCCATGCTATCCTATTCCGCACTGCGTAAAAGAGAGACTAACGCATAGAGAGAATGGAGAAAAGGAATGTGTAACTGGAGCATCCGACAGACTCGTTGAATATGTAGAGTAGAACAGACGGAAGAGAACAATCAAATTGAATCGAATGGGATTGGGAGAAACTGAAATACCAAAGACTATGAAGAAAACTGCAATATATGATCAATTCAAATTCATTATCTGAAGATTTGAGGTGTACGTGGATGGATCAGAGATGCGTGGTTCTCCCTCTGTCAAAATTCACGTTCATTTCGAGAATTGGGTGACTGATATCGCATTCACTGTGTGGTATCCACGATTGCCAGTTAATGTGAGCACTCATTACTATCTTTGAATCTACCCATCCATTGAATTTATCCACTATTCAACATCCCCTCTAAATATCTACTATTCCTTCGCAGGTTTGGCTGCGAGACTCTACACTCAATTCAGTGGGTGAATGGCCAGTGACAACATGGAAACAATTGGAGAGTGGAAGATTATCGAGAAGTTCAGCAAGACAATTCAGTTGCAAGGAGAGATTTCAGAGTAGTGAGGTAACATCCATTGATCCCTAAAATTTATCTCGAGGCAATAAATTTGAGGTGAAAGTATTAGTCTCCTTCATCGTAGTGGACGATCGAACAGGAGAGAGAATGTTCCTATCTGGATCGAGAGATACTCTATTCGATGTTACTAGTCTAGCAGGTGAGAATGAGTCCATTCATCCACTAATAATCAATCAATAACCTTCAGGTGATCGTATCCACACGGCTGATCGATCAATTGCCTACGTGAGAAGAGTTGACTCCAAGTTTCTCGTTTCTGCAATTCGAAAGGGAGTAACGAGGTAAGAAGAGGAGAGGGGATGGATAAAGAATGATGAATTGCAGTGTGATCATCAAATCGAATCTACCACAAATGACACTTGGAACAGCGCCTGTTACGGTATGATCAATTATCATTTGGAGATTGATGAAATCATTTGATCTCCTATTCTCAGATCTCTGATGAGAGAGTCTCAGTCTCTTCTCTTCGTGTTCTTCCTCTTACTTCCACTTCAATTCGATTTGATTCCCTTCCTTCTCGTCCACCTTCCTACAGTCTCTCACACGATATTCAACATCTATTCACGCACAAATATCAGGTAAGAGGTCACAAATTCGCAATTGAGAATAATGAACTCGCCTTTCAGCACGGTTCTCTGGCAGTTTCAGTCCTGTATTCAGACGATCAATCCGAATCAATTGATGATATTCCCAATGCTGAATTCTCCCTCGCGGTCACTTCAAGTGATGAAAAATTACTTGTTGCGAATGTAAAAGGAACAAATCGAATTGATCTGATTGGTCAGTGATATCCTTCCCTGAATCCGAATCAGTGAAGAGAAATTCTTCAATTCAGCTCTGGATGATTCTGATTCTTCATCTGTCCTCGTTGAACTTCGTCCATCAACCGAATGTATTGATCCCGATTCCCTTCCAATTTCAATTCACTCACTTCCCCTTTCACTCAATTTCGGTAGTACTCACATCACTCGACCACCTTCAATCGGTATCCATTTCATACGTTCTTCATTATCTTCAATCCCTTCAGATTCATCTCCATCTCCATCCCTTCCAACTCTTCCAACTGAAGGATGGCGACTCGATACTCTTCTTGCTATTCTTCTTGCTCTCTTCATCATAATCACTCTTATTCGAATCGCTACATCGAGAAGCAGATCGTTCACTGGGTGAGAATTATAATTGAATGTATTCGTAATCACGTCAAAATCAGAGGTTCTTCCAGTTACGAGAAGTTGGTAGTTCCTCTTCTCTCTCGTTTCTCTTCTTCTTCTTCCGGAGTAAGAGGAAATAGTGATAAAGGAGAAGAAGAAGAGAATGAATGGGTTTGGTTGAGTAAGAACTCTCCTCGTCTTCCATCGACTATCAATGGTACGTTCCTCACTCATATTCATACTCTTCATTTCGTATTCAATCATAGGATCAAAAGGATCTCGTCATTCATCTAAATCTCGTCGTGATTCCCCCTCTTCTCCCATCTCCTACGACTGTAATACCCACACTTCCATCTCCTATCGTGGATCAGAGATCAGTGTATTCATCTCTCCGCAACCTGCTGTTACGGTATGTATATTGGATGAATTACAGTACTCTACCAGCCAATTCAGGTGAATGGAACTCTGGCAGACAGGGAAAGCTGGCGAGCAGTCCATTCAAATCGGGTACGTCTACCGTACTCCATTACAGTAATCTTCAATTGATTATTCATTTCAGTCAGCTCGAATTGTTCCTCGTAATCGAATGGCTGATTCATCATCAGAGCATGATCTCCAGAGGGGAATGGCCAATGATGCTTATTCAGGAAGAAATACTTGGAATAGTGGAAAGAGACGAAGTCCACCCAATTATGAAGGATTAAGAGAAAGTATTGCATAGAGATTATGCAATCTCCAGTTGATCTCGCCAATTGCCATTTACTACGGATTCTCTTTTTAATACTACGAGTTACTTAGATTAATAACGTGCTATAAAGAATCATGAATTACCCATGTTCTCCTCTCTCAGTCTTGTATACAATACTTTATCTACCAACAATTAAATAACTCAACAATCATCCGATACTCCTACAGTGCTTTTCTCATCTAATCGTTTCTTCCAATCTGGTTTCTCCTTCACTTTTTCTTCTTTCTTCTCTTCAACTTTCCCCATAACTCTTCCTGTACTTGAAATCGCTCGATAATCCATACCGTAGTCTGCTTTCTTGAAGAGACTTTCCATCTCCTACAATATATCAAATCAACGTCGTTTCTTGTTGATAACTAACCTCCAATTTAAGTTGTGTCTTATCAGCCTTGAACTTCACTTCGGGTACAGTGGTAGAAAGCATTTCCGCTAATTGTCGACGAATTGAATGTCTCTCCTCTTCAAGAACTGATTTGATCTCCTACAATCGAGTGCCAATTGAGATTCGAATAAACTCTCCTTCTCACTTCATCGCCCTCTCCTCTCGCTATCCACGATACCGTAATCTCCGAGAATGCAGTGTTCACTTTGACCTGAAGGGAGATCAATTAACCTCAGTTGTCTACTGTATTCCCTTACTCCTGAAAACTCGAGTTTGTATGCAGCCAATGTCTCGTTCGTCTCTATCAAATCAGCTAATCGAGCCTGGAATTGACGAAGAATATGAATGGAAGAGTAATTTCATACCTGATAGATATGTGATAGTTGCATAATCTTCTTCTGATCTAATCTTCGATCTTTGGTCGCCAATGACTGTAGAATGAGACGATCTTCCAATCTATAATCAATTCATCCTCACTCCATCTCTACCGTAGTCTTTCCTCACCCAACATCATATCCGAATCTCTTTCCCTCTTCTCTATTAAATACTCGACCCTGTGATCGATCGTATCGCCAAACCTGCATGTATTGTTATAGATTGACTTTCAATCAATTATTTCACCTTTGAAGGCATTACTGCATTTCCACAGATTCGTCCTGTCTTTCTCAATCGTGAATCCCATTTGAATGATTGGGAGAAGAAAGTGAGAGAGGTCGAAGGAGTCAGAAATGGACATCGAGACATCATCTACACGTATAATCTTTCGTCATCTAGATGTGTGATTCCAATCTATTCGGAAGATATTCTTATTCGTTGAAACGTTTGTAATTGCAAAGTATCGATTATCGGGAATTTTATTTATCTCAAATTCTAGCAAGGAGGGAATATAATTCCGGGAGCATTGTCTTGTAGACAAACGAGAAATGTGAGTAAATAAAAACATATAAAAATATATAAAGCATAAAGACAATACTGTAATACTTGTACTCGCATTACCGGTTACAAAGAAATTACAGTTTACAGATAAAAAGGGTTAGTTAGTCTAAAACGTATGAAAGAGTGAAAGGGAAGCAACGAGTAGATAATGCTCTTGAATCGAAGGAATCTTCATTATCATCATCGTCAAACTTTATTCTCCTTCTCTTCTTCCTTCTTCATCATTTTCAATCGACGCTCCGTATCAGCAACCAGAAATCTGCAAATATTACTGTATTTCTTCCGAATATCGACTATGCCCAACTACAGTAACCTTCCTTATTGAACTATAATTGTAATATATCTCACTTGATTCTGAGTGCAGCTCTCTCAGCACTTTCATCTTCCATTCTCTTCTTCATTGCATCCCACACATGCGCATTTCCATCTGCCTCAGCCTTGAATCTAAATGCCAATTTTTCTAATATTGCCAGAACAAATGAAAAACTAACCTAGCCATAATCTCAGAGTTGGCTCTTAGGACAGTCTCTCGATGTCTGCAAATGGATACGGTATGATGAGATATATCAACTGAATTGAATGAAATGTTAGTTTCATTCGTACGTGAAATATAGCGCGATGGATAAATTTATCACTTTCAGTTTGTATTCATTTAAGAGGCGATAAATAATATTGTATACCTCATTTCCTCCATCTCCATTTCACTTTCCATCATCATTCTTTTCTCCCGTTGATCATCATAGACTGCCTTCCATCTCAAAGTCAAACAATTAATTATTCGAACCCATGTTGATTCCAATCAATCTGAATATCAACTTACTCATCATTGGTTGGTTCCACCCTTGGCTCATTCGCCGGCCCCTCAGAGTACATTCTGAAACTAGGGCATTCATAGTACGTACTTGCTCACAGGAAGCTTTCAAAATAATTGGAAGCCTGAAACAAATTATATGGATACGGTAATACTGTACGTTGATACGTCCAGGAACCAAGAACGATTTTGGGCCACATCATATATCCGATAATATCTCATTTATCTTAACTCTGGTAAATTAGGAGTGGTAAATCAACCCCGTGGTAGGTCAAGTCTTATAGACAAACGAGAATAAAGTGAACAAAGCGAGTAAAACGAGAGTCATTTTACAATGAAGCTGTGATACCTGTCTAGATGCCCAATCTGATATACTTACTTTACTGATTATTTAGCGCAATTACAAGTGTACATCATATATTACGATAACGAATGAAATACTGATGACAAACTGATGGCAGGGATCAAAAATGAATAATTATCTATCTACTCTTATTGATCTCCAGCCTCATGGACTCTGACTGCTTTATCGAGATATCTCGCTCGATTGCATTCAATCATCGCCCATTTTCTCTCGTTGAAAAGACGTCGCCATTCAGATGGATCGGACATCGATGACGATGGAGAAGTCTGAATGAACACCCATCGAATGATGCAATCACAAGTCACATGGATTATCAAGGCCATGAATTAACAATAAAAAATTCCTCACCTTCTTATTCGTGACGACACTCGATTTGAGAACTCCAGTCTTGATTCGATCGATAGTTAGCTGCAAAAAATAAATCAGTCACGAAAGGTAATTTCAAAAGTACTAACAGTGGGATCATGTGTCATCTCCAGATCTCTTCTAATATCGACGACAGCGACAGTGGGATGCGCCTGTTTGATGGCCATTGCAGCTGCATCCAATTTAGATGGAGACATACGAACACGAGATGATGGCTTCTGATGAGGGAGAGATGACTACTCTATCCCCTCAAGTCCCTCTCCTTCCCCTTCCTCACCTTTGCAGTAGCTGCTTCCCTTGCAGCAAGATGCTTCTTAGCTGCTTCCACTGCATCGTGAGAAGTGTAATCAGTCACTGTGATCGACAGATCACGAGCAACCTCAACAGAAAATGAGTTACAATAGGACAATTGAAAATAAACCAAACGTATTGCACCAGTCTTACGAATAAAATTATTCTCCTGCTCTTACCTCTTTGCTGACTCTGAGTGCAAATTCCTCGACAGTTTCATCCTCTTCCTTCTTCATTGCTGGCAACCATTTCACCTGAATAGAGAGAAATCAATCCCTCTTTACAATCAAATCAGGAGGAAAAATAAAAATCTCTTTGTAATACTCACATTGATGATAGTGAACGGGAGAGCGAGGAAGAAGATGAGATCTTGCCACCACGCACTTCCGAGTACGGTAGATTCGATAGAGAAGAGAGGACGAGAGATACGAATTGATACTGGCTGGATGGTGGGACACACCTATATGATTAATATTATAGATATATCCTACTCATTCAGGACACACAAACATTAAGAGACTCGATAATATTAGAATGATCCCACCTCGAATGGCCACGTTGCGAATCTAAGCAATCCCACTTTACCAGAAGTGAGAGCTGATTCAGGAAAGGCGAGAAGACAAGGTTCCTCTGTCTGAAAGAGAGATTCATGCATCTACCAAATGGGAAAGGTACCTGAATGAACTTCTTAGCTCCATTCACTAGTTCCTGTCTGCCTTCTCTCGCTCCGAGATCAACGTATCCGAAACACCTAGAGGGACGATTTGAATGGATAGACGAGAGGGGAGACAGACCATCTGAGTAGATTGGGTATATTCCAGACGGAAGCGAGTACACAAGGATGAATGAGATCGACAGCGAGATGATCGAGATGGGAAATATGATTGGAGACGATCACTCGACATGAGGGATCACTGTAATTCATTGATTGAGATTATTCAATGGAGTGGAAACTGACTGATGTCCCGTTGAAGTGACCACTATTCCGCATACTCCACACATCACACGAAGAACCATTCCTCTGAATTAGAGATTAATCCATTCATTCCTATCGTTATCTAACATACCTCAACAGATTGGCCTTCCTGAGTAAGCATGCGACGACGAATGAATGGAATCCAAGACAGATTCGGAATATGAAGAGAGGGATGGCGATAGGAAGATAGAGAAGAAGAAGGAGGAAGGAAGTATGGATTCGATCGTGTGAGAAGAGTGAGAGAAGTGGTGGAGGAGTAGGAGGAGGAGATGGGACAGGAGGGGAAAGGGCAGAGGTAGGCATCTGATCAGATGAATTCCATATTGTATGCCCTCTTTTCTTATTGAGGTACTTGTGAGGAAACGAACCTCTCTCCTTCCATGTCAGCTACACAGTATGGAAAAAAAGTTTTATCGATGTTCTATTAAACACAAGAAAACAACAATACAGGAAATGAAGACTAGCACAGAGTTTTAAGACTACAATGAAGAGACAAGAAAGTATGAGAACGATGTGGAAAGTGATATTCTCTATACCATAATGGAAGAGATATCAAGATATCATTTATTCTTCCTGAGGACCAGATGGAAAAGGAGGAAAGGGATAAAACGCAATCATTGATTCATTCCTACCTATTCGATCATATAGAAATTTTGAACTAATCAAACAAGGGAATTATTAATTATAGGAAAGACTTCATGCAAGAAATTAAAATATCTAAAACGGAGTGTAGATAAGGATGACAGGAAATATTCCCAACTAATTCAAGGTTCCAATCTCTCGGAGACGTCAGGAACAAAAAAAACAAATGTGACAAATATGGGAAGTGATAGATCAAGAGAAAGAATGACGAAAAATGTGAGAAGTGAAAATGCGAATAAGTTCTCTTACAATTAGTAGATCAAGAAGGAGCAGGTTTCAATCTAAGAATGTTCACTCTTGGTCTACCTGGGACAGTGATTGTAGGAGAGAAGAGAGGACGATGAGACGATAGATCAGCTGTGAGATCCTTCTCCACCTTAACACAAATCAATCAATCAATTGTGCAAACTGAACCACAACAGGGACTACCATTATTGTTTTAATGAGGATTAACTTACATTGAGTAATCTCTGATGGCTGTTCCTTATTCCCTCATTCTTGAAAGGAGCAGGAAGGGGAATATCACCAGGGCCAAGAGCATCTCCGAACAGACGGGCACGAGCCTGACAACACAACCAAAATTAGCATTATAATATGATTCATTTAGTATCAATATACAATATGATACTAAATGAATCATATTATTGCATGATATGAAAAAATGCGTAGCTTTAAGGGGAAGACAAACCTGTGCTGCTTCGATTTGTCTCTTGCTCACTCGAATATCCGATGTAGTCATCCACTTCTTGAGATAGACGGGATCAAGAGGTTCATTCACTACTTCATTCATAGAATGAGATGGAGAATCGTCATTTGAATGACCTCCTCGACCTAGAAGCATTAATTATTACATTGAGAGGATGAACATATACATTCTATCATTATTCAACTGACATAAATAATTGTAAACCATGTATTTCTTGACATTTTTCCTGACTTAACGTTTACTACCTTTTGATTGGAATAAATGGTTAAACTGACCGACTCCAGCTAGTACATCTGCCAGTGTGGGATTGGATGAAGAAGGCGAATTGGGATAGGAAGGGAATTTCCTGTTCCCCCTCTCATCAATAACTTGTGATGAAGAAGGAGAAGGGAGGACGAGGGAGGCATGATCACCCAATGCACTACCAATCATTCGAGAAGCCTAAAATCGATGAATATTCTCATCTTGGGCAGCCATGAAACTAAATTAATGTCGGGGAAATTAGAATACTTTTACAAAATCGAGTATTCGCATAATTTTCATTCCAAAACTAACGTAATCACAGCGCGTTAAGCAAGGCAAGGTAGTTCGGTCGGTGCCGAGCGTGTGCTAAATATTTCGATTCTGTCTTTTATCACTAGTTCACCCACCTCGAAAAATGATCAAAATTCGCTTTTGGAACAGATTTTAAAATCAACCGTTCATGTTTTTACAATTATCTCTCAATGAATCGGTAGAGAAACCTTCTGGTAACGCTATTATAACAAGGAATACAACATTAACGCGAAATTAAGCGAGTTGATTGCTTTCCTGTGAACCATACTCCTCAAATCCATCAGCCTCTTTTTGCCGTTTCGCGGAGCGCTCATTATATTTTCCACGTTTTTGCATCTATGAGTCGGTAGGGAATTCAGTTGTGAATATTTTGCGCCTTTGAACAAGTTGATTAAGCGAAAACTTAAGGAATTGATTGGTTTTCTGTGAATCAAACCCTCGGCATTGGGACATGACGTTTTTAATAGATTTTTAAGCGTTCAATGCTTATTGTTTGGGTATCAAGCAATATTATAGATAAATAGCGAGTGAAATATGGCCTAATTAATACCAAACATCTTCATTATTGATTTTTCTGAAAATTCCTGACTCATCAAACTTAAGTTGACCTGACTCAAATATCCGCAACGCGTTAAAAATTGAAAGGCGTCGCGGCTGCACCACCGAACCTCTAACTTGCTGTGGTAATATAGAATAACAAACCTGAGACAGTGAAAACCTTTGAATATTGGATCCGTCCTTTTGAGGAGAGGTTGAATCGGGACGGACAGCCAATTCTAAACAATAATTATATTACAATATTCACAGTAATAATAATATATTATTATTACAATATTCACAGTAATAATAATATATTATTATTTAAACAAATCATTTTAACAAACCACTAGTAAACAAATAATTAGAAAAAAAAGAACTGACTGATCGCCGGTTTGAGAGGAGAATTTGGCACGGTTTCCGAACGACGCTTCACTACAACCACCTGCAAGAAGAACGATAAATAAAATGAAACCAAGTACAACAGTAACAGAAAATAAACGAGACGAATAGAGATAGTGAATACCTTCTTGGGAGGAATGAATCCGTAGTAAGCGAGGGAGACATTATTTTCATTCCACGATGACCATTGATTCGCTGGTTCCAATTGTTGACTACGACACATCTCACGAGCCATCTCGAACACTCGTCTGCATTGGAAAACTAATGACATCATTTACCTTATATAAAAATAAAATAATAACCAACTTGAGATGACAGTGTTCGACGGGCGGACATATCATATGTCTCTTGAAACCAGAAAGTGTCTTGTATCCATATGTGCATCGTCGACAGAATGGACAAGTGTATCCATTCCCTTCTACCGAATTACTCTGAAGTTACTCTCTCCATAATCATTCTATTATATCACCAGTTATAACCATAAATTAAAAATATTCTAATATCCCGGATGAAAAAATAACTCACTCCTGTATTATTGTTGATGTGTTCATTCATAATATGTTCATATGTGGCGTAAGGAGAATAGGAAGCGAATGTACAGATTGTGCAGTTCCACGGTTTCCTCAAAACAAAACAATATTTCAATTGTTAACCAAGGCTTTATTTAATACATATTCAATTTTTTAAAAATTATATATGTTGAATATTCTTACCTTTTCATGGGACTCTTATTGGGAGAGACATGTTTGGGCACTCCTAGTGCCTCGATTGCTGCCTTGAACAAAACACGTTAAGGAAAATATACTACGGGTTGGCATAATTTGATATGGTTGAACCTTATTGAAGTTGTACATTCTGAAGCACTCCTCAGCAAAATGATCAGTACAGATGGCTCCTATTGTGACCATTCGAGATTTCACACGAAGCATCTCCTTAATTCATTTGATATCAACAACTTTCGCTTGTGGTTATATAAGTTTTACTGACCTGATATCTGAATCCGAGTAGATTTCCCCATATTCTTCTTCGATCGAGATCATCGGGGAAATTAAGGAACATTTCTCCTGCTTCGATCGTTCGTTCGCACACTACACATGCACAAGTGGTACGCGTGTGGAAATTCTAAAGAAACTACAATTTATCAAAAAATTGATCGGATAATTTCTTAAAATGTTAATTAACAGAGAAAAAAGCACTCACCGTATCAGCATCGCTCTCGGCCATTAGTGCCGTTGCACTGATGATTTTCAGATTTCTATTATCATCTCTAGTCACCTAAAAATTTAATTTTAAACAAAAATATTAAAAAGGATCTATTTTAATGTTTCCATAGTGTTTTAAAGAAAACAAATACTAACCTTGAGCTGCTCTCCCTGAACGGCGGATCGAGTAACTCTCACGATTTGCTCAATCGTTATATCAGGGGGAAGACTTGAGTAGATCTGCAGTAAGGATTTACATAGATGAATTGTTAATTAAAAGTATAATAAAAACCGCTAGGATTGGAGTAACTAATACCTCTTCACAGTCGGTGAGAGTGCTTTCATCTCCAGGCAGAACAATATCATTGTCACAAGTGGCCGCTTGAATACGAGATTCGTCGTCGATATCTCCCTCAAGACACTCTTCCTTAAAGTAGAACGCATTAATTTCTATTATTTAGACTGCAACAAAATTCAATAAAATGAATAATTTTCTACAAGATTTAGTACCTCTGAGTCAACAATGATAATTTGCTGCTTTAGTTGCTGCTTCTGTCTCTTCACAGGGCTTGGCAATGGAGATTCGCTCCGTCTTTTCTTCTTTGGTGTTCGTGAGCTCTTTCGAGGGCTAATTCTATAGTCCTCTTGCTCATCAGGATGGTTCATTTCTGGAAAAAAAGTTGCGATTGCACGTGAGAAAGGTTAATGTCAAATGATCTACGGCATTAAAAGACGGAACGCACAACACGATACATCAAAGTATCACAGTAGGTGGGCGAGCTTTGTATGACACAATGCGGAGCAAGTAGGAACTGATCTGGTACAGACAGCCAACTACACGTGAGATTGCAATAATCCGATCATCAACAAACATAAACAAATATACAATTACGAATTAAAAGGAAAATTAACATCCTGCAAAAAAATTTAAAGTAGAACGTCACACTGTGAAAACGAGCAGAACGAGCAGAACTTACTGAAATTTGAATACCGTATCCAAATAGGAAAATGCACCAACTAAAGCCGCGACGCCAGAGGGTTCAAATCCAGTTGGTCGATCTAGCTTTGGACAACTTTATAAATCAATTATCATATGTTCAATTTTAATGTTTCTAAATGTGCAATTCGATTATTTTTTATGTGTCCTATGAATATATTTCATGATCTAATAATTCACTTGGAAAACAGAGCTATTGCAGATGTCAGAAATGGAAAATGAAAAATATCACACTCCGAAGCAGACTCCCAGTGTCACGGAACGTCGTCGAAGAAGAAGAGAAAGTGCGATTCCTGGGACGTCAAATTCGCCCATTGTGAGTGTCTCTTATCTATCTTTCGACGGAAGAGGGATCATTAGAGATAATTCACTTGTCAAATTGTCAATATGCATGCCAATCTTGTTTCCATCAGGTTATAAACGTGGGAATGGGAGATGACGAGAAGGATGTTGAGATCGCCAAACTAAATACCATCGTAAAACAGCAAGCTGATATGATCAGCGTGAGTCTTTCCTTATCTTAACTCCATCGCAAGAGGCGATAGATATCATCTAGAATTTTGTTTGCACATCATTTGCATTTTTTCGAAATCAGAAAGTGAGAGTAAAAAGTGTTATGCAGGACATGAAATCTCAACATGATAAGATGAACGAATCGAAGCTCATCGACACAAGTAACAAAATCAGTGATCAGGTATGTTTCATTATCTTCCTTCCATATTTTTATCATTATCAGGCAGCAAATATTCATGAGCACGAAATAACACTGATGGCTAGTGCACTGGAAGAAACTCGGGCTCAACTCAGGTATTTTATATATCAACTTTCAATTCTTATATTTATTTGTAGCAAAGCGAAGGAGAATCTGACTGCGACAGAAGCAGCGAAGAGGAAAAGTGACCAATCGAATGAACGATTGATGTCAAGATTGAGAGAGAAAGACGAAGAAATGGAATCTATCTGTCAAGGTGTCTTATTTCTCTCTAATTATAGATTTAATATGATTGATTGCAGATAAGAATCGTTTGAAGAAGCATGTGGATTCTCTAAGAGAACAGGAAGAAGTGTACGAATTGAGATTGAATGAAATGAAAAGAAAAAGTGAAGGAGATTTGGCTGAGTTGGAGAGCAAGTTGAGCAAGGTATACATCATTCTAATCATTGAATAACGAATGATCAATACTTTACTCATATTGCAAGTGTAATGACTGGACTGCCAGATTGTATGCCCACTGGCTACGCTTTTCGCGCCCATTGCTGCTTATTATAATCCTATTGTGTTTTTTGTCTTATATTTTCACCATGTTTTCTTATCTCAAATGTTTTATTTCCATAGCGAAGTTATCGTTTGCAGGCGGAGAAAGAGATGAAGCAAGAGAAGAGAAAGAGTATGGAATTAGAGGAGAAAGTTACTGAATTGAATGAGAAGTTAAGAAAAATGGAGGCTAGAGTCATTGAGCAAGTAGAAATGCCTTCCACTTCCACTGAGGTACGAAAGATCATAGTGCAGGTGTGAATTACCTTCCTTTCAGTTGACTCCATCCATTCCCGTTATCACTTCACCCGAATCACCTCGTAAGATTGGTCAACTAACAAGAAGAGTTTCCATAGTTAATATTGTACAACACTCGACCTATACACAATCGGTTAGTTTATTATTTTGATCTGGTACATGTTAATGGATCGAATTTACAATTTGAAAATGGAAGAGAAATTAATTGTAGGTTGAAGAGGCCCATCAGAGGATAGGAGCACTCTCTGTCCAGTGTAATTATCAACAGAGGGAGAATCAACAACTCAAAAAGGTCAGTTTATTATTTTTGTGCTTTAGCAAAAATGTTCACCCTATAACATGTTGCAACTGACTTTCTTATTTTTTCGAATGACACTGTATTTGCTGTTATCTACTTCCCACACTCTTCCTTTCTTATCCTTATCATTCTCCAAATTTGAATTTTCTTCCTGTGTTCATTGCTCATAATCAGTGATAAGAGAGATAAGAAGGGACGCTTTATTCATCCCTAGGTCTATTCAAATGTCCCTCAACCGATCCCATTCATATCTTGAAGCTGTAGTCTACAAACAGTCTCACTCTATCGTCATTGTAAGTTCCTTCTCTTCATGATTCTCGGGCAGCTTGGACATGAGATAGATTCGATCTACTCTGTTATATTTTCTTTCTTGTTTATTTCGAATCATCATTGGAGATATTTTCCATCTCGCGAATTCCGTCCATCTCACTTTTGCATATTCAGACAGACAAAAGAATGTCTCTCTCCAATTCATTGCGCTTTCTTCCTCTTGATGTGCGCGGTCTCTCCCTCAAATGTATCCTCGATTGTCTCCCGTTTTCGAACACTCCACTGTTTGTTATCACTTTCTTATCATTTATTAATATGGAAGTTGTCGATTCGACGAAGCTCTTGGTATACTTCATCTCTATCCTAACCATATCAGGAATTGGAGGAAAGTGATTCTCGTGCGGAATCTGCCAGAATGGATCTGGCTGCACTTCAATTGAAGATGACTCAGACGGAATGGAATGCTGATCAGGCACATAAGTATCTATACGAGGAACATGAAAAGGTGAGAAGAGGGAGGGGTGGGAGTGGTCAATCCATTTATTTCCTTCAGATGAAACAACAGAAGGCTGAATTGAGAGGAGAACTACTCAAGATGCGAAGGGAATGTGCTGTATTGAAGCAGCAATTGGAGATGGTAAGAGAGGAGAAGAAGAAGGGAGAGGGAAGGATGATGGTATTCAGAAGTCATCCATGTCTGAGGAAGAAGGAGATTCATTGAAGAAGGAAGTGAGAAGAGTAAAGGATGAATCGGAAAGATTAAAGGATGAAATTGATAGATTGAAGAAGGAAAAGGTGAGTATTGACTCTTTGCTTTTGCACTGTGCTCAAGGAGGAGTAATTTCGAAATTGAAGAGGTGATAAATTATAAATGTTAAGGAGCGAGAAGAGAGTGCAGTGCACCAGATGACTGTGAAGGCTGTTGAAGCAGAGAAGAGAATGAATGAATTAGAGGATAAGGTACGGTAGGATGAAGATTAATGATTGATGACTACTTTTCTTGAGATAAGTGAGCTGCAAGAATCGAAAGAGAGATTGGCTGATGTACTCTCGTCCAAGGTATTTTTGTGACTATTATTTCATCTTTGACGTGTTTAATTGCAGAGTGAATTGGAGAATCGAATTGAGAAGATGACGAGGACGAATAGACATCTGAATGAAGCTATGCAGGTAACGAAGACAGAAAGAGAGAAGGAAATTGTGGATGGGTGTATTTCAGTTATTGGATGAGCAGGCAGAGGAATTGATGGAGAAGAAACAGAAAGCTGATGAGAGAATGAAGAAGGCTGAGGTGAGGAGAGAAGGGAGGGAGAGAGAGAGAATGGAAGGAGAGATCTCTTCAGACTGAACTATCCTCTATTCGTGCTCAACTCCAATCTGCTCAAGATGCAACTGTTGCCAAGACTTCCGATTATACTGAAGTTGTGGCTGAGAGAGATCGACTCAAGACGAAGGTACGAATGAGTCACCTTCCACTTGGTATGATGATGGTACTGCAGGTGCACTTCCTTAATCAGGAACTGAAGGAGACTCATACTGATTATAAGGAGGAATTGGCTAGTCTTGCTAGACAAATATGTGAGAAGAAGAAAGAAGAAAGTAAGGAAAGTGAAGTGAATGCACAGGTAAGAAGAGAGAAGGAAGGAAGAGAGAGAGAGAGAGATGGCGATGATTTAGTTGGCATTTGCGAAGACTGAGAAGAATCGATTGGAGAATGATGTGAAGAATGAGAGAAGGAGAGTGGAGGCATTGCAGAGTGATGTAAAGGCACTGGAGAAACAGGTACGGAAGAATGGAGAGGGATACGGTAGTCATTTATGGATTGATTGTAGATTGCTTCGTTGCGAGAGACAGAGAAGAGAATGCAGGATGAGAATGGAAAGTTGAGAGGAGGATTGGCTGATAGTGTTGCCAAGATTGAAATGTATAAAAGGTAAGTGATCATTTTGGAGTTGTTGCACAAATGATCATACCACAATGATCGCTCAAATTAATTATTGATTGTAGACAATGTGATACGGTAGTAGAAGAGATGGAGAGTGTGAAGGATCAATTGAAGAAAGAGAAGGAAAGAGCACAGAAGATGGAGGTGAGAGAGGAGAATCATGGGGGTTCTAATAGGAAACTTTTTTTTATTATTTTTTTTTCAATTATTTTTTTTTCAGCAAGAAATTTCTGTGAGTTGTTGAATGAACAAATAAAATGAATAATGAGCGAATTTATTAACAAATTAAAGCAAACAAACAAAAATAAACGTAAAACAGAGTATGTGAGTGAAAGGTATACGCAGGACGAGATAGCAGTACTGGAGGATACGATCAAGGAAAGGGAGAGATTAGCTGCTTATCTACAGAGTCAAACTAATGCAAAACAGATGCCAAAGGTGCGAAAGAGATGGAGAATGGAAGAGGAATTGAAGGATGATTACAGGTGTCTCGTAAGAGTACTCTTCTTCGTCAACCATCCATGGAATCGTGTATGACTGGAGAGGTACGGTAGATGGACGGATCTTCCCGTTGATATACTCAAAGACACTTCCATTATAGATCACTATTGTTGATGAGAAGGAATTATTGGAATTGGAGAATAAGAAGCAGGAATTGTACAGACAATTGGAGCTGAAGAAGCATGGTGAGTTATTTGGAAGAATTGAATTACTAACGCAATGATTTATTGACTGATGAACCAATATCAGAACTGAGTGGTCGTAAGGAAGAAGCATCTACCTCATCTTCATCCTCATCCATGCATACTCCAACTCCATCGAAGGGACGAGTTCCCCTCTCTCCCATTGTCAATCGACAGACTGCTTCTGTTGGAACAATGAGACACGATATCCCTCATAGGTGAGAATGAGAAGAGGGAGATGTCATTGATCTATCCCTTTAAGATGGAAGCCTCAATTGGGATTGGGATTGAAACAGCTCAAGTGTGCAGCCTGCTTTGATGGAATTCCTCGAGTGAGATACGCTCAGGTATCTTCCCCCTCCTTCTCTTCCTCCTCTTCCTCTAATCCTTCTCCTTTGCAGCGCTGTCTCGATTGTGGAGTAGTAGTTCATACAGAGTGTTCCACTCGTTGTGGAAGTACATGTGGAATGCCCGAGCAGTGTGCATCCTATTACGTCGATGCCCATTTCATCCCTTCATCAACTATGAATGGATGGCTTAGAGTATACACGTGAGATCACTATAAATCATTGATACCACTTCTCCTTCCCTATTCAGTGATGATACATCTCTCTCAACGGGTAAATGGGAATCAGCATGGGCGAGATTGGATGGAGGTAGAATCGCCCTATTCGATAATGATTGTCTAGCTGAGAATGATGGAAGGGCTATTATGGATATCGATCTGGCAAATACTGTGAGTGGATTGAATTACTTGGTATATATATTCATAACAGAAAAGAAGGTCACAATTTCAATCGAAATGGTATATTTGGTATTGACTGATTACCTCATTAAGACATGGACGATGAGAGCAGTGGCGGATGCTCCCAATGCAGAGAGAGAAGGATTGAATTGTATTCATATTCAATTAAATGGGTTAGTTGAATGGAGGTAGATGGAGGAATAGTGAGAGTAATTGCAGTCGCAACTTGTACCTCCATGCCCAGACTGCCAATTCGAGAGCACGATGGATAGAGGCACTCAAGGTAGGTCTCTCCTCCCCCCCCCTCCCCCCTCTAATGCTGCGAACAGTGTCGACGTCTAGACGAAAATGAGGGAGACCTCCTTCAGTCAGTACAACGTGCCCGTCACGATGCAATCCGTCGTCCATCTCAATCAATGGCCTCATCCACAATGTTATTCGGATTGGAAGCACCTGCTAATCTTGTGAGAGAAGATGAAGATGATTATGACAATGATGAGATTACCAGTCTATAGAAGAAAAATGACAAGAAAATAATATGAAGAAACTGACCCTTAACCTTAACTAATAAAGACATTACATTACTGAAATCAATATCGAGAGATTCAGTTAGTAATGGGACAGTTCAAAGTATCTAATTCTTTAGTTGACTCGAGAGTGGTAATTGCAGAATATCAATGCTACATACTGTATGGATGATTGGATTCTGATTGGCTGTCAAGAGGGATTCTTCGTCACTTCTCTCTCTTCACCAAGAGCTCCCTTTGCTGTCGCTGGAATAACTGCCATTCATGCTGTGAGTAGAGACGGTTGAGATAGGAAAGACTGAAGAGAAGAGAGGGAATAGTGAATTTCAGTTGGAAGGGGCAGCAGACATTGGAATGCTCGTGTGTGTATGCGGACCCCATCGAACACTCGCCCTTCTCTCTTTCTCACAATTGAGAGCTGAAGTTGCTGGTAAGAGAAGAGTGAAAGGAGAGGATAGAGTAGTCACTGATATCTCTTGTTCAGTCCGTCAACCAACAGCCCGTCCTCATATTCTCACTCAATTCGACCACATTCATTTGATAATGTACACCAAAGTTGGATCAGAGAGGTACGGTAATTGGAAATGGGGAAAGAATATAGTATTGTGAGAGTGCGCAACAGAACAATAAAATATCGATTATTATCTTCTTTATGAGATAGTCATTCGGTAGGAAATCTTGATAGTCGCAAATCACTCTTTATCTGTTTTCTCTGAGTGTTTGGTCTGTAATGGATGGATCAATAGACAACCGTAGTCAGTAACTACCGTACCCCACTGTGTGCCGTTTGCTCGTTATTCTCTTCCGCAGTGCGAACTCCTCGTGGATCACCATCCTTTTTCTGTAAGACGGATACGGTAGAAGAGGGATACGATATTGATCCACTCACATCATCCCAATCACTCTCGATATCTGCCATTGTAGGGTAGTCCGTATTACGACATCTCGCTCCATGCAATATCGCCAACTGAGATTATTATATTACTTGGGCATTTCTTGACTGAGCTAACCTCTTTTTCTCCCAATTTCTCTTTCTTAGGAGTGGGATGATTAGAGGAACTGATAAATACAGATCTGAAATAAGAATGGTGAAGGGAAGGGGAAGAGAGATAGGATACTTGAGTGGAGAAGGGGATGATATTGGGAATCGATCATCATGCATTGCCATTTTAATTGATCGAGTCTTCGATCCTCCTCCCACTGTTGGGTTTAATTTCTTCTTCCCTCGTCGAGAATCTTTTATTGTACTATCGCTTCGATTCGATTTAGACTGTAATCATAGAGAGTACTGTAATCTCTCCCTCTCAATTGATTACCCCATGAGATGCAGTGGCGACGATATTGGGTGTAGCTCGTGTTGATGCCTTCCCGGGCTTCCTTTTGTGCTGAGAAATGAGAATACTCTAGAGGAGTACGGTATATGATAGACATACGTCACAATTGATTAGGGCAGGAGGAAGGAAGAGAATGAGGATGAGACAGATTATTAACATGAGAAGAGAGAGAGAGAGAGAGTGACCACCCTCGAAGGGGGAAGGGAGGGGAATGAAGTGGAGAAAGAGAAGAGAGGGATAAAGACTGACTGAATCAATGATTTCTCTTTCAGATATTTGGCAGCATGCAATTCAACGGAGATCAATATCCTTCGATACAATGAGAGACTCGATTCATTCGTTGCCCACCATGTAAGGATTAGAATGAGATAAAGAGATTCCATCCTTGCTCTCTTCAGACCCTTCCGACGAATGAACCAGCGATGTGTCTTACTCCATCTCTCAATGGATTTTTCTTCGGAAGTGATTCCTTCTATTCGGTAAGTCCCTCCTCCCCTCCCTCCTCTCCCCTTCATCCCCTTCTTCTCTCTTTAGTGCAATCTGGAGGAACCTTCAGTACGAGTGAAATCTCTTGCCTCTTCTCATCTGGCAGACTTCCCTATTGCAGTCATTCAAATCTCAGAGAGAGAACTACTACTCGCATATCAGAGTGAGTAGTGTAGAAGGGAATGGAGAAAGAATTATTCCATTAAGATCATGGTCGATTTGTTTCTCCTGATGGAATTCTGACAAGAAAGGAACAAATTGAATGGGAACAGATGCCATTGGAATTCAGTGAGTGATTGAAGAAGAGGAAGAGTAATGATGATCTCTCTCTCAGGCTACGAGGCACCATATCTCCACATGGTATCAATGAATGCACTGGAGATTCTTCGAGTACAACCATATTCTTCCCCTTCCACTCCTCCATTCCATCCAGAGAAGGAATATGTGAGAATGAATGGAACAGGAGCACATATTGTAGGAAAGAGAGCCAATGGAGGTTAGTCCTTTCTCTTCCTTTGTCTCCCATATAGTCCTCCTTTCAGATGTGTATCTCTCTCTAACAACTCCCTCTCTCACTGAACTTCACTCCATAAATGCAGCACAGGTACAGAAGAAGAAGAGTTCGAGAAAGCGACCCATTCCTCATCCCGTAGTCCCGTCCTCACACACTCACCAGATTACTGTAGAGTGCATTGGAAAGCCGACGTTCACCAGCACACCACGCGCTTCCCAGATTGATATTACGGTTACGGTAGAGAAGGAGAAGAAGGGTGTGAAAGAGACGTGGATTTGAGAGATTATTGGGAATGGTGGAGGTCGATTGATTGGGTGGTGGAGGGAGCTTAGATTCGCTACTCACATTCACTTGCTTTATTGCAGAAGAGAACAGTGGTAAAGAGGAAAGGATCGACGACAATGGCTGATAAAAGATCGAAGATGGGATTGTGAGGAAGATAACTCATCCCCCCCCCCCCAATCCCCTCCCTTTCCCTCTGCACAATGCTTTACCACTAACATAATCATTACTAGTCCATTGCTTTATTCTCTATTTTATGCTGCAATATTTAATAATCAAAACTGATCATCTTGTCAAACTTTTTTTTACCACTTATTAATGTTTCTCATCTCACAACAATATTTCACATTCCGAACTCGATTGTGATAACACCACTAGATAGTATTTCCATGCTTTTTCCATGTTGCTTGAAATTGAACACTAATCCGCATTTGATCGATATTGTCATCGATTTAACAGTGACTTATGAGTCCATTCTATTGTAAATAGTGGGAAATGAAGTTTTTTCGAATACAATACACAATTAATAATTAGATGGGGGATTCAATCTGAGATTACCTTGAAGGGCATTTCTAGCTGCATGGAATCTCGCTCTCGAAGGATCAGGAGGAGGTTGAGATGGAACTGGAGATGAATTACGGTAGGATACGATAGATGAATGATCAGGAAGATGAGAGAGAGGATCTTCCCATCTAAGAGATGGAGAAGTTGATAGAGATAGACGAGTTATGGATGGAGTAGATGATTGCATGTCTTTGAGTGTTGAATGAAGAGATCCACGTGGACCAATGTGATAGAGAGATGATGATGAAAGATTGGAATAGACTGGAGGAGATGAGATAGGGAGGGGAGGAGGAGAGAATGGAAGAGATGATGGAGATGATGGAGATACCGTAGGTGGTGAATCGATTGAAGCTATCACCTGATTATAATTATTGATTCGAGAGAAAGAAGGTACGGTACCTGACTGATCTTCTCTAATCGTTCTTCTATTGCTTTCAACTTTGTTTCTTCTCCCTCCACTCCAACCGTTGAGTTTCTTAAATTTTCCCAGTTCATGCAGATGGATCAATAGTATGACTTACAGTACTCCCTTTGAATCACTTCGTGCTGAGACCGAAGAAGAAGAAGGAACAGGCGACAGTCGAATTACGATTATCGATGCATTACCAGCACATCCGAATGCCTCAGCTGCATCCTGAAGGGAAGTGATGGGTTACGGTAGTCGAATGGATTATTTTACTTGAAGACTTTTCGCAGCTACATGGGGATTGGAAGTTTCCGATAGAATGGAAGTGATTACTTCATCAGGGATCACTCTCCAGATTGAATCATTTGCTATTACGAGATATTGAGAATCTGAATAGTTGAGAAATGGTCGGAATGTCTACTTGACGATACCCATCGATAATTGAGTA
The DNA here is from genome assembly GCA_900490705.1 of Pristionchus arcanus. Lineage (NCBI taxonomy): Eukaryota > Metazoa > Nematoda > Chromadorea > Rhabditida > Neodiplogasteridae > Pristionchus > Pristionchus arcanus. Next base: position 8,051 of record LS488584.1, on the reverse strand, counting down.
GATACAGTAATCGGAGCAGGGACAACAGAAGGAAAGAGATAAGTCAATCCAATCTGTCGAGGATGAAGAGTTACTCCATCAATACGATTGGTCTAAGGGGAGGGGATTACGGTAGATGGAATAGAATGAGATACGGTACCTCATCCAGAATACTCCCTCCATGTCTCACTCTCGTATACTCTGTCTCATCTATTTCGAGTGTAGGGAGGAGATGAGAGAGTGAAAGAGGAGAGGAAGGAGAAGAAGAGAGAAGAGAAACTCGAATTGAACCAGAAGAGGAAATATGAAGAGATGAATCACGGATAAGACAGAGAAGAACGTCTGATAGAGAGGAATTATTGAATTGATTGGATCTCTATTCTCACTAGCTCCAATCTTCTCTCCCATTGGTCCAATGGAGATATGAGTTTGAAGAATAGATCGAGAGAGGGAATCGGAAGTGGAAAGGCATTCATCTGTACAGATTCCATTGAGAACTTTCTTGATCTGATGATGGGATAGAATAAAGATTATTCATAGACTATTCAAACTTCTTGTGCAATTTGTGCATTAGATCCTCCATCGATCATTCCGAAGAGAGAAGAAGAAGAATTGATAGGAGGAAGAATCTGTTGGATGCATAATCTGAATGGAAGAGAGGTCTCTTTAGTGAAGGGAATCAGATAGATCACTTGTTCTTATTCCCTGCAGATTGAGAGAATCCATAGGAGAAATCATTGAGTTGATTGAGACGAACGAAGGAAAGAGGACGATGATCACTGAGAAAGATCAAAGATCAAATGGACTTAAAGGAAGGGATCATACAGAGAAGTTGGTCCTCCATTTGATTGATTGAAAGTGAGATGAGTATTACAAGTGAGATCGAGTTGTCTTAGAGTACTTCCAGTGCATCTCATTGTATTCACACGAGATAGACGATTATTACTCACGTCGATCACCTATATGACACAATGAACCAGTGATTGAGAATGAAGGATTACGGTAAGTGATCGAGAGTTAGCAAGAGTAGGAAGGGTATCCAGAAGATTTGAGTGTGCACGAAGAACCCTGAATAGTTAGTTATCGATTAACTCGGGTAGTGTAGTTACCGTAGTGCAGGAAGGGATGGAATGGAGAGGGAGAGGGAACTAAGAGAATTTGAAGATAGATTAATCTCCTCGAGAAGACGAAGTTCACGAAGGGAACTGAATGGATTGATTAAAATTGATCTTTGATCTTTGATCTTTGTCCTACCTGTCATCGAAGAAATGGATCTTATTATGGGCGAGATGGAGAGTGACTAGAGAACGGAACGAACAAATAAGAGAGATTATCGATCTGAAACATCCAAATGATCTTTGATCTCTGAATAGAATTGACTCATTGAGATGATTGAATGCTGCTTTGAGAGATCGAAGTCGATGAGAAGGAGGAGGAGAAGGAAGAGATTCGAGAAGATTACCAGAGATATTCAAATCACGAAGACTGAATTGGACTTTATGAAGAAGATCTTTTAAATCGTTTAGTTACCGTTTAGTTCCGACGAAGAAATTAGAAGGAAGAAATTGTAATCGATTCGAGTGAAGATCGATCAATTCAACTGGAGTATCTACAGTATCCGGAAGGGCAATCAATCTATTACGATGAAGATGAAGAGATCGAAGAGAAGGAATGGCCAATAGTCTGAGATACTGTAGAAGGAGTCTTATCGATCTACCTTATACCTGATGGGAAGAGTCCTGAGCAGATTGTGACTAGCATCGATTTGTTCAAGAGAGGAGAGATCAGAGAGCCAATCGGGAAGAGAAGAAAGACGATTATGAGAGATATCGAGAGTATGAAGAGATTGAGGAATGGGCATTACAATCAATGACTCCAGTACTGTAAGAGAAGGAGAGATGGGGAAATCGATGGGTCAGACTTACGATTGAATGAGGTATAAAGATGAGTGAGAGATAATCCATTCACTTGAAGATGAGTTAATTGTAATCGATCTGCACGAAGAATCTTAATTTATTAATTGAAGAAGAGAATGGAAGAGGGGAGATTACTCTGAGGGAAGAGAGATTCATTAATTGAACAGTTGAAAGGGAAGGATTATCACGTATATCAATCTCAGTCAATTTCTCCCCTGGTGGAGAAAGAAGGCGGAAGGTCCGAGAAAGAAAATTACGTCGAAGATCCAACTGGAATTAATTGAAATGAAATGGAGAGACAAATTAGATCATCTACCTTCTCAATCCTTTGCACTATTTCTGCAGGAACATCGAATGAATTCAATTCATTTCCTGCTAGTTTCCACACGGAAACTCCCTTTAAATGATGAAGAGTGTTCGGAATCTAAAAAAAATAACAGTATTCTTCATTGGAAGTTGTCATTCACTTTTTTGAATCTATTGAAGGATAGATTGAGATGAGTGAGATATGTGCATTCTGTCAATTGGAATGGAAGATCCGTCAACCAATTATTTGAGAGATCCAGAGAGTTTAAACTGACAATTATCGATTGATTGATTGATTGATGAAGAGAAGAAAGAGATCTGACTTGACCAATAGTCTAATGTGGATGGGTAATGCATCGAGTTGATTGGCAGAAAGTGAAAGACGAGTGAGAGAAGAAAGTTGAGAGAGAGGAGGAGGAAAGGAACCAAGTCTGCAATGAGAGATTAGATCCTATTGAGCATAAATGGTTATGAATAGGAGAGTCAATCATCGATTAGTCGAACCGATTTGAGGATAGATCAAGATGTTGAAGTAGAGAGAGACGACCTATATCTTCGACCCATCCTAGAAGAGGTGCAGGAGTTGAAGACTGTGAAGGATTACTGTAGACTGATATTGATTGAGTTGACTTACGAGTGAATTAGCTCGTATGAGAAGGGAATTTCTTCGTAGATTAAGATGAGTGAGAATTGATCGCCCTTTTGATGAAAATATGTGATCGGGAACAAGAAGAAGACCTCGATCAGAGAAATCACAACGAGATGTTACTTCTGACTGAAGAGAAGGATTGAAGAGGAATTGAAGAGAGATGAGGAGAGGGGGGAGGAGAGGCCGATACCTTCCTACAAGCAGTAATCCATCCATGAAGAGAAGAAGGATCATCGAATAAAAGACAAAATTGAGTGGAAGGAGTATCAATTCGAAGTGATTCTCCTCTCTTTGTAATATGTCGATCAACTCGAGCCCCTCCCAGAAGAATTATATCGTCTTCCTCTCCTACTGGAATCAAGATATTCATAACCATTCAATCGATTGATACCGTACCCTTGGATATCCTAATTGTGTGATTATATAATAGACAATCAGCTCTTGTCCATCTTTTCATCATTTTCCCTTTTCGAATCCAGGCTTTAGCCCGAAGTAATTCCGAATCTTCGTCCCTCTGAAATTTTCCATTTAAATGGGCTTGCAATAACCGCACACCTTATGTGGTTGACCGAGATAGAAAGCGAAGATATGTTTGAGGAAAGGTTGAGATGAAAGAGTGGAACATTCGGAGATAGAAGAGTATCCAAGGGTCTCCAGAATGTCAATCAATACTCGAAAGGGAGAAGCGGAAGAGGGAAGAGCTCTGGGATTACTCATTTATCCATGAAGAAGCATAGCACCCTTACTTGCTATGATTATTACCAATCTGCAGAAAGATATAATCAGCCCCAAGTTGTTCACACAACTCATCTACAGTCGTATCCATCGATACAGTAACCAATCGAGATTGATCTCCAGAAGGAGAATACAATCGAAGAATTCCTGATATTCATTGATTTTTCCAACGTTTATTGATAACATCTGCTCACCAACTGAAGTGGAAGAGGAAGTAGAGGGAATTGATTCAGAGGGACGAGCTGAATTCCATCCCCGTGTCTTCTGAACTCATTTCGATTATGGTAAATGGATTGACAAACCTTTGCGAGAGTTGAGAAATGACGATTGTCCTCTTGATATCCAATTGAATCGATGCGCGTCTCAGAGGAATATCGGATCATTCTATTGTGGATGAGTCACATAGGGAAGACTGTCTCCAAGGGCGAAAGAGAGACCACAGTATAATTACTCCCAGTAATAACCTCCCTCGCATTTCTCGCTTGACATTCACTCAAGAAGTGGAGTCACTCTCTCTCTTATAAGGGAGCATAGTATTAAAATTGAAAACATTCTAAAATTGTCTTTAAAACAATTGGAAAAATAATTATGGGGTCTCAGCGGGCGGAAATATTGACTACATTATTTTTTTATTGAAGACTTATGCTATTTAGCGATAATTTTGCAGCATTGTTTTGCAGCATTTTCTCTTCGATTTTTTTATCAAATTTGTGAAATCGATTTTCGGCCGGGTTTCATCGCTGAAGGCTGGTTTTCTGAGTTGGTCCTGGTATGTCACCAACACAGGATCCCAGGAGCCTCGGCCAACATCAATCTATACGCGGGGCCACCGAATTCTACGCTTATCTGTCAAGTATGTTAAACTTTTATTTTTGTATTATTTCCCTGTTTTCTCCGGTTTTTAGCCGACGCTGGTCTTCAAGCTCTGAGCAACGTTGAGAATGATTACGATACTGACATTCGAGTAGAGAATGATGAGGTAGTAATGCCCAGACACTGTAAAAATATATAAATTCGCTCAGATTCTCGTTCACCCATCACAGCTTCTCCCTGATGTGGAACGAGAGCTGAAGAATCATTGGCACGAATATGAGTTCTTCAGGTGAGCGAGAATAGGCAGGTGCATCGATGAAATTCATCGCCCTTATTGACAGACTACAGAGGGCAATTATGTCATTTCGAGATGACCTTAGTTTGGCCTGTGCAGGTGCTGAGTTACAGTGTGTCCTTTTCCCGCAATAGTTCTCATTATAAAGGTAGAATTGTATGTAAAATAAATGTTATTCAGAACGTTGTGT
>LS488582.1:29218-54852 GCA_900490705.1 Pristionchus arcanus | reverse complement strand
CAGAATGTTTATTTTCAATGTATACACGGCTCATGCTACGTGAAGTGGGGGAATGTTAAAAAGAACGGAGTATTGTCATAATAGCTGCTCAAGCATTGCAGAAGAATCCGAAGCAGCAGCAGGCTGCTAGTCCTTCTTCTTGGATCTCTGCAGCGCACACTCTCTTTTTGCACTCGTCGCTCAGCAAGACATGAAATTACAACAAATTCTAGATTGCGAATTGAACACGTACTCAACCTCTAGATTGCATCATCATAAAACATCGATTATATATATATATTTTATCCTGCGATTTTAACACGGATGTAGGTAATATGTTATAGTGAACGGAGTATATCAGAGTAGCTGCTCAAGCGTTGCAGAAGAAACCGAAGCAGCAGCAGGCTGCTAGACCATCCTCCTGGATGTCCGCTGTGCAGCTGCCCTTGTTGCATCCACTGCTCACTATGAACTGAAAAGATCACAGCATTCTCTCCCGACAGAGAAGGGGGGGGGGGAGCACTTTTCATACGCACTCGCTCACCTCGGCGGGGGGAGTGACCGCTCTCCCCGGTCAATTTGAATTTTTCGCGCCGTCGGGAAATATTCAAAAGTTAATCCCCTTTCACCCTTATCTGGAGAGAACAATGGGGGTCAGAATGCTGTGTGGCCGGAGCCGTATCACAAAGGGCGAGAGTTTTCAGTCTCCTATGAATTATTAGTATTAGTTCACATGACTAACAATAAGAATGGGTTGTTGATGCAATTTTCATGTGTGGTGTTTGGGCTATGACGAATAGAAGCTGGATTCTGGGGGACCAAACATCTTAGGCTAGGCTCGTATCTCTCGCTCAAAGATGGATTTTCGAGTTTGGAGGACTCGAGCACAAAGAAGACTGACAAGGAAAGAAGACCAATCCACTGTCCCGAGACCCCTCAAAATGACCATCTTGAAAGAAGAACGGCCTTCTGATACCTCATCTTGATCAGCGCAACTTTGCGACTACTGATAAATCTGTATCCGTATCTGAATAGAAGCTCACTGGTTTGTCATGGAAGCATCCTTGCTGAATTACGTGGGTTCCATTCCAGACCGAAAAGCAACCGATGGGCTGCGGGCCGGACTGATATGATAACATTGTAGTTAACGATTTGTCTCTTCATTTCCTACTCTTCACTCTGACCGGTGAGAGTGCATGAGGAATGAAGTGACGGACTCTTCACTATGACTATCTACCTACAAACGAACCCCTTCCGGGCCGTGACACAGCTGAACGCTGTATGCGTCGTTTTCCGTAGTAACGATACAGGCAGTAGTGGGCATTCCACTATCGTCCATCGCCATCAGGCCCTCGGCACTGGGAAGTTTGATGTATCAATTTTGGTATTGGGTGCTACGATATATCTAATGAGAACTTTACGACCAGAGAGACAACTGTTATGTAAGAGAACATATTGCGAAATAGTTCTCATTCGACATAGTGCCTGGTATTGGTATCTCTCGTTTTACAACACACTCTCTTTTATCTGACTGACGAGATAAAGGGGATAAAGATAAAGAGATAAAGATAAAGGCCAGATAAAGGAAGTGAGATAAAGGAAATAAAGGACGAGATAAAGGAAGTGACGATAACATTGCTCACTTTCAGATAGAGGGAACACTTACATCAGCTCTCCGGTGAGCTTATTCATTGGCCCATCGTATTCGGCAAACGATGATGCAAACACCATTACAAGGAGGATCCGGTAATTCATCATGATGGAGACGAGGAGCTTATTTTCAAAGTCGTTTAAATATTGTAAATGGGCGGAGCCAGGAAGTGTTCGAGGGATCAAGCGACCATAGCGAAATCATCTGCAGAAGATCATCATCAGGCAAGCGGCTTTTGGATAAAAATTAGTCGATTATTTCCGAAAAAGTAGTGTCGCGTAAGCAAAATAAGTACGGGCTTCCATCATCCTCTCCCTATTGCTTGAAGAGGATTTGGCAGCTTTGCAGAGGGATTTGCGCCAAATTAGGTGCCCAATTTGCGAAATTGTAATGGTAAGCTTAACTTTTTTTCCTAAAAAAAAAGAATCGCCTTCTGCAGCTCGCCCAGGGAAATAACATTCACAGAAATGAGTAGTATCCTCAGGGGCCTCGGGCTCATGGGCTCATGCGAAAAAAAGGAAAGAGGGAGCATGATAATTGCACATACTTTTCGTAATCAAACTTACAATTAGTTCATATTTGCGGAACTTCGAATGGCCCCTTGCACCTTACACTACTCGGCAATCCCACGGCAAGATCCGAAAGTTATTGTCATATTCATGTGATCAAATCACTTTATCGCAAACGTTACTGAAGTACTCACACAAAAAAAACTGATATGGAAGACTATGGCAGCGGCTCTTGCTCCTTCGTTTCCGATTCCGAATCACGGAACACGAGACACGTGATGTTGTTGCGAGTGTGATGGCAGAACTGGAATTGAGGTGGTCAGTTTTGATAGATGGCCTGTCTCTCTAATTCTCAACAGAAACATGGTTTTGGAGATGAGAAAGAAAAGGGAAACTGCTTGGAAGAGACTAGACATGAAAATGAAAGACTTCCTAGAAAAAGAAAAAAAATGCTCTCTCGTATTTCTCACATACACCACTAGAACACTAGAACACTGCTCTAATGGTATTGGATTGAATATCAACAACTCGAATGCTCTACCTTCTTACAATGCCATCCTGCAATGACATGAGAAGAAGCTATGTCAAGATTCGCCAGCGAATCAAGATTCCTACGGGCGAGAGCGATCGCCGTGGTGTGCCTACCGTACTCACAGCATTCCAACTAGATAGAAAACGGAAATAGAGAGCCCACACCATGATGTGATAGCCCACCGTAACTCCTAAAAATCCGGCAAGAGAAAGTGCATGGCCGGGAGTTGAACCCCCGACCGCTGCGAACCTAAACCTGAAACTTACCTCTGCGCCATGACGGCTGTGCTCACCGATCCTAGAATTGCCTACCAGTTCGTGGGGTTCTTCCCGCTCTCACTATGCAAATAGAGCGTCGAGGGCGCCTTCGGCCTACCGTACTCCCAATTTGTCTCTCAGAATTGTCGCGTCAGGAGATAAGAATTCATGATTTGTGGGAAAAAGCAGAAAGGATCGTTTTCACACCATTTTCCAGCCAAAGGAATGTTGTGTACTCACTTGGGTGGTGTGTGTGAGATAGGAAAAGGCGGCTTCGGCGCACACGATGCTGAACGAGCCATCGAGATTGCGTGCGATGGCCGCATTGATGCGCTGCTTGCTCTCGGATGGATTGTAGGCGATGCACTGAGTAAATCAATCAATCAAATTTACAATTTCAGGCAATTATTGGGCGAATTTATGAAAGAATGGAGCGGTAACCGCTCGTAAATCGACGAAGGCGACCAGAATAAATGTACAAAAAATATAATTCACCTGGACGAGAATCTCACGCAGTTTCCTGCTGTTGCAGTTCCGATCGAGGGCGAAGTGGCCGAGTCGCTGTGAATTTGAAATTATATTCAGACAAAGGAGTTAATTTTTGAGACTCGGATCAGTAGTTGCAATCGTTCTGTACTTTATAGAACGAATGCAACTTCTAATCCGGGTCTACAGACTGCAAAACATCATACCTGCTCAATAATGGTCTTCACGCGAACACGGTAGAGTGAAGAAGTAGGAGGCGCGGTTGCATCTGTGTGGAAATTATTCAGTCTTTCGGAATCTTAATTGTTGATTCTTAGTGTGCGCAATCGCAGTATCGTCATTGCATGCAATCTTTCGTGTAATTAGACAATGCCAAGGGCAGTACCTTCGGTGCCAATAGATGATGGGTAAGGCCGCATGCCATTTGAGGATGAGAGCGCTGTGAGAGGCTCGGGGCTGACAAGCGAATCGCTCTCTCCACTCCAAGTCATCAATGGGGCTGAAGAGGAGAGATTGGTATGACAAAGGGAGAAGGGAATATGGCCTCTTTCCCGCTTCTTCCTCCCTGCGCCTTCTCGTCAACGAGAAGCTGCGCGCGCGAAACTAATCAACTAATCTCACGATAGGGTGCGATATTACGGGCACAAGCCTCCACGTCTTCCAATTTTCGTTTGAAGCGAACACACTAGTGAACGTATACAATGCTCTCTATTCAAGTCTCAACTCCCTTTATCCATTATAACTTCTTGGCTTGATCTTTGATCTCCACCCCTCCCCCATGAATGAATGAATGAACTCACCCTTCTTCCGCTCCGGTCTTCGCTGAGTGAGTGAGGAGTCTGTGAGAAGCAGCAGCTCCGGAAGCAGCAGATACAGCCAGCGCATTTCTAGAAAATACTCTGTTTTAGACCCACGCAGCAACGACTCCGAATGTGAATGCTGATCACTGGAACATGAATTACTCGGCAATGACAGAAAATGAAGGTGGTAGATTGGTTGCTAAGATTTTCTAAGAGCGAGCAAGCACCGGGGCATGTCACACGCTAAATGAGCGCGTTGATGGCATCGGATGCAGGGTTGTGTCTAGAACTCGCACTCCTCTTTTTGCATGCTCTCTCGCTCTGTCTGACCGGCGAGAGAGCACACGCACTGTCCCAATCGGATGGCCAGTGACCATTTCCTTGCCCATGTTTGGCTATTTCGTCTCCCCATTGCGTGCGTGCGCGGTTTTTTGAACATCTGATTTCCGGATGCTCTTTTTTCTCCATTTCGTCGTTTTCAGTGTGCAACTTTGCGGAGTTTTTGTTTCTCGGTACTGTGCAGTGCACGTAACATGGGCAAACATAATTGTCTGAGAAAGTGTTTGTATGTTTGTGTTGTCCGAATGGTCACTAGGGTTCTCTTAATGGAATTGAATTCAAATGGAATTACAATAGAGTTCCATTACCTCATCATTCACCACACTCTCTCGCAACTAGAGCTGTCAAATCCCTTTGTTCCTCTTATTGGAATTCCGGAATCAATTCCAACAAGAGAACTCTAATGGACACTCTATTCGTGGCATCTCTTTGCGTGTCCTGCATGGCAAAACAAACAACGAGAGATTGGAAAGAGTTTTTGGACATTAACCGAACAGTAACTGCTCAACATCTCATTAGCATCAGAATTCCTCAGCATTTAGTGTACCTCGATGCAACAGTATTTGTACTTGCCGGCACACGTGTTTTTTGATATTATTTTGTTATCATATAAAATTTTCACCTCGATCCTTCGTGAAAAAAATAGAAGAAATGGATCTGACGATGCCCTACAAAAACTCTGTTCTTTCTTACGAAGTTGGATTGTTGAGATTGTCACTACAAAGAATGCTTGTGCACTCTCAATTTCCGCATCCCATCGATGAAGTCCTCATTTCGGAGTATTTTTTAAATACCAACCGGAAACAAATTGGAAGACCGATAGATCAGAGGATCAAAGATGAGCGAACCAGTGTATCAAACACACCCCCTCTCCTTACTGACAGAACTGTCAGTAAGGAGAGGGGATAGTGCAGGAGAGGAGGGTGTGTGAATAGAATGCAACACTGGAGAGTGCGAAGAGTGTTTTGATGATCGGACAGGGAAAAAGGGTTGTATGCATGCTCGGGGATAGTACAGCAGGGGTTCATTTCACCAAGTCGAACAATCAACTTCATCATCTCTACGCAATGTGACATCGACGAAAAATATTCGGATACAAGAAGTTAAGGAAAGAAATTAATAATTCGGATATGAAATTTATTTAAAAAAGTAAACAGGTAAGCTCGCCGATGTGATTAGAACGATTTTTGATATCAGTTGCGAATGCTCAGTGAATCTTGTCATATCAGGGGATACTGGGATACTTATTGAGTCTTAATGGAGATATGTAATTGCTGTATCTTCAAAGGAGAACGAGGTGTGATGAGAACTTTTGAAGGCGCGACAACTGTTATGTTAAAGATGACCAAATGGTTCATCCGCCTAGCGCCAAAAGTAGAGATTAGACACATATTGTGAGATACTAAGTAAAGAGGTTCTACTAAGAAACTAAGTATGTAAGACCAGCCGATTTCGCACCCGCCTTCGGCGGGGTCTGATCGGATTGCAAGGTTCATCGCTGATCAGTTCGCTCTCTACCCATTTCACAATATAGAAAGCACGCGCGACACGTTTGACCTTGTTTACAGTCTCGTGACCTGCCTACGTGACTTTCGCAATAGCGAACAAACATACACACATCGGGAGACATTTCTCCTTTATTAAGGAGTATGATCATTGATCTTCAAAGGTCGCTCTTCCTCAGCTCAACCCTTCCGAATTCTCCATTGTACACGTCCCGATTCGAAGACATGAACTTGGAGAGGGATCGAATTGTGAAATGCTGCGACAACTCTTGTTGAATTCTGCAAAGAATATTGTCAATTTCTGGTTTGCGTTCATCCTGCCGATGCTAAGCGCTCCTACTTACTGTTAGCGCCACCTTTGAGCTCCTCGTCCTTAGATTCTTAGAGCTTATTGACAGTAGGGGCAAGAGCGAGGAGCTCTTGCCCCTACTCGCAATCTCACCTCTTCTCCTCCTCCTCGCTCTCGCTCGAGTCGCCGTGCGCACTGCAAACCTCAGCAGGGACCGCAACCTCCTGCAAGTACGGAATTGGTGCGAAGAAGGGTCATTCGAATCAGTAAGAAGAATCAGCAAGAAGAAGCAAGAAGAATAAATATCAGAAAGAAGGTCAGAATCGAATCAGCGAATCAGCAAGTATCATCACTATTCTTTACTATTAGTTATGCGCATCGGGGACCGTGTTTACTGGCTGTGCATGAAAATAAATGTGACTGTTTTCTAGGGTTGCAGGTTCGGTATCGGCAATACCGCGCGAGAGGGGCGGTAAGTAAAGAGGGTGCGGCAATACCTTCCCCTCTCTCTCCTCAATTCCTTTGCTATCTCCCCTTTTTGGTATGCAAAGAGGATGCGGTATTACCGCACCCTCTTTACATACCGCCCCTCTCACGCCGTAATACCGAAACCGATCTCGAACCGGCAACCCTACTGTATTCACCTGTTTCTCTGCCTTGGTCTCCTCTCCGTACACCCTTCCCTCCAACCTCGCTTCGACGTACATCATCGTTCCGAAGTAGCCGTTCTCCATGGCGATCACGATGCCCTGAATGCTTATTTTTGGTCTAATGGCAAAGAAAAAGTCATTGGGCGCTTGCTGGTGTAAGGGGATGGAAAATGCTTACAATTAGATGATGACAATGTTCAAGCGCAAAAGCAATCGTCTAGATACCTTGGTGACGACTCTCATGAGAGGAAGGCCGGCAGTGATTAGGATAGCGATGAGGACATCGTACTGAAATTAGTGAGCATTTTACGATTTTCGAGATGGTGTTATCCACTTTAGGCAATATTCATAAAATAATAAATCCGCACCGACACATTCACTGGGTTGAGGTCGCCAAATCCGATCATCGTATACGATAGGTATGAGAAGTAAAAGGCGTGGAAAAAGTTGAGACCCTGCAAATTCTTCGTCTCATTAGCCTTCTGAATATTTTAATGAAATTTTTTTAAAATATTTATTGTGTGTTTCAATTCTTCACTTTCCATCCCTAGTTCTCATACCTCCTCCAGTCCCGTGTCGTAGTAGTGGAAGAACACTCCCATTAGAGCGATGAAGAGCGCGGAGAAGGCGATGTTGATCGTGAGTGGCAGCGAGATAGCATCATTGTCCGTTGAGAGAAGCCCGCGGGCAGTGCTGGAAGCATAGGTTGCATGATAAGGTGCAGTTTGGGAAATGGGGAAATGGGGAAAAACTGCTAGTGATTGCCGCACATCTTTAATTTTTGAAGGCTACCTAGCTGGCTCGAAGGACAATATTACGCATCGAATGATGATATGGATTCTGCATTCTCTCGCTCACCGTATCTTGATGAGCATCTTTCCGTATACTCTGGTCATCGCGACGAGCGTCACCTGACCCAGATCACGAATGACAACGAGCGAGAATGGATAGAAGATGCATGAGTACAAGATCACGCAGGCGCGACCGAGGTCCGTGCCGGGGGCGATCGTTCCTTTATGAATCACAGGTATAGTTTAGGAAGGTATGTTTAGGAGCTCGCGTTTAATAACTTTCGAAAAGTGACATATTGGAAACTCGACAAATTTTTCTCGAATTTGATTGGGCATTTTAGAACATTTCAAAACTTTGATCTGTGTTTCAGAGAGAGAGAAAAAGATAATTGCGCATGGATTCAGTGATACTTACCGTATCCCACAGTCGTGAACAACGTGAAAGTGAAGAAGAAGGCGCTTCCAAACGTCCATTGGTATGTGCCTTCGTCTGATGACTCGGTCTACAAAATAATATGAATTAAACAATTTTTTGGCAGTAGACTGAGACAGTAGACAAAGTGAATCATTATACTCGACAAACGACAAAATTTCAAGAATGAGTAAATGGGATAGGACAAACCTTGTAGATGGCCGACCATTTCCACTTGCCTTCGATGTTTAGCAGCTTGATGTAGGCACTCTGCAAATGCACTCGGTAACCTTTTCCATCGGAAAGGCTTGTGTAAAAGATCATTCTATTTGGAACACGATACCCCGTCTTCAGTATATGCTGTCGAATAAACAGTGAGTTAAATTAAATTGCATTAGAAGAAAATACAGCATCGACGGAACAGAATAACGTGTAGGTTTGGCTCACCTTCACATGTTCAGTCATCTTCTCGATTGAAGTGTTCGTCGCTGAGATCGTCTGCAGATCCTCCGCAATGACGTCGAAGGCATCTTGGAGGGAGGCGTACGTTCCCGCGACTGCCTGAAAACAGCTCTCATTATTGGGAACGAAGCGAATATTTAGCTCGGTGTGGATATCAAGTAGGGTTGCAGGTTCGGTATCGAAAATCCCGCAACTCACTCGTTCCCCAATACTAGGGTTGCCGGTACGAGACCGGTTTCGTGATTACGCACCCTTTTTTTCTCCCCCTTCCCTCTCTCTCATTCAATACCGCACGAGAGAGGCGGTATGCAAAGAGGGTGCGGTAATACCGCACCGGCGCGGTATTTGCGAGGAATTGCAATTCCCTTTCCCTCCCATCCCTCCCTTCCCTCTCTTCCTTTCCTCTCGCTATTTTTTGTGAGGAGACTCAAATTTCTCAGAGTTTTTTATAAGAACTGTGTTCTAATGATTTCAAAAAAAATTAAGAAACTAGTTTGAAGCTGGTTTTGACGTTTTTTTTACGAAATAGGTAATTTATGCTTGAACTGGGTAATGTGCTTTAGACAAGAGGGAACCAATTGATCGGAGATATTTCAGCATTCTGTTAAATTAACATGAAGAGTGCGTGATCTAAACGGGGTTATTTTTTTTGCAACCCTTGACTATAAAGCAATTTTTTGTAATTACTCATTATACACGTCACCCTCAAGTATTTAACTTTTCCTTATCATTAGAACACAGTTCTTATCAGAATAGGGAAGGGGGAGAAAAAAGAGTGCGTAATCACGATACCGATCTCGTACCGGCAACCCTAATATCAAGGATGCAAAAGATTACTCTCTGTCAACCTCTTTTCTGCGCTTGTACGCTATTTTGGCAGAGGAAGCTGTTCTCTGATAATCTCCGTGGTACTATATATATATATATATATATCACCTCCTTCTCCGCGGGCGCTTCAATGGCCCAGAACATGAGCGACCCCAGCAGCCATGCGACTACGAGAATGAGCACAATGACGATGTGGCGGAAGCCGTACAGACGATGACGGGAGCCGACGTAGTGGATGGACCGGAGGAATCCTAGCATACGTAATGAGATCGGAACGCTATGCGAACCAGGAGCAGCCCTCTAGGGAGTCGGTCAAACAATGAGTGAAGGACTGTATTTGGAAACTTACTGGATCTTCGCTTGGACTTGCGGCTTCTGCGGCTTCTCTTCGAGCGTTGACAGAGCGCGATCGGTGGAGCCTCCGAGGATTTGCGGTGCGCATGCAATTCACAGTTGTATATTTTGCTTTCTTCATGTGCATGAAATCAGATGCCAGATTTTTTAGGCAAAATACATCAAGATATATGATATATTCAACCATTTGAACATCTGGCAAGACTAGTAGCACCGAAAGCGAGCAAAGGCGGCGGAGTTTAAATGGAAGGAGGATCGTGGGAAATATCGGAAGAAGTCGAACCTGGTTTTGATTTTGAGACATATTTCCTTTCTCGAACTCGCAGACTCGCCAGATTGTAGCGTCGTTTCTGAATGAGGCAGGGTTTCAGGATGAATAAAATCGTACCCTCTTCTCTTTTTATAAATCGAGGAGCTAAGGAATAAAGTGTGATTGCAACGCCATGGAAAACGGAATGGTGTCGTCACTCTGTCGTCGCTCAGTCACAGGGTATGGTAGGAAAAATTGTCGCCGGTGGCGTGGACACCTGTGGTTATATGCGTACCTGCGTAACGACACTTCGGGATCATCGGGAGATCTGATCGGCAACGTTGTCTGTCCATCTTCCTCCTCTGCCTGATTCATAGACGATGGCGGGATCGTGAAGAGGGTCAATGCCATCTGGAAGGAATTGAACTGAGGTCCTGATGGACTCTATGAAGAATTCTACAAGATCCTCATCTAGCAATTATTAGCAAAAATCATAAATTTATTGATTCTGGAAGGGCGTGATTGTTGAGAGTCTCTGCGCAATAAGAGTCGCCGTCTCCTCATTTCGCAGACTCTCTCATTACTCGACCGGTCGATAGAGAGTGCGTGAGAAGAGGAGACTGTGACATGAATTGTGCACTCTACAGTAGCTGAAGAATCCGCCTCCTCATTCCTCGCGCTCCTTATGTGTGCGTGTGTTCGAAATGAATACAGAGACCCGTATGACGCGCACTCTACATTGGATGCATCCCCCCCCTTCCCCGACAGCACCCGACTCACCATTAGGGCTGTCAGGGTGAAGAATCCGTCTCTTCATTCCGCGTACGCTCACGTCACTCTGACTGTCGAGAGAGCACGTGAAGAGACGGACTCTTCACCTCAACAGCACCCGACTCACCATGTTCCGGCTCCCTGCATCCGGCATTGGCCACCGAATCACTCTGCCCCGTGTGAACCTTCGAGTCACCCCCGTGTGAACCGATGGCCTTCCCCTTAAGTAGCCTCACTTTTCCCCTCACTACACTCGTATTTTTTTCAACAGTTCTGGCCACTGGCGTGTAGAGTCTCTCGCCACTCTGACCGGTGAGAGAGCATGTGAAAATAAGAGACGGTTACCCGACTGCCGAACTCTTCTGACGTGACCCCAGCAGGTGGTGGCCGAGTTCAAAGGCTAAGAAGGCAATGCCTATTATCGAGAGTCGCGCGGGGTTTGAGTGGATTAGACTGTATGAAAAGATCACGTAACCACGGGTGTGAAGTGGGTTCAGCATGCTCTCAAAATGTTGGTTCGTTTCTCAGTGAGCGCGCATGAATTGCACGTGAAGGAAAATGGGAACTTATCTTGTTTTTTGGCCGAAATAACCGCCATTCTGAACTTGTTCAGTTTCTTATAACACATCTAGCGGATTCGATTTTTTTTGTGCAAAAAAGCATTGGGAAAGATATAAATCCACAAACATCCCGAACGCTTTCATCACTGCGAGAAAGCAATTCGCTTTGCACAGCTGTATCCAGCAATCGAATCGCGATGCAAGACGAACGATCATCTCTCATCGGCCAGTGCATAAACATGTTTGCCCGAATGGATTTCACTGATCGTTCCCGATGTTTCCGCACGTCCACCAAATCGCTTTCTGTGTGCGCAGCAGCCGTTCGTCAGCGCTGGAAGAGCGGACGCGATGGAAGAGATTTAAAGCTTGTTATCGACGGCAGAAAGTAGAGTTGGCTTGTTCAGAAATGGGGCTCCTCATTCCGCGTTCTGTAACAGCTGACCTTACCAGCGGGTCCCACCTAGCGTTGTAAAATCCGTTACGTGGACCTTTACCACATCCTTACCTTAACCTTCCACGTTCTTTCTTTCTCGCTGATCCGTGAGGGGAGAGGTTTGAGTCGTTTTCCAGCCCTAATAATGAACGTCCTCCTCATCATCTCTACCGCACTAGCCGTCCTCAACTCGCACGTCGACGCGCAGTGCACATGAAACGAGACTACTTTTCTCATTTTCGCGATCACTCTTACCCGTTGACTCTAGAGTGCGCTGACTGGGGATAATAATTTCATCATTTTCCGGCCCTAATAATGAACGTCCTACTCATCATCTCTACTATACTCGCCTTCTTCAACTGGCACGTCGACTCGCAGTGCACGACGCAGAAGGAGAACGCAAAGTGAGGAACCACATTAGATTACTTTTTTTTTAACTGAGCCCGAATACCGCCTATTGCCGCATTATGATTATATTTAGGAAAGGCTCACTTCAAGTTGAGATCACTAGGGCAAAATGGAATTGGTGAACGCCTTTCCAGTTGCGCAAAGTGGAAGGCGACCGGCTTCTGCACCAATCCGTCTATGTCGCTCGCACAGAAGTGAGTGTGATTGAGCGAATTTGCGAAAATAGATGAGAAAAAGGATTTCACTAAGGCGAGGAAAAATAAAATATAAAAAGAGTTGATTGGCAGGCAGTTGTTCTGCGGTGTCACGTGCGGTCTCTGCACGGCGGCCGGCGCTCCCATCGCCTCTACGACCCCATCCTCCTCCTCATCCACCACCTGCACCGCCGATGGGAACAAGAAGTGAGACCGCCAGCGTTTTTTTTGTCTTTTTTTGTACTTGTTCTCTTTTTATTCTGTATCATCTTCCTATCATTCCCAACTAGGAATGCCTATACATTTTTTTTGTTGAATATTTTCCCTAATTCCGAATCGAAAAATAGCCAACAGTGGGCGAAGAATCCGCCTCTTCATTCCGTGTCAGAATGACGGCAGAACAGGCCGAGTGAAGAGAGGAAGAGAGGCGTTCTGGGCCTCTCCAAGGTTCACTTGACCTCAGTATATCAATGAAATCAATTCAGCTGCGCCAAGTGGGCGTCGAAGGGATTCTGCACTCAGTCGTCCGTCCCGCAAGCAGTCAAGACGAGATTCTGCTGCAAAACCTGCGGGTACTTTTTTCAATAATCGGCTTTATCAATCTAACATTGCCGTAAGACTGAATTGGCGTAGATGACCTTTACGTTTTTAAGTTCCGCTTCCGGCTCCACAACTACTACTGCCGCCACTACAACCACCGTGTGAATACTGCTAAGGATATTCAGTTCGAAAATACGATAAACCGTTTTGGTAAAATTTATCAGTAAGGACTGCATTCTTTGACAATAAACGCAGTCACCACAGAGTAGAGAACGGGAAGACTCTGTACCAACATTATCGTTCCTGGGATGCGGTTTACGTTCCTACTCCTGTTCGAGCATCCCATAATGGATAATGATGGCGAGGTAGTGGAAGATCGTTGCCAATAACAATAAAGGAAGGAATAGGCCCGAGATCAGAAGGTGTTTACAATCGAAATCGAATATCGAATACAAAGTAATAATTAAATTAAAATTGGAAAGCTAAACAATATGTGTGCCGTTGGGAAGGACGATTTGGACACGATTCTCGGTGGTTGGATCGGAACTGAAATATGTGTGGGTGAATGATAAATAAAAACTTGTTCAAATAAGTAGCGTCTTGTGATGTTGAATACGCCTCTTCATTCAGCGAGCTCCATCATCATCGGCACTAGGTCGGATCAGAGCTATTTCACAACATATCATTTGTCTGTAGGGTGGTTAATTTTTTCTTATCCGACCTAGCACCCTCTGATCGAACAGAGTGACGAGAGCGCAGAGGAATGAAAAAAGGATTGTTCACCCTGACAGTCCTAATCTCAACCTCAAATATTCAGATGCCATGATATACAGTCAAAATAATGATTCCTTACCGTGTCCTTTTTCTTGCCATTTCATCATAGTCCATTATTCCATGTTGCTCCATCATATGTCTTACGTTGATGACGTACGGAGTATCCGAGTCGACGGGAGAATTTTGTCTGAAAGTGGAAACGCATGGAAATACCCATAGAAAAAAATCAGGAGGTTCTAGAGCGAAAATAACATCAGTAAACGTACGCGAGTGTATTGCTTCGACTTCGTGTGTGCTCGAGTAGAGCATTCACAAATACTTGGTTCTTCGAGAAGTCGCCCGTACCCTGAAGTGAAAGTTCAGAACTGAACCGTACTGAAAATTTTTCTCAAGATTCGGAGATACGCATGAAGTTGAGCAGCTCAACAGCTGTTGAACAGCTATGATTTTGAACCATATTTTACTTTATAAAAACAGATCATAATATGAAAGACACCACCGTATTCTTCACTAACACTAAATCGAGGCCGAGTATCATCGAGTACAATTTATTGAAAACCAGCAGATTTTGGCCCCGCCTTCGGCGGGGTCTCATCGTCTAGAACTCAATGTGCGCTCCGCTCTCCTCTCATTTCACAAAGACAGAAAACACGCGAAACGTGTTTACACTTGTTTCTTCTGCGTCTCTGCCCGAGAGAGTTTCTCTGGCGCTCTCGCCTAGGCGAACAAACACACGCACAGGGAGGACATTCTCCTTTATTTAGGAGTAATGATATGAATTCGGACAGCACCTCAACAAGATGATGCGCATCCTGCAGCTGCAGTCTTCTGTACATTCGGACTATCTTTGTGTTGTCCATATTTCGAAGAGCCTCCTTGTTGATGAGTAGTCTCTTGATGTATTTCGTGTTGAAGTTTTGGAAGCTGCAAAGGGAAAACGTTTCCAGGTGTAAATTGTGATACACGAATGTCATATTCCGTTTGCGTTTACAAATATAAATTAATCGCTAATTTGCATAAATGACAATAAAATAGTTCCCATACGAATCTCTGATCCAGTTGTGTCCCTTCTGCCCCGCG
Source organism: Pristionchus arcanus (assembly GCA_900490705.1). Classification (NCBI taxonomy): domain Eukaryota; kingdom Metazoa; phylum Nematoda; class Chromadorea; order Rhabditida; family Neodiplogasteridae; genus Pristionchus; species Pristionchus arcanus. The sequence goes on along the minus strand of LS488582.1, from coordinate 39,998 downwards.
ATGTCCTCCATTCCAGCCATAGTCGTGTCTATTTTCCATGTTGCTCCATCATATGTCTTACGTTGATGACGTACGGAGTATCCGAGTCGACGGGAGAATTTTGTCTGAAAGTGGAAACGCATGGAAATACCCATAGAAAAAAATCAGGAGGTTCTAGAGCGAAAATAACATCAGTAAACGTACGCGAGTGTATTGCTTCGACTTCGTGTGTGCTCGAGTAGAGCATTCACAAATACTTGGTTCTTCGAGAAGTCGCCCGTACCCTGAAGTGAAAGTTCAGAACTGAACCGTACTGAAAATTTTTCTCAAGATTCGGAGATACGCATGAAGTTGAGCAGCTCAACAGCTGTTGAACAGCTATGATTTTGAACCATATTTTACTTTATAAAAACAGATCATAATATGAAAGACACCACCGTATTCTTCACTAACACTAAATCGAGGCCGAGTATCATCGAGTACAATTTATTGAAAACCAGCAGATTTTGGCCCCGCCTTCGGCGGGGTCTCATCGTCTAGAACTCAATGTGCGCTCCGCTCTCCTCTCATTTCACAAAGACAGAAAACACGCGAAACGTGTTTACACTTGTTTCTTCTGCGTCTCTGCCCGAGAGAGTTTCTCTGGCGCTCTCGCCTAGGCGAACAAACACACGCACAGGGAGGACATTCTCCTTTATTTAGGAGTAATGATATGAATTCGGACAGCACCTCAACAAGATGATGCGCATCCTGCAGCTGCAGTCTTCTGTACATTCGGACTATCTTTGTGTTGTCCATATTTCGAAGAGCCTCCTTGTTGATGAGTAGTCTCTTGATGTATTTCGTGTTGAAGTTTTGGAAGCTGCAAAGGGAAAACGTTTCCAGGTGTAAATTGTGATACACGAATGTCATATTCCGTTTGCGTTTACAAATATAAATTAATCGCTAATTTGCATAAATGACAATAAAATAGTTCCCATACGAATCTCTGATCCAGTTGTGTCCCTTCTGCCCCGCGATGTCCTCCATTCCAGCCATAGTCGTGTCTATTACTTCCTGAGATTTTTTTAGATGAAGATCTTGATTTTGAGCAGATAGAAAGAAAGGCTTTGATGATGGAAAGTTGAAAATCTTGAGTTCACTTGCCTGATAGATGTACTCGATCATATTATTTTCATGTTCGGACTTCTTCTCAACTTGAAGGAATTGCGCGATCGGCTTCAGCGTCATTCCCTGCAGAGAATTATTTAGAATGGTTCAAAGCAGTGGTTGGAAATGGCGGTGATAAATATACCGACGTGGTTCCATCTATGATTGTTTACTATGATTTCCTTCTATGATCTGCTATGGACCTTCTATGGTTCTATAACTCTTTAGTCCCTACTGCAAGTTCCTAGGACTATCGCCGCAAAAGAAATATAGCGAACCTGCAGGAAGACGGTGAAGTAGATGATGATGATGGTGCACGTGATGAACATCGGCTTGGCCGGGATGTCGGGAAGAGCGACAGCGAGACCATAGGCGATAGCCCCTCGGAGACCGCCATAGGCCAGAATGAATTGATCGACCTGGAGAAATAGCTGCAGTGTTAGAAGAAGTAGCTCATAATGAAGTAGAAAAATACAGAAGCGGCTAGGATTTAAAGTATAAAAGGGAGAACCAACCTTGGTGTACTTCTTGAGCCGGAACTTGTTGAGGAAATGGCAGAGCACGACCACTCCGAGGGTGCCTGAAGGAGAGGATGCATGATACGCACTTTTCAGGCTGTACTATGGAGCTCAGAGATAAGATATTAAGATAACATCTGACGAAAAAGGTATGATGTAATGGGAGGTGAATGATGTTATTACGAGGGTAAATTTTTTTAATTGGATTGCGATAATTCGGGAATTTTCGTATTGGCCCTTGTATCTCCGGATCATTGCTCAGGATGAATAATTCAATTCGAACTAACGATAGATCAGACAGAAGACGACCGTCAGAACGATAAAAGACGTGTCCCAATGATGATCGGATGAGACCGTAGAGAGTCCGAGGAACACGAAGATAACCGTCTCGGAGGCGAGGGAAAGCACCTGCAAATAATCGGAATTTCTCTGTTGTTTGTTGTCTCGAGCAACAACAACCCTGAGGCCGTATGCATGAACCTCGACAAACAGTTTGCCCGGCAAACGTGACGTCACTAGCTTAGGGGAGGCGTTTGTCGAGAAAGGCCTCCCCCTACGCTACTGACGTAACGTTTGCCAGACAAACCGTTTATCGGGTTCATGCATACGGCCTCTGAACGTGGAGGGTAGGGAATGAGAATGTTAGGGAAGCCATTCTTCACGAGAATAGGCTACTCGAAAGCTCAATGACTTGTTCGCATTCGTCAATTTCATTTTTATCACGCCTCTCACCTAAGAGCTAGAGGGGTCTAGGGGGACCCAAAACCGTCGTAAACCAGACATCGAAATTTGACTCGCTGACAAGAATCTTTGAGTCGATTCTTAGGTGAGAGGCGTGTTATCTTCATAAAGACTGACCTTGATGAAGTACGAGATTGCGGACGCGGATTTCTCCGGCATGTTCTCCTTCACGTACATTTTCATCGCCGCTCCACAGAAGACGATGCTGAGAAGAAGAATCAGAAAATTGAGTACATTTGATAACAAATATTGTGTCCCTTGGCGTTTAATTGTTCTTTTCGTATGACCCCATTTTAGTCTATCGTCATGGATAAAAAATAATGATGATGAAAAAGTTACACCATTTTAGATAATCTATTTTTTTGGATTGATTCGCTTGCTCCTTTGTCGCAGAACAACATCGACAAGTCTACTTACGCCATGATGGAAGAGAGCGTCAGCATTTCTGCCACGAGAAAGGCGATGTAGGGAATGACAAGAACGAAGACCGGATTGAGGATATCCAAGTGTTTAGTGAATCTGAAGAGACCTTTTATTATCATGGTAATTGTTCGTGTGGAGAAATGCATGCTTCATGTTTTGCTTGGACATAACGAATTGTGCTGTATCAAGTCAGGCAAATAAGTTCAATAAGGGATATTCCGTGATTCTTGTCGTTTCAGGAATGCTGGATAGGCTTCTTAGTCGGGGAAGGGACAAGATCGAGCAAACGAGTTCTACATTTTTCGACTGTCCGATAGATGAGAGAGTAGGTGAAATGAAGAGACGGCGCCTTTTGAGAGCTCTGGATAAAAATGATGTGTTTTACTTGGTGAGAAACGCAGAGATGGCAGCGAATACGAGACCGATAGCTACTCCGCCGAAGCATACGAGAAAGTAGGAGAAGAATCCTGATCAAGATTGGTTACGGAAGTAGAGAAGTAGTAAGTAAGCTAAAATGGACCACAACACTTCTACATTTCCTTCGGAGGTATGCACTTGGCGTGGGCTATTGTTTTAACAGCACTATAATTTAAGTGAGGATTAAAGTCAACAGACCGTTGACCACATCCTGGGCGATAATGTTCTCAGGACCGATTTCGACGAAAGCATTGAAGATGTTGTAGAAGCACTGAACAACATTCCTTGTTGAAATTGATGAATTTACTAGAGAAAACAAACAACTAGTTGAATAACAAATCGAGTTAAATGGAAACAGTCAAATCAATTTCACCTAGCAATTTCAGAAAGAAAATTCAACTCACTACAGAGATTCCATCATTGAGCAGTGATTCTCCGAAGACAGAGATGAAGAGAACATCATTCACCTCAAATCACATAATTATTTTCCAATTTGCAAAATGTCCATTAATCCTTGCCCTTTTGGTCATAATATTTATGGGTGTACTGATTGAAAAATATGATTAAGGGAAGAAGAATGGATGATCGTAGACCGTTGGCTTTCTTATCAGGATATTTATGCCTCGAAAAGCGAAACATTGTAATCTGATTCGAAAACAGTGTAAATAGAGTGAGATTATCGAAACATAGATAAGGCCGAGCAAATTTAAGGCACTTTTGGCTTAAAATGAAATAAGATAATGAAATACGCACTCCCAATTCCTCGAAGATGACGATGACTGCCACGGGATCGACGTCGCCCGCGACAGAACCGAAGAGGAGCAACTGCAATTACAAATATAGCAAGTGGAACAGGTTGCATTTGGTGTGACGAAGATGGTATACGTAGTATCGTGCGTTTGAAATGCTCAGCAAACTCAATCTGCTGGTTAGTGATCGTCTGGAAGAAAGGAAGGGGAGAGGTAGGGGAGAGAAGAGAGCAGGTAGATCACTCGCCTCCTCCCGGCATCTTCCTCCCTCCTCCCTCCACTCAGTTCGTCAAAGGTCAACTACGTGTGGAATGGGAAATAATCTCACGATAGGGTGCGCAAAATAATATCCGAATCTCACTTGAACCACATCCAATTCCACCGAGAAGAGACCAGTGAGGGAGACGGCGTAGAGTGACATTGCTGCAAACAGAAAATTGTACTGCCTCAAGATGTCGTAAATAAATATTTTGAAAATGTAATCCAAGAAAGAATGAATCGAGAATTCGTCAGAGACTCATAGTGAACAATCATTGAAATTGAAGACTAGGCGAAAACACACCGATAGCCACAATGTTGAAGGTTGTTCCAATCATGGCGAAGGTGAGAATCGACCCTGAAAAGGGACGAAATTGGAAAGTTAACTTCTAAAAGAATAAGCAGACATGATGCACTAGATGTAAAGCTCTTCTTAACTTCTGGGCCCCGAATTTTTGTGTCATTCAACAGGCCTCGACGTCGATGTCTGAAGCTGGATCGTACCGAGATTGTCGAAGAATTGCCTTGCAGGCATGAAGTATCCAGCATCGAAGACGAGAGGAGGAAGGAGATACAACATAAACACCTGAAAATAATTTGTTTTTGAATAATTAAATGTCGCTATCTTACAAAGATTGCTTGAATTATTAATTTTGCAGAACAATTCACTATTTCATCAGGAAATTGTTCTCACTTCATTGTTGAGGTAGAATTTATTTTTGTCGACGTTGAGCAGATTGAGAATAATACCGACTATGAGACCATACATGATGAGCAGTGATGAATCAGGAAACATTTCGGCAAGATGAGGAATGAGATGGAAAACTGGAATGTTATTAATTTCAAATAGTAAATGTGACCCTCATTGTCAGACTAATTGTAGTTCAATCAAAAACTCACCTAATTTCGCGATAGCTGCAGTAACCAGCCAAACTGATATGATCAAAGGCAACTGAACACCCTCGAAATCCACTCGCATTAGTGGATATCGTTCCAATTTTTCGCTCCCATCGTCCTAAAACGGGAAGTTGTTCGTGCAAAACAAGAAGGAAATTACATCATAGTCCACCATATCCGCTGCAGTTGCAGCTACTGCTACAAGTGCAGCGAAGATGATGGCCCCGAAGAGTAAACCTCGCCAGGCCATATTTGCTGCCTGAAAAAACAGATCGAACCAATAATTAGTTGTGATCGTGGCACCAATGAACACGAGACCAATGGCAGTATCGCGCTCGCTTAATAAATTTACTGTTGTTCGCAACGTTCCGAAGCAGTTGCGAATGGAATCACGTGGGTAACAATTTCAAAGGGTCATATTGAGGAGCGATATAGATAAAGAGGACAAATGATCGACTTTTAATTTAGAATAATGTTCGTAAATCAAAAAGCGCGATTCATTCCGCTCCTTCCAAGCTAACCAGATCATTTATCACTTCTTTTACCACGACATGAGAACCGATTTCGGTGACTATCTGGGTGTTGTGAGTGCACACCCTCGCCCGTCTCCTCCTCCTTCTCCTTCATCGTCTTATCTGCATGATGTGGTCATAAATTGGGTCGGTGCACCAAAGCGGTCCAAATATAGAAAACATGACGGGAGGAGTCCAAATATCCAAAATTGAGGGGAGACTGGAGAGGAGATGTCAGTTGAAATGTGCAGTCATCGAAAAAAAGATTTTTCCCAGAGGAAACGCAATTGAGAAGGGAAATTAAAGGACGATAGGTCGCTGCGACTCTTTCGAAAATTACTTGTGTTCAAATTTATTTTTCATATTGAATGCACGTGACCCGGCCGTGCATGCAACGAGCTGTGTTGCCCCCACCCATTTAAGCGTTTTTTGCCTCAAGATGTATTTGTAGTTATGAGATGAGTCAGCATCCGCCACAGCTGCACCACGATGAAAAATCCAATCTCCTTCTCCTCGCCAAGCCGATTCGCTAAGCCGATTTACTGATATCATTCCCCGTGGTCAACAATGGGAAGTGTTGCGTAGGTCTCCGTTAGGAATGCTCGGTGACTCTTTTCGTATCAGAAGATAGTGGTCAGGCTGCCTATTTATGTCAGAGTAGATACTGAATCGGATGAAATTTATGAGAGCCCTTTCCAATAACAATAACGCCTATGTAACAAAGGTGTACACATACATCATGCATCGGTCTGGAGCAGTTTTAAATATCATCAAATCCTTGGAGTCCGAACAGCTTACCAGGAAGAGAGCGATTCAAATCTCTAAATAAGTTGCCCCAATTTCGGAGCAATTCAATTTTTTACGTTGCCAACACATTTGCCAATATCATTCTAGTCACGTCTCCTGTCTGGTGGCCGATACACCCATCCATAAATGAGATGAGAGAGAGGGGGGGGGGGAGAATTGTGTACGTGATCACTACATCTCTTATCAATCGTGACCAGTGAAACAATGACCACGCTATCTTCGAGAGAGGCAATTGTGACTAATTGCAGGGGGGTCCATGCTAGGGTTGACAATTCAAGGATTCAAGAGGAGAGGAAGGATGGGAGATGCAAATCGATCAATTATTCCTTGAGGAAGGATGGGAGAGCGCGGTCATCCTTGAGGAAGAATGAGAGGGAGAGCAATCCTTGAGGAAGGATGGGAATCCTTCCGGAAGGATTGAGGGGGAGTAACGTGTTTATGAATCCTAAGACTTAGGGAAACTTGCGTTATGATCAAGTGAGTCTAAATGGAGTATCTTTGATGTGGTTTGCACACTTACTGATGCGAATGGAGCTATTTAGGGCAAATTTGGGAGATAGACTGGATAAAACAGTTCCAAGCCCTAGTTCCATCTAAGTAAACGGAATTCTTGTTCAAATTTACGTAGAAAGTATTTATAAGGCCTTCTGTATATCCAAGAACTCATTCCCTTGTTTTCCTTTCCCTTAAACGACCTAGGACACCGCTTCTCTCCATCATCCTTGAGGAAGGATGGCCATCCTTCCTCAAGGATGACCGCTCTCGCTCATCCTTCCTCAAGGAATCGAGTGATTTGCATCCTGTTGGAAAGTGAAAGGAAGGCCTTCCTCTCATCATTGAATTGTCAACCCTATTCATGACGAGGATAGGTTCATTGTGTACCTTTCTTATCACACGTGAAAGGCACTTGGGAAACGGATTTGTGAAGCCCATATCTTTATTAAACAGCTAATCAGTGGGCTCAAGGGAGTTAAAAATCATAACTGAAAGCATGCAGCAAATATATGGTCGGGTGCAACCTCAGATGGAAATGGTTCAGAAAAAAAAGAAAAAAAGAACAAATAAAATTTGGTGCTCTTTTGGAAGCATGGATTATTTCGCAATGGCAGACAGCGCTCGACATTCTTTTGATGCTGACACACGAGGATTCTGACTAAGTGAATGATGCGAGATCGCGATTATTCGTCATATCTTATCGTGCATTTCACGCTGTGACTAATCGGAGAACTCGTTATCTGCGATAGTTTGATGTTGCTTCACTCCGGCAATCGTATTTAACGTTTCCTCATTCATTTCATTGTATTTTCTGTGTAGTTTGCGGTCTAGCAAGCACTACTTAAGAAAAAAAACGTGAGCATTATTCCAGCTCGGTTGCTCCGCGCTTCTCTGTGATGATTGTATTCATACAACGGAGACGGGTCTTTTTCGTGTTCAACTTTATACTCAAGCGTCAATAACTTTTAGTTAGAACTATTTGATCATCTAAGAATGAAATAATACAAAGTAGAAGTTAATTTTATAACGAAACGTAGACGAGAGTGCTCTTTTCAGAGGCTCAAAACCTTTTTATCCATGGAGAGTCATGGCTTCATTGCAATTTTATTTCATATTCGTCATTCGCATTCTCTTCACCCCCCCCTCGATTCGGCAATTTCTGCCGGTTTACGCGGTGTTTCAAATACGTATCCTTCTCAAATTGTGTAAATATTCCCTAGTCACTCGCCTTCTTTTCCGATTTCTGCTTTTTTTCTTATCTTTTGACGAATCCTTTATGATAACGCTGAAGTGAGCGTCTAACATTAGTCATTCTATGAGTACTTCATTCTGGCCATTTTCGCAATCGTGATTCCTTGATTTTCGACGCGTGAACAGACCAAATCACTGTAGGAATGTCTCCCATATAATCATTGTATGAGTTGTCTTTTGCGCGCAAGCCCGCGTCCATATCGATAAGGCGATGGAGCCTAAACAAATAGTGAGAAAATATGGAGACATCTCCATTTCAGGAATGGGCGCCCTTCGAGAGTTGCGACTGTTACTGTGGAAGAATTGGCTGCAGCAGATCCGATCACCATGGTGAGCATTCCGCCTCCGCTGAAAATATCAGTATTGCTTCTGTTTCTGGAAACAACAATAAAAAATCGTTTAGGTTCACTGCCATCGAATTGATTATTCCACTGATACTTATCGGCATGAGTTTGGGCATGATGATTTATGTAAGTGCGAATGTATTATAGTACTACCAAAACAGGACCGTATGAATTCTTCGAGTTTGTAATGCGGAATTTTTTGATTTACTTTTTTATTTACCTTTGTTGGTTGTAGTTCCGTGGCTTTCGCGATTTCCGACTATTTTCACATGTTTTCCTTAGTTTTTAATGATAAAACTGGATTTCTGGGATGGTTTTACGCTCGACAAGCATCAAATATATATTTAATGCTTTATTTTAAGCGCGGTCATAGCTTAATAGCAATTTCGTTACGCGCGGAACAATAAACAACTTCGCGTCAAAATGTGATAACATTGAGCACATTTGTTTTTTTTCTTTTTCAGCATTGCATTCTCCTACGAAGACTATGGATACCGAGAAGTGCCGAAGCCCGGAGTGCCCAATTACGTGTTCGCCTACGTCAGCATGCCCGTCAAAGTTGGCTGCGCAACGCTTCCACTGGTCATCTACTGCATGGTGAGCGTTATGATTCAGTGTCACAGCACTAGACTAAAATGAGAGTGCGTCTGCTAGAGTTTCTAGATCAGTGATGATATTCCATGTTGCCATCACTGACCTCGATTATATCGAGAGAAGAGAGAAGATCGTGCGGTGATTACTTGTAACTACTTGTATTCATCAACTCCTCATTCATTCAGATTCTCATGTCCGCTCGCGCCCATGCCTTTCAGTTCAAGCATCAGTCCCCAGAACGGAGAAAGAGGAGAAAGCAAGAGCTGAGGTTAGAACAATCAACAACAAGCAACAACAACCTACAACAAACAATAATAAACAACAAAAAACAACAACAACATCCAATGCTCAGATTCGCTGCACAATTCGCTTCGATCGCTCTCGTGTACACTTTCTCGTCCTTCTCATTCAATTTGCTGATGGTTATTTCACGCTCAGATAGCGATTGGATCAAGGGGTGCGTGAACTTGCTATCCAAAACTTTTTCACAACGAGTTCTCATTTTCTATTCACTCACATCCTCTCGTACTCGTTCAATAGGGGACACAATCTTCCATAAATATAATTGAACATTTGTCAGGATTCCGGTCATGCTAGGGCTGCTGAACTCGACTTCCAATGCAGTTGTCTACCTAATGAACGAGGTAGGGGTAACTATTCCGTTAATCAAGCTCTTTGATGATCGATTCTATATTGCCCAACCGAAAATTGCAATATTCAACTTTGCGTACAATTTTGTGTGCATTTGTGCGATATCAGGCTTAACAATTATTTTCTTAATTTCAGAACAGAAAGAAGAAGAGCGGAGTCTCCGCGAAAGCATCTACCTCCTCCGATTTGCATCGCGAATCCAGTATGTTGCGAATCAAACAGAGGCTGCTGAATATGCTTGTGCAAACAAGATTGCGCCTTTCCCTATGATCATTGCCATTTCGAAATAAGAAACATGAATACATTATTCCTTCTTGATAACGAATACAACTTTCGTCAATACATCTCAAAGAATGCGTGCATAATTCGAAAGATAATGCACGCATCAGCAGGTCATACACTGAAAGATTCAATGTATCAAAATATTAAATTCGGAAGATCATGCATGTCTCCTAACCATATACGTTGCACTACATTTGTGACGCATAGACGTGCGTGATCATAGTGCAGTTATGTTTCTGCTAACAATAAGCGTCATAGTAGAGGGCGCAGACGCGTTTTGTGCACTCTAAAACAGATCCGAGCAGAATCCAAAATCGCAATTCTGAACAAATAATGGATCTTAGAGGTCATGTCTCAATTAGGGCTGGCAAGTGAAGAATGAAAATGAAGTCTTCATTTGCCACACAATGGCGCGCGCACCGGGTCAATTCTTCAATAAGGGAAGAATGAATCGGCCAATCCTTGAATAAGGGAATGGAATTCTTATTCAAGAGTTGCTCTTTGATTGACTGTTTTCACATTCACTTAAAAATGGTCCGATCGAGCTGAAATTTTGTGTACGAAGCCCCAATGGGTCAACTATGGCCATGACACATTTTGGCTCTGGTCCGTTTTGGGTGTCCCATCAAAGTTTCCTGGTCCCAAAATAGTTTCCTGGTCCTTAAAAAGTTTCCTGGTCCCCGAATAGTTTCCTGGTCCCATAATCGGCCGAT
>LS488582.1:4819-20512 GCA_900490705.1 Pristionchus arcanus | reverse complement strand
CAGCAGCAGCAACAAAAATCCTGAGATTGATACAATGCATTTCATAGATGAGTATCATTCCTCGAACTCTGTTTTGCCGCTTTCTTCGATTCACCAGCGTCCGCTGCGCCTCGGCAATCATCTGAATAAATAATGTTTACATGATAATGTATTTCTCCTTCAAATTTTCGATAATGAAACTAATTTATAATTTTTTTGAAGCATCATTTTCAATATCATTTGTAAGTTTACACAGGACTGTAACCAACCTTCCTCCTAACTGGTCGCATAAAACGGGCGATCGTTTCAACTTCGCCAGTCACCGTCTGCTCCGTCTCTTCCTCAGGCTGAACACTCGACGACTCTTCTCCGTCCTTTCTCGACGCCAACGAGCGAAGATCAGTCAGAGAGCGAAGGGGCTGCGCGACCACTACAATTTATTGTTCGAATCGTTTCAAGGACAATAATGGCACGAGTCCTAAACTACTCCCGAAAAGTATTCGAGTGAAGGGTATTGTAACAGTTTGGCCCCAAGAAACGTGGTCCTAGACTGAGAAAATATACCGGAGAACGCTTCATAGAAATCTAGGGCGTGTTTAGTGCGAGCCCTGAAAAACCAGTGATTCTGATTCTTACCCAGGAAGATGGAGGGTGGCGGTAGCGTGGCTGCTGCAGCTGCAGCTTCTTGGTCGACTGTATCGTTACTTCCGCTCGTCGTTGCTCCGCTCACGATCAGCGATGTCGACAACACGATCATTAGAAGCCGCATCTGGCATTGATGCCAGTGAGGAAGAAGGTTCCGGCGATTTCCGGATTGTGAGGGAGAGGGATGCGAACGTGTGTGATCCTCTACATACAACGGCATGAAAACAAAACACGCACGGGGGTGTCGAATTTCGCTCCCGAACCTGCGATCCTAATGTATCCACAGATCACAGACCTGCCACGCGGGACTCTTTCGAAGATCACGACATCTAAGATCTCTGAGATGTGAGAGAGACACTTTCCCGCGAGAAGCAGGAACAATCTCAAATGGCAGGGCATCGCGTCAAAAAAGACACGGGATCCGTTTTCGAAAGCCACGCCATATGTCACGCTTGTATTTGCTTGGTTGTTTGTGATGTGCTGTCTGTTCTTTTTGCTTTCAATGCTGATCCTACTTGCGGACGGCGGAATACGACCTGTCCAAGAACGTAAGTAACTATAAAATGTGATATTTGGTCCAACATTTCTTCGTTTTTCACAAGCACAGATCGATGTGTGCGATTTTGATTAGACGAATCTGTGGGTGAAAAGTTCCTTTAACGCCATTATATATCTGCTTCAGGCAGGTCCGTGGCTGACTTGTTGGCATCTCTCTCAACCAAATTTCCACCTATTCGCCCTATCCCAAATATTCGAAAACCGCTGAGCATTCGCCGGGTTACATCGGACTCTGATCAAATTCAAGGTATTCCTTTTGTGCTTTGTCAATTGAGCCCGAAATAATGCATGAGCAAAAAAGTTTTTCAACTTTATAGCCAATCCACCACCAATTAACATGTATTGCAGAAATAATCTCCTCTCCATCATCCCCGCTCTTTCCAATTGGAGTAGATGTTGCCAAAGCCAAACGTGTGCGGGTATGCTTAACGAAATATTTGTGATTTTTCCATATGTCGAAGCGTATGTAATTGTAGCAATTTCATTAAGCATTTGCTTATTTTCTGAAACTGTTACTGATGAATCATCTTTCAATCCTTTTCCATTAGCTAAAAAGTGCGTGTTGCAGCCAAAAAATGGCCGCTTCGCAATCGACCCGAATTGCAATAGCAGTCAGCTGCGAGAGATACTGGTTCAGGTGATTTTATTATTTTTTACCTAACTATTTCACTGACCAGTTAATTCGAGCACTGCGATAAAAGAATGTTAATATCATATTAGGGATGTGCGAAATTTCCTTGCAGTCCTCATTGAGAAAGAGAAAGCGTGAGAGCATGTGGAAAGAGGAGCGCGGTAAATCTTTTGCCTACACCTGGTTCATATCAGTGCATCACATGCTCGCCATCCGAGAGCAGGGATCGTATCAATGCAGCGATCGAACGGAATTTTAACAGAACTTTTGTCCCAGAATCGGCTTTTTGGTATTTTCGGGTTCCGATTCCGGCTATGTCATATCTCAGCCTCCAGAGCGGCTAGAGGCCTATGATTTGACTAAAAAAATCGGGAAATTATTCTAAACAACTTTTTCTATTCACTTGTGAAAAATATCACCTTAGAAGGTTCATATCAGTGCATCACCTGCTCACCATCCGAGAGCAGGGATCGTATCAATGCCGCGATCGAGAGAAATCTTGACGGATCGTTCAGTATTATGTGCGCGCAGTACGCCTTCTCCTATCTTGCGCACACCATTCAGGTAAATTTCAATCTCTTCAATCTCGCACTTTTTGGTCTTGTTGCACCTCGGGCGAAGATAAATTAATATTATTGTAGTAGATTATCATGGTTTCAAAATATCTAGTGAGTCGGAGAACAGTGATCTGAAATGCTTAATCGAACTCGATTCCAGTACTGCCGTCACACCAGCTCAAACGTCACGTGTCTAGTATTCCGTGATGACCATCCACTCGACATACGGAGTTTTTAATCCGTAATCTTCGATTGATGATGATGTGTTTCAATTGCTGGTCATGCTCATGCCATTTTTCATTAAATGTTTGAATGTTTTGTGACGATAAAAACACTCGAAATACAGATTTTGTGTTGTATTACAATACCTCTGATTGCGAATTATCGATTGCAATGGATCTTAATCGCACAGTGGTTAATGTGAGCTATGTAAATCGTGCCCTGTAATAAGATGTTCTTTTCAGTTCTACTGTGATTTAAATTCACTTCATGTCATTGCAATACTTCTTAACAACTCTACCTATCTCTTCTCGTGACTTTCGAAGAACGATGCGATTTGGGTGAAAAGAAGAGAAAACTGAGTGACCAATAAGAGAACGCGTGTGGGAGGAGCCCCGCCGCAAACCCTTTAAAGGTGTTCCTTCTCCTTCATTTCTCTGCGAAGACACTTCCCCGGTCGTAATCACGTCGCTGTTACGCCGTCTTCGTTATCTCCATGCAACTGACTACGATCGTCCTCGCTTCCGTCGCCGCGCTCGGATATAGTGAGTACTGTAGTTCATGGTGATGTCACGTTAAGGAACTTGCGCTTACAATTAGTAATCTTCGAAAAATGTCATTTTGGAGCCCACACAACACACACTAAAACACATACCTCAAAACGATGTGCAACATCTAGAAGAAACCTAGTCGGAAAAATTGCCCAAAAAAAAATTCCGACGGTTTCTAGACGCGAGTTCCTAAACGTGTTATCACCGTAGTGCATTATTTTCTAGAGTTGCACTCCCATATCAGTATCACGTATATTCTCCCGACCCTCACACCTTACCACTGTGCCTGACAGCCTCTTATATTACCCTAACCAAAACCTATCTATTGCAGGCGCTCCGTTCCGCGAACAGCGCAGTATAGGGGACTTCTGCGATCGTCACTCCGCCCTCTACGAGAGATACTGCTCCGGTCGCCTCTCCGACTTTGACTCCGCCACTCGCTCTATGCTCGAGAGATTCTGTGCCGAGTACGAGGACTCCTGTACCTCACCCAAGGAGCTCCTAGCCAACCTCGTCGTGCCTCCGCCCTTGCCCAAGTCGTCCGGCATCAACTTTGATCTGCCTATCCCAGCAAAGAAGACCAAAATAGTCCCTGGCAAGTTCGCTCACGGCCTCACACCGGAGATCGTTGCTACGTGCACGCCAGAGTGTACGGAATCTCATTGCACAACTGCTTGCAAGTGTGCGAATACGCACCCGAGAGTGCATGGTATGTGCAATCCGCCTGCGACGGCGGACCTGGTGGACGTGTGCGCGAGATGGTACGCAAAGTGCACGCTGTTCCAGCCACTGGCGTACTACTAAGGAGACCGACTCTATTCTATACCATACCCACTCCCTTACGAATTTGAACCAGCCACTGGCGTACTATTAAGCATCTTCGCCCCATGCTATTCCATCCCCATACGTTCACGGCCCTATTCTATCATCGTCTGATCTACTGAGGAGCCATCTTGCTATTCAGTCTGCATCCGTTGTACATACATCATCAATACGCACTACCACTGCGTGATGGATAAAAAAATCTATATTCTCTAAGCCTAGCCCACTCCTACCCCTTACCGTTGTACATACATGAGACTACTACTACTGATAAGACTTCATCACCCATTGTATTCATATACATTAGTGCGCACTGTGCTATGAATAAA
This sequence comes from Pristionchus arcanus, assembly GCA_900490705.1. Taxonomy (NCBI): domain Eukaryota; kingdom Metazoa; phylum Nematoda; class Chromadorea; order Rhabditida; family Neodiplogasteridae; genus Pristionchus; species Pristionchus arcanus. Next base: position 16,221 of record LS488582.1, on the reverse strand, counting down.
CAAACCCAAATTATAATGTAACGAGATAAGCAAGAGCACGATCGAAATCTCCAACAGCAAATCATTTACGAACTCGGCATTTCCTTCTTCATTTTTCTCTCTTCCCTTCTGCCCGAAATCTAAATATAATTGCGATTGTGCTTTAAAGATCAGTGACGCGATCGTTTCGCTATCTTTTGGAGAAGATAGACCAAAATAGAACGGATCAACTCGCATGATAGCCGCTGCAAGAGAGTGCGGAGAAAAAGAAGAGACTGGGACGATGGAGAGAAAGGGTGGGGTGTCACTGTGCTAAAGATAGGTGATGGTTTTGAGAGATGAGACGCTTGCTGCCTCTCCCTTTCATCTTTCGTACGCTATCTCGCTTCCTTTGGATAAGTAAAGATCATTGACGTTCATTCATCTAATTCGATCAGACATTCAATGAACAGCGAAAATCGAGAGAAAGATAGGAGAGATGGAGGGAACGTCACGTATTCAGTTTACCAATTGACTATATCGTTTATCGTTCATAATCGAAATTATATTTCCAAAATAAATATGAGCATTTCGAAAAGAAGCGTTCTTCCGCTGGTGTCCTCAGTTGCGCTCCGCTCGTAAAACCACATCTGTCGTTCTCATATGTGGAGAGGGCGCTGAAATTTAACATGGATTCATTTAGCATCAGTTGTTTTTTAAACCGAGGCTACCCTACTAGGGTTGTCAAGTTGATGAATTGGCATCTTATCATTGTGTGTGCTCTCTCGTCACTCTGACCCATGTGAGAGCACGCGGAATGAAAAGACGAAGACTTCATTCCCACAATTCTATCGCCTACACTGACATTGCAAAGCCGGGAGTAGGGTAGGCGCGCCTTCTGCATCACGCGCGTGGACGAAATTGGTTGTTGCTCGGCTGAAATGGCGATGATGATCGGTGGAAGATGCACTTCCTTGTCGAATTCTCACGATAAAAAAATCGGCTCTTCATTCTTTTTGGCTTTCTCTTCAAAATATATCGAGAGTTGGAAAATAAGGAACGATTCCGAATGAATAGTCGGAGTACTTACATCCCTACTTCCACGATCTACCTGCATAGGTCTCCTGTCGTTGGCGCCACAAGAGGAAGATCCAGGATTGGATGGCCGCCGCTGAAAGAGCAGCATTATTGCACTCTTTGATCAGTGCTGGCCCATTTTATGAGTAGGAAAGTCCATTGAGTTAGAAACTGGTAATTGTTTCTCCAATATGACAACTCTTTCAGCTCTCTGATCACTAAGAAAATAGCGATTCGATTTTTCGTATTTCGATCTCTAGTAGAATAGCAGGTTCAAAAGACTGATGCAGACTGATCCACCCCTCTATCATTTCAGTCCCATCCCTTTACACGATCTCGTTCCATCATGAAATGCGTACCTCTGCATGCGAAGGAGGTGGCCCATGTAGCCTGTTAGGAGGAGGGCGCGGGTGGTGGTTCATGTGGGAAGGCGGCCGATGGATGGGCGGAGATGGGAATGGGCGGCTGCCTTGCTGAAATGGTTCTACCACTTATCAGCTTATCAGGATGTACCAATTTCTTGAGTTATTTTCAATAAATCTGTTACATTGGGAGGAGGATGAGGACGAGGTGGAGGACCATGGCGATTCGAGTCATCATTGAAACCTGGAGGAGGAGTGATGACATGCCAGCAATCACCATTGCAGACGCCCTTTCAATACCTTGCGGATGCCAGCGTTGATGGTGGTGCGGCTGATGAGGTTGCTGCAACTGCAGCATTTGCCGCTGCGGCTGAAATTGTTGCATCTGCTGCTGCACGCCCCTCATAATGTCTTGTTGCTGCTGCATGCCTCTCACGTTCTGGTGCGGTTGCTGCGGTTGCTGCTGAATGCTCTTCATTGTGTCTTGCTGATGATTCTGATGCCGCTGCTGCTGTTGCTGCAGCATCTGCTGCATGTGTCGATGGGCTTGCTGCCTCTGCTGCTGCGGCAGCTGCTTGTTCTGTATCCGCTGCTGCTGCTGTTGCTGCTGCAGCAGCTGCTTGTTCTGTATCTGCTGCGGTGACTGCATCTGTTGCATCTGCTGCGCTAATTAACCAGGTCATTCGCATGCAAACAAACAATGAGGAAGCGCGATTCCCGCAAACAAGATCGGATTACGGGCGAGGTGTGATGTTTGAGGCTCTTTCAAAAGATCGCATAGTCAGAAACAAAGCACAGTTGCCTGCCATTAGCGATCGAGCGTGATAGATAGCAATTGTGAACGAGCAGGACAACGCAATGACTTTTAAAGAAATTTCTGAAAGAAATTATTGACTAAATCACCACAGCCTGGAGGTGGAGGATATCGATGCTGTCCGGGGGAGAAAGAGGGAAGATAAGGAAGAGGGAGGGGAAGAGATCGCCGTGAGCGAGAAACCATTGAATGATCCGCCTGAATGCACGAAAACCATTATCTTCGCAAAACGGTTAGCCCACCATTCTGTCTGCTGATGGACTCCGGTCAGTGCACAGAGAGGCAAGGGGGATTAGTAGCACGGCGGCGAGTGACACGCGCATCTTTACTGCCTCACTCGATCATTCCAATGAAAGTTGATGTCTGAATGATACATTTCCATTCCCACACACTGCGAACTTGTACAGTCAATTAGTCCAAAAAGTTAATTTAAAAAATCAAAAACAATAATGCGAGCACAAACAGATCCGTCCATTGACGTTTTTATTGTGTGAATAAGGAGAGAAGGTGGAGATTTGAGAGCAGAAAGAAAGGGGAAGAACAGATCGGATTTCTCGATCAAAAGAACACTACTGAAGACCACAATATCGGCATTCAAGATCAAAATGCCAGCTATGAAGATCAAAATGCCGGTCCTAATGGTAAGACAACGAAACTATCGACATAGAAGGAAGCGACGGGCGAACAAACAAACAAAACACATTGTTCGAACGTGCCTCCGGCATACTATCTGCCTGTTACGTGAGTAAAAGCATGGGAAGACTACGATGAAGCGCGCAAAGCATCGAAGTTATCGTTGTCAGCTTGAAGAATTGGTCTGTGGAAGATGTCTCTCCTCATTATGAATGTTCTTTCGTCAGTCTTACCAATGAGAGAAGCTTACCAGTACAAGCAATGAAGTGACGGAATTTTCATTCTTAAAACACGAATCGAACGGTTAGTTACAGTCCCAGAAAAACCAAACCATATAGCTATTACACAGAGATGGTATGTGTCTGTGTGATGTGAATGGGATTGGCATGTTCACTAAAAATTTATTCAATTATTTTTTATCGGTGAACGGAAGACACCTGAGAGAGATTCAAAGAAATTGAGAACGATTATATAGAGCTGCAGGAATGGCTTCACAACACTTCTTGGCAAAATTTGGTTTCGATTCACTGGGAAATATTGAATTGACAGAAAAACGAATTAGGAAGAAATATAAATAAATATTAACGGTTCAAATACTATCAAATGAATAACATACACGCGGATTGCAACTAGTTCCTCAAAAATCGAAATTGAAACTTTGGTTTTTCTGTAGTATTCCGGACAACGGGGCAGGCTGTCACACACTCCTTTACGCACTTCTCAGATTTCGTTTGCTCCGATCTCTCGAGTCCCAGAACTTTCTTGATACGAGCGAATCGAGCACTGAAATTAGAATGATTAACACAATAAAAATCGTTCATTGTGCGTAATGCTCAGCAAACTGAAGGTGTTGGTTTGGGAGGAGAGAATAGGTCTCCTCCCGGCCATTCTCATCTCGCGAACGTTTTTCCAAAGTCAACTACGCGTGGAATGGAAAATACGTGAAGACAATTCGTGAAGTATCGGTTAAAGTGATGTGAGAGCTACATGCTACAAATGCTACATCCTTGTGTATAGAGGTCGAGAAACGATACTACCCGATACCACGGGGCCACGCGAATGAAGAATGAGAGGGCGAGGAATACGGGCCGGCCCGTCAAAATTCGTGAAAGGCCCGATACCGGAGCGTCAAAAGATCGCGCATTAGAGCCCCGTATTGCGACCTCTACTTGTGTATTAGGTCTACCTCTTCTTGCTGCCCTTCACGACTGCTGCTGGGTCGCGTCTTTTCCTTTTGCAGCAGCAGCCACAGTCGCAGCATCTGGAATGCATTAGAATGAAGCATTTTCATCGATCGGACTGCCGCATCACCCCATCCCCTCACGACACTTACTCGCAGCAACAGGGCTTGCAACAGCAGCAGCAGCAGGGTTTGCAGCAGCAGCAGCAGTGGTTGCAGCGGGGATTGATGCAGCAGCAGGGTCTTGGTTCACAGCTGCAGCAACACGGCTTGCAACAGCAGTCATTGCAGCAGCAGTGGTTGCAGCAGCAGCATGGTTTGCAACAACAACATTGCTGGCAGCAACAGGGTTTGCAGCAGCAACATTGCTGGCAACAACAGGGCTTACAACAACATTGCTGGCAGCAACAGGGTTTGCAGCAGCAACATTGCTGGCAACAACAGGGCTTACAACAACATTGCTGGCAGCAACAGGGTTTGCAGCAGCAACATTGCTGGCAACAACAGGGCTTACAACAACATTGCTGGCAGCAACAGGGTTTGCAGCAGCAACATTGCTGGCAACAACAGGGCTTACAACAACATTGCTGGCAGCAACAGGGTTTGCAGCAGCAACATTGCTGGCAACAACAGGGCTTACAACAACATTGCTGGCAGCAACAGGGTTTGCAGCAGCAACATTGCTGGCAACAACAGGGCTTACAACAACATTGCTGGCAGCAACAGGGTTTGCAGCAGCAACATTGCTGGCAACAACAGGGCTTACAACAACATTGCTGGCAGCAACAGGGTTTGCAGCAGCAACATTGCTGGCAACAACAGGGCTTACAACAACATTGCTGGCAGCAACAGGGTTTGCAGCAGCAACATTGCTGGCAACAACAGGGCTTACAACAACATTGCTGGCAGCAACAGGGTTTGCAGCAACAACATTGTTGGCAGCAGCAAGGCTTACAGCAGCAACATTGCTGACAGCAACAGGGTTTACAGCAACAACATTGCTGGCAACAACAGGGTTTGCAGCAACAACAGGGTTTGCAGCAACAGCAGGGCTTACAACAACATTGCTGGCAGCAACAACAGGGCTTGCAGCAACAGGGTTTGCAGCAGCATTGGTTGCAACAGCAACCACAGTTGCGCTTCGCAACCTTGGTCTTCCTCGTGGCGAGTGCCGTAGAATTTCCAATTGTGGAGGTAGTTGAAGGGTCGGGTCCGACGATTGGCTTGGAGATAGGAGCAGCAGTGCTTGCATCCGCCACCCTCTGCTGGGGTGTTCGGACGATTTTCGCGGCGGCGTTAGTCGAGGAGAAGAGAACTAGGAGCACCAGTAATACTACTGAGCGAGCAAACTTCATCAGGGAGACTGGACAAGTTTTGACGGATCCTCATGCTTTATATCGGTAACTAGACAAAGGTTTTCCCTAATAACAAGTCTAAGAGACGTTTGTGACCCCAAGCGAGGGAAGTTGTAATGACTGGCGGGTAAGAGACAAAAGGTTAGCAAACATTGGGAGAGCGGATGGGATCTTTAGAGATGTTCGATCTTTGTATGTTAGACGTTTGTGGGATATTCGATCCACATCGCGTGACATATTGTCAGATTTATCCTGACATCATCGGCATACACGATCTAACATCATTAGAGAGATCGGGATCTTCGCGCTCAAGGATTCCAACAAAACAAATTATTGTAATATTAATTCGCATGTAAAAGGAGGACTATTAATCGGTGCAAGTATTTATCGTGATTATGCAATGACACAATACAACATCGTCTACGGGGCGGTCGTCGTGGTCGTCGATGCCGCTGTCGTCGTGCTTCCCGTTGCGCCTGGTGCAGCTGTTCCAGCGCCTCTGCATAAATAAATATTGTAATACTATTTACTTCAGTACTTAGTACTTCGTTCTTTAGTACTTTACTACCTTAATACGGCTCGAACAATCTATGAGGAATTTGTATACTGAACAAGCAAAAAAATTAAACATACGCGCAAGTCTTGCAGCAGTACATCATCTTCTTCGACGCGAACTCCGGCTTGGTGCAGAACTCCTTCTCGGCCGCCCATTTGGCGCAGCTGAAATGACATTTTTCAGTCCTATTGTAGGACCTGTGAATGATCTCATGAGTCCTATGTTATGGATGATCCTTGGATAATTTTTTTTAAAAAATTTTTGTCCTTCTCGGCCGCCCATTTGGGGCACCTGCAAAACGGAGTATATAACACTCTTAACGCGAGAATCGAGCTGATGGTGTGAATGGGGCGGAAATCATGAAATTCTATCTCGATTTTCTCGTGACTGGCGTGATGTGGCGATCCTATTCATTATAATATGAGTGATCCTATGGATTAACCTAGAAGTGATTCTCAGTTGATGATTATATGGATCCGAGAAATGCTCACTTCGCATTGGCATCAGCGGTGCATCCTCCGGGCACGATTGGCACTCCACCGGGCGTGCAGAGACCGCAGGAGATGCCGCAGTAGGATTGCCTGAACAGGTAGAGTTGCTTCCGCTATCATTGCGTCATTGCAGCCATCAGAAGATGACAACGCTTGGCGGTGTACACAGGTAGGGCTGGGTTTCAAGAATTGCTCAAAATATTGTGTATTTTTGCAAATAGTATCCATTTGAAGTGGTGGACATCATGAATAAAGTTATTTGAAAGAACACTTACCGTTGAGAGAGCGAGTAGCCCATGTTGTTGCAGAAACCGTTCTTCACCCAGTTTCCGCAACTGAACATTGAAAAGTTCCAAAATGAAAGACTTCAAAAGAAGTTTTGTATAAATGCATTTCACCATTGTTCACCATTGAATGATCATCGACCTTGCCTTGATTAACAGACAACTATACCTTACGAAGGACGCTATCCCTTACTTGGCATTCTCCGTCGTCGAGCATTGCGCGGCCGCTTGTGAAGCCAAGAGACCAAGAAGCACCGTTGAGACGATGAGTGTAGTAGAAGAAGGAAACATCATGATGTGCCGATCCTTGCGCTTCGGCGGCCTTAAAAGTGCTCACGTCAACATTGTTTTGATCTATATTAACGACTGCACAGCTGCTTGTGGATCTCTGAACTGAGCAAAGGTTACGTTACCTCTTATTTTGCCATGATCTCTCGATTCTGCCATTTCTCACGGTGACAAACGCAATGAATCACTCAGTCGCTGTGGTTCTCGTGTTCGAATCACTCACTCCACTTCCTGACTTGCAAGAGAACATTGCAAAATGAGAGATTGATCTTTAGCTGGTACGGATATGCGACTTCCGTTCTTCCATAGGAAGAATCACGTAAACAAGCACACACACTCCAAACCTGACAGCTGCGCAATGAAGAGAGAACTGCCCATCCCATTTTGTGAAGCTCTCTCGTTACTGTGACTCAAGAGAGATAATGAAGACTGAAGAGACGAAACGAAAGCCAAAGATCGGAAGAAATAGTGCTCGAAATCACAGCTCCGCCACAAAATTGATCATGCGGATAATTCTCCGTCTTTTTCACATAATGCCATCTCTGTTTCCTGGATGTCTTTGCCGTCCTCAATATTAGAATTTCATTTCTTAGAGAAATTATTGGAGAAATGGAGAAATCCAATGAAGAAACGAAATAATAAATGAGTATGCCGAAAATATCATGTAACAACACGGTTCTCGTTCGGTGATAGGAATACAATGCTATCTAGATAATTTGCAAAAATTGTATGAGATATCAAATGCACACTTTAGAATTAACTTGACCTGAGTTGCACTATTTTATCCTCTATGCAAGACGCTCAAAACGTCTTATTAGCAGCAAGATACGTGACGTGCATGCTACTGTTTGCATTTCACGGAAATTTGTGCATGAATAACAGTTGGCAAACTTGGTCGATGCTCTCATGAAGACATGTTTTACTCTCTCGTTTCTCCCACTGAATCGAGACAAAGCCAAATGAAGAGACGAACACATTCGGAAGCGACCGATCGCTAGCGATATCGCTCGAAATCATGCATTGATGTTTTCCGCTTCATCTTGCTTGTCCAACTGCTGCACAGAGAGATCCCGAACGCGGAATCGAGTGCATCACTTGTGTATAGAAAAATATCTTCTACGATTGCACGAAAGTTGTTCCCCGAAAAATGCGTTGAGCTGACAAGTAAATGATTTCCCATGTTATACAAATACGTTTTTTAAACAGGCTTCAATACTCTCCGTCGCAAAATACGCTACAAAAAAATAAGCCACTTCTCGGGCACCAGAAGAAATGTATTTCTGCAACAATTGCCGTTGTTTTCGAGTTACATCCTTCCGTGCGTCACTGCTCTCTTCTCCCGATGAACGTTCATGATCGTTCGGCAATTTTATTTCTCTGTAAGCTCAGCTGCCGGTTACATCTCCCTAACCATGATGAAGGGATGTGCAACAAATTTTCCTGCCCTCCTCATTTAGCATTATCTCTCGCCCTGTCTAACCCACTAGAGAGCATTATGAAATGAGGAGTGCGGGAAATTTCGCGCAACCATGGCAAGGAGGCCTATAAAGGGAGAGGTCGAATGGAAGCAAAACATCATCCTTCTCATCGGATTGAATCATGAACGGCCTCATCTGCACAGTCCTTCTCGCTCTCGTCGCTCAAGCGGCCGCACAGTGCTCGACAACGCAGAACGCCAAGTACGATTAAGAATGAACCAAATGATCTGGCTCTCTCAATTCACAATACTCTCTTATGTTTCGACGAGAGATAAGGCAGAACACTGTATCTTGACTCCTGTGTTCGCCCCAAATAAGGGTGAACAATTGCATTAAAGTTTGAATTTTCTTTTCTGTCGTTGTAGAATTCTGTGAAAATGAGGAGACGAGGAAATTACTGCAAAAATTTCACATTAGCATTGCAGTTGCGCCAACTGGGTCAAGAACGGATTCTGTAACAACGCTGGATACTCGCTCGCACAAAAGTAAGACTTGGCTCATTGTGAAAAGAAAGGAACATCGTTCAAAATTCAAATACAAGACAAGTGATTTGTCTTCTTAGTATAGCGTAAAGCGTGTAATCCTCACCGTGCCGACAATCGCCGTATCATTTAAAACTTTCCAGGCAATCCTACTGTGGACAATCGTGCGGTCTCTGCTCCGCCTCAGGACAACCCATTGCTCCCGGGGGGTGCACTGATGGAAATGCCAAGTGAGTCGGTTCTAGAAAAGGGTTGTGTAGAATTCGTCTCGTCATTATACATGATCTTTGAGCACTCTGAGAGCAGTAAAGAGACGGCTCATTGTGACAAATCTAGCCACAAAATTCGTCCGAGCCTGATTTTTAAACGAATTTCAGTTGCGCGAACTGGGTTAAGAACGGCTTCTGCACAAACTCCTTCTACACGGAGGCGCAGAGAAAGCAGTATTGCTGCCAGTCTTGCGGGTTCGTTGCATTATTTGGAACTAGAGAATATTACATTCTTTAGTCCGAAGAAGTAGATCCGGAGAAGAGATTTAAGCTTCGTGCACATCTTTATGTATCACCCGGTTTTAACAGACTCTGTTAATCATCTTACTTGCAGACTGGGTTCGGCAACGACCGCCACATCCACGGGAACCACGACAGCCGGAGGATCGACGACCACTGCTGCCTCCACGACTACGACGACTCCTTAGACCCCTCATATCAACAGTCCTCCGATAAACATAATTACTTGGAAAACCTCTCTCTCCATTTCCCATACTCTCTCGCTCTCTCGCCTACAGTACTTTGACCCTGCTTGATTCCAACTTGGGTGCGCGCACCAGAGGTTAAAATTCGGGCTCGCAAGTTTTGTGGGCAAAGGGTTTGGCGAGGGCCCTGTGAAGGTCGGGTGTTGATATCTTTATTCCCCGAGGAGGAGATGAGCTCAAGGTGCCGAAAACAGTCGTTTTTCGCCATTATCGAACAGTTTGAGCATTATTATCCAATTTAGCAAACGAATAAGATCGAAATTTGAAATTCTGACTTGACCGGGCTTTCATGAAAGAGTTTGTACACTATCTCTCAATCGTTTTTGAAAAAAAATTAACTGAATTCAACTATGTTTCACTCTGTATTGAAATCATTATTTGGCCTGCGCCATTTGTCTGCTACTAGAAATATGTTTGGTGATATGTTTCGCCATTCGTATGATAAATTTTGAGGACATTGAAGTTCAATTGGAACCATTTTCTACCAACCGACTCGGTGTCTCGAGAGTAGCTAAAGTGAGAGGGCGGGAGAGAGACGAAAATGGCTCCGCCACGCAAATGAGCCATTTTTCTTCGTTTAACTTGCTGTGAACTGAAAAATGCGTTGAGTTGACAAGTAGTTGATTTTCCATGTCATACAAATTCTTTTTTTTCAAATAATTTTCACTCATCTGCGTCGCAAAATACGCAACACAAAGAAATAAGCCACTTCTCGGCCACCAGAAGAAATGAAATTCTGCAACAATTCTGTTTTCCAGTTGCATCCTTCCGTGCGTCACTGCTCTCTTCTCCCGATGAACGTTCATGATCGTTCGGCAATTTCTCTATACGCACAGCTGCCGGTTACATCTCCCTAACCATGATGATGGGATGTGCAACAAATGTTCCCGCACTCCTCATTTTGCATGATCTCTCGCCCTGTCTGACCCACTTGAGAGCATTGTAATATATGAGTGCGGGAAATTTCGCAAAACCAGGACAAGGAGGCCTATAAAGGGCGAGGATGAAAGGAAGCAAAACATCATCCAACTCGGATTGAATCATGAACGGTCTCTTCTCCATCGTCCTTCTCGCTCTCATCGCTCAGGCAGCCGCCCAGTGCTCGACAACGCAGAACGCCAAGTAATGTCACGAACCAGTCAAATACTTAGCAGTGATATGACTCTATCACTCCACAAAACTCTCTTCAGTTGTCTAAATAATGAGAGATAAGGCAAAACACAGCATTCTGACCCCCGAATTGTTGTTCGCTCCAAATAAGGGTGAACAATTGGATTAAAATATGAATTTTCTTTTGTGTCGCTGTAGAATTCTGTGGAAATGAGGAGACGAGAGCATTTCTCCAATTACTCCAAAATGCATTTGCAGTTGCGCCAACTGGGTGAAGAACGGATTCTGCAACAACGCCGGATACTCGCTCGCACAAAAGTAAGACTTCAAAGGAATAGATCACTCCAAATTCACGTACAATACTATTGTGATGTCTTCTTAGTAGAGCGTGAAAGCGTGGAATCTTCACCATACGAGTATCATTTATGAGACACTGTCTGAGAGAACTGATCAAAATCAACTATGAACCGTACAGTGAAAAATAGAATATTCTGAAAAAAATGCCCTAGGGGTAACTTTTCGCGTAGAACTCGAAAATCGACCTTAAAAAGTCGTATCTCTAAAACTAAAATTCCTATGG
>LS488579.1:0-10299 GCA_900490705.1 Pristionchus arcanus | reverse complement strand
GTGATTTACATTCAATTGATTTTGAATAAACGAAATAGTGTGCGGGGTGAAGAGAGTCGTTTTTGAATCGATTTTTGAATAGAGATTATGAATTGAATTGGAGAATCGCACGTTTAGAGAGATCGAAAGACCATTGCTGCAGATGTTTTCGTCAACACACGTAGGCTAAGATCAACCAGACCAATTCGCGTGTGAAGACTAGACGAGGCTGCAAGAGGTGTGAAAAATTCCGTGGATTTAGCATGCAATAACAATTCATGCAATTTCGCCTTCATAAATACTGTGTACAACGAACATGTCTTTGCAAGAACCGATCTCTTCATTATGCACATTCTCATAGGTGTGAGAAATCACGCAAAATAAAGAGAGATATTTGTTGACAAGCCTCAGACCATGCACAATACCTTGCCATTTCTGGTTCCGAAGTTCCCAGCAAGGAAAAACACAAGAGCGGAATGAATATTTAAAGAGAGGAAGCATATGGTATCGTTGCAGAATGTTTTCCAGAAGGAAATTATTCTAGAAGATAACTGCAGCTGTGCAACCTCGTGATTTATTCATTATCTAAAATATTTACGTTTCCCCATTTCGCACCCTGCGTGTTGGCCGACAACACCTAAATCCTCTCTTCTCAAGCACATCTTCTATTCACACTTATTTGGACACAGTACGCGTTGCGAGGGGCGAATTGCTCATTCCAAGCCGACTTTTGATGCATTGGAGCAGGTGGAAATTCTCTTGCTGCAGTTTCACCACATTTCTACTTCCTTATTCAGAGCTCAAGTGCCCATTTCAGTAGCTAGAAATACGCTCCGCATTGTGAGTTCCGAGCTTCATCAGCATTGCTGCTGCCAACAGCTGCACATTCGTTACTGTAGCCGCGTTTTTTTTTGTTCCGTGTTCCCAGCTGATAGGAAAATGCAGATATTGAGCTCCCATAAAATCCCTGCGATGTGAAAAAGTGCAAATTCATTCATACAGTCGTGTTTTCTCTGCTACGAGTTGCATTGCAACAGACTTATTTGTGGCTCTTAAGTTCCTGCAGTTTGCAGCTTGCTGCTTGTCTACAAAACAGGCTGCACCCGCTTGCACGCTCTATAACTCATACCTACTATCGTTCTTTAGAGCTATACTGCAGTATAATGATTTGCAATGTTTTGTTTGCTAATATTTTTAAGCGTTAAAATATTTTATTGGCTAATCCCTTTGAGTCCACACACTCTTTTTTATAGACTTTTATTTTCATTTTCATTATCCTCCCCCATGACTAACTAATCACGTTTACGTGTACAGGGAAAGACAATCCCTGGAGAGAAGTAATTATTCATTTATCTATGCGTTCCATTTCTTCCTCACCTTCTGTCGCGCTTCCTCACCTGAAAAAATGAGAAGAGGGAGCGTCTCCGGTTTGACTCTCTCAATATCACACAATCTCCCACACTATCTCACTGGTATGGAAGATTTTCCGAATCAGATGTTTAGTCTCACGGGAGTTGCAAGGAAATCATTAGGAGATGACTGTTTATTCATGACTATTTATGTAAACGATCACAAGTTACGACCGGCTATTCCTGTAACCGGGAAGCCGCATTCGAACGCGCCTCCTATTATATAATACTCGAAAACTGTAAATAAAATCCAGCCGTAACCGGGAAATATAATTCGGCTGCGTTCCTGGTACCGGGAAGTGGTATCCGGCTTCTGCTAATCACGGATCCCTAGCATAGTCTACTCTCTACTGGTTTGCACTTTCGCCCTTGCAGCTGATATTCCTGATTTTCAATGGAATTCGTGTCCTTATTATCTCCTTGCGTGCACCCTTTTTAAGTATTCAGCACCACGAACGAGCGTTTCGACCTCAGATCCGGGAGGCCCCTCCAATGTACTGTTGATAGCTCATGACCCAATCACTTTTTTCGCAAAAATTTCGAACTTTTGAATCAAGTGATGATTTGTGCGACCGGCTTTTCTGATTGTCAGATCCGTTAAGAAGCATCAATGTCCGTCCTTGCTGATCTACACCATCTGCTCTCCCTTCTCTTCTGCTGCTTGGCCACGCTCTCGAATGGACTACTGATAGCACTCATTGTGCATACGAGAAAGAGCTACATCGGACGGTGAGTTGTCTCTTTATTCCCGCTTCTCGACACCTAGAATTGAAACATGCATGACCTAGTATTTTCAATGCTAAATAGATGCCACATACTGTAGAACTGTAGGGTACTCGTCAGGCACGGATAATCGTCTCTTCGTACGAGAGGGTGTTCTAAACTCTACCGTATTGCGTTACCTACGAAATGCACTGCTTCTGACGCTAACCAATAACGCTAATTCTGAAAGATTAGAGTACTTTCCAGGTACGGTATCCTCCTAACGCTCTTCGCCAGCCACGACATCCTGCTCTCGCTGCTGTTCGCAATCGTGCAGCCGGTGGGTTGCGTATCCGAATAATCGATCACACTGTATCTTGCCTACCCAGTCTAGGATACTGTAAACAATAAACGGCCTAATGTTACGGTTCACTATCCTACAATGGCCGAAGATCTACCGTTGCCAAGAATACAGTAACTTACTGTATTATACTGCAACCACTGTCCTATCGAAATTCATCTTCTAGATCTCGCACTTCCTCGACCTCGGTTACATCCTGTTCGCGCCGATGTCGATGGCAGTGGAGATGTGAGTGTCCGAATTGATTTAGGGGGCTGGGGAGGAGGGGGGGGGGAATGAAGTAGAACACAATTCATTCATTCATTCATTCATTCATTCATTCATCGTGATCACCTTATCAAATGTAACTGAGGCATTCAAAAAGCTTGCGCATTTGCTACTACCTACGATCGCTGCAAACTAGATACTCCGTAAATACTTTTTCTGATTGCGTCTTCCTGGTAGATAGCAAGCGGTAATGACGTTGCTTTCTTGTATGATGACTTCCGTGGGGTTTTCTGAAAGAATAAAAGACGGTGATAGAGTAAAACAATCACGGGAGATAATGCACATTTGAGAGGCCGAGAACCTGCAATAATTCCCCTTCCCAGCCAGGACCTGCTCTACTATCTCACCCTCTTCTTCTACTTCAACACACTCTTCCTGCTCTCGTGTCACTTCGTATTTCGATATGTCGTTGTATTGGGGTGAGCGATATTATTTATTTTTAATGAACTCGACGTGAGATAATTATTGACCCCGATCATTATAATTCTTTACTCCAAGTTGAAACACATCAAGAATGGCGAGATGAGTAGAGCAAATACTGAATTGAATAAAGACGAAGTGGTTGATGTGGCAAATTTATTTAAATTTGCGCTCACGAGTACGAATCTTTCGAAGGATTACAATAATTATATGAATTTTTTTAATGCACCACGTTGCGGTTTGATTCTGAAAATTTTCCCTTCCCAGAATCTCGAACATCCTCTACAAACTGCCCGCTGCCGTGTGGGTTTTCATCGCCGCTACAGGGCAACTTGCCTATCAGGTGGGAAATTCCGACCGTAGAAAAAGGTCCCCGCTGAGAAGGTTCTGCTCACAATCAGCCCAGCCGATGATGAGCCCATCAAATCAAAGAGCAGAAGGTAGAGACTTCAGGCGCCAGTCCTCTACGGGATGCACAGCATTCGCACGCCTCTCAAGGATCGACCATGGATTCGGGAGGTGTGCTTTGCATGTCGTCATTCTTCTTCCTTTTTTGACTTTCTATTACCCTTATCCAATTATCTTCTTCATCCTGGCAGACCTAATCCAAATCCATACTAGGGTCCACCATCGTGAGAGCCGGAAATTTAAAGCCATAAATTAGTGTGAGATTGAGAGCCGGAAAAGGATACGGTAAAATGACAAGAAATTCCTTATTATCCACACTGCAGATTCTCAACGGCGAGTACGAGATGGCCATTCCCGTGGAGTTCTGCTCGTTCTCCTTCATTTATGCGGTGCGTCGCCGCTTTTCCTTCCGTATTTGTGCTTTCGTCAAAGACGCATGGGTCGAAATAAGTGCAAAATACGTCGCGAATTAGATGCATTTTGCTCACTGCTCTGTAGCCATCTGCTGCACTTGTAGGGTCTGCTGGGCAGGTGCGGGGCTGTGCTGTGCAAAAATGTAACACCCTCTAATTGTTAATTTCGCAATGCTCTCTCACACCTCCTGACCAGCGAGAGAGTATACACAATGAGGAGAGCGTTAGTGCGGGGCTAAATTTAGCCTTTCTGAGTTCTCCGAAACGCGAGATCGGGAACGATTCGGCGCAGGTGCGGGCGCTGTCTAGTAGAGCTCGAGAAATGAGCCGACTTCTCTTCATTCCTCATACTCTGTCACCGGTCATAGAAGCGAGAGAGTTTGTGAAATGAAGAGACATCGGTATCATTTCTCGAGCTCTATTGTCTAGAGATGCTAAACGGACTAATGTGCTGGTCTGAAACACGGAGGGGGGATTGGATTGGATAAGAGATTCAGTAGTGATGAAGCAACTAATACCTCCGGTGCGCTGTGAGGTTTAGCAATAGAAAGGATGATAGGGCGTGTTATACCAGTGTAGAATAGCCTTTTCTTACTAGGGGGCATAAGCCATGACATCACTCCCTCATATCCAGATCCGCACACCAGTGGCAGTGGGGCTAACCTTTAGAAAATATAAAAGCGAGTGTTCTATCAGGTTAAATTAGTGATGTCAATTCAATACCCAATACTCAGAGACAATACCAATTAATTGGGTATTGGTTTTGTTTGGACATCCCTAGGGTAAATCCGTTTGCCGTACTAGGAACGGGCATGGGCAGAAAATATACCTCGCTTTTTTATTCCCTTATCTCCAGATCCGCACACCCTCCGGTCTGCAATGGCAGTGGGACGTCATCCAATCGTTTCTGATGGTCATGATCCCGCCGATGATTGCAAGTGAGATTTTCCATTTTTCATAGATGACGATTGAGTTTCGTCGAGCCGTTAAAAGAGCGAATTCTTTTTTTAAATTCTTCTTGGGGATACATTGGATTGCTAAAAAAACTTTTGTCGCTTCATCCATCCAGCCAAAGACAGTCAACATTTCAGTGCTGGTCATGTCCTTCTGCGGTCTATCCATCCTCCGTCGCTGTCGAAGAATTGCTCCATCATCCACGCATATCCACAAGCATCTATTGAAAGCGCTGGTTTTGCAGGTACGTGTCCTCCCGAAAAAAATGGTTCCTTTTTCTGTGAGGAGTCAGCGATTGTGAGAAATCGAATGCGATCAAGACTGATGAATTGTACTGAGAGTCCACAATGTATTCCTTGAACCCACTGAGCCCAGTTAGTCATCGTCCTCGCAACGCCCTCTACAATGACTATTGATTATGACTAGGAAATCTCTCGGGAGATACGACTGAATTAGTAATGAGCAAAATCGGTACACATCGCGTAGTAATTTCACAACTGTGGTTGATACTGCAGTATGTTTTCGGAGGGATTGTTAGCTGAACTATGTGAACATTTTGGTACTAAGTTGGATTGGAATCAACCTCTTCCAGGCATCAATCCCGGTTGTATTCATCTTCGTCCCACTCGGACTGCAGTTCGCAATGCCCCTGGTTGGAAGCAGATTCGGAAGGGCTGGTAAGAATTCCTGTCATTCCCCTGTCTAGATTGCTATGGTTGAAGAAATACAACTGCTGAATGGCCTGTTTGAATCCACCCTGTCTCTGGCTCTGTTAAAATTATGATAGAAATAGTCTCTCTCGCCAACCAACACATTTCGCTTGCTGAGCATTTCAAACGCACGAAATCCGCAACGTGTTTCAGGTTCGAAATCTCAAAATCCCCCCTTCCAGGCATGATCACTGCAACCTTCACCGCCTTCTTCCCTGTTGTCGATCCGCTGCTGGTGATATGGATCGTGCCGATTTACAGGTAATCATTAGCTGTCTTGTGTAGGAGGTCGACTCTCAAGATTAGTGGGCAAAAAAGGATATGTTAAAGTTAGCCCTAATTCGTATATAATTGAGTTGGAAATGGAATTAATTGAACTTGAGCCGAGAGTAGATAAAAGTTTCGATTCGATTGTGTTTCAGTAGTCAATATGATCAGCTTGGTCAATTATCGGCGCATATTCTCGAAAAAAAAATGCCAAAAAATTGTACGACTTCAGGAATCTGCTCAAGAAGTGGTGCAGTCCGGTGTTCATCTCCCGGATGAGGGTGAGCAATTATCAGTGGAACGGATTATTCCCCACTCCTTTTATTGGCCCACTCCTTTTATTGGCATTTAGTCACCTTATTTATGAAAAATTCATGCATGTAGACATAAACAACTTGATATTTTTTTGTGTAATGAAGTAATTTCTCTGAACACACTCTTCTTTTAGCTGCTCAAATCGTTAAAAAAATGCTCTTTCAGTCCCCATCCGTCCTCCACTCAACTGCGGTCTCGAAGAGTATTCAGAGCCAGATCGCTTGATATCATACCACTATTTTAACCATTTTTGCTCCACGCTTTTTTGTACATCAATAGACTTCATTCTCTATCTAATAGGATTACTCTCTCGTCTCTCGTCTGAATGAAAGATTGATAAGAATGGGTGGAAGGACGAGAGGTAATGATGCGACTTGATAATCACACGCAATTCAGTCCCCATCAGTCGTCCACTCAACAGCGGTCTCGAAGAGCATTCAGAGCCAGATCACTTGATGTCATACCACTATTTTAACCATTTTTGCTCCACGCTTTTTTGTACATGAATATATATACTTCATTCTCTCTCTAATAGGATTACTCTCTCGTCTCTCGTCTGACCATGGAGTGAAAGATTGATAAGAATGGATGGAAGGACGACTTGAATTCAGAATCAGCATAGATATAATAGGAAAAGTACTGAAGGGACGATGTCGATGAATCGGACGCGACTCACTAGAGAGAAAAGACCATAATGAAAAGGCAGACAACAGAGAATGAAGGAGGAATTTGTGAAAAATGGGAGGAACAGTGTGATTGTGTTGTTATCGCAATCAAGTAGAATTCAATATAATCTTTATTACTATTCACACAATTGTCATCGTCCGTTGGAAGAACGACTGCCTCAATATCTGCAGGATTTTTGCGATAGCACTAGAAAGGATCCACAGTCTTTATTGTTTCCGCTCATGAAAGACCGTCTGAAATTATCGAGTTTGATGAAAGCTTCGTGAAATTCGTGAAATTCGTGAATAATGCAATGTATTCTGCGACGCTAAAACGATTGATCCAGTTTTTGCAGAAACAAAATTGTCGTTTACTCACTTTTATAGTCGAATTTGATGATATTTCTCTGATTCATCCATTTCCTTAGAAGAACGGGGCTGAGCCAGGGTAGGCGGCTGAAACTGGCGATATTTGGAATATCAAAGAACGATAATCACGAGACGAAGTGAGTATATTGAAAATTGTGGGCCAAAACAAGATGAGTGCCTTCATTCTTTACACTCTCTTGCAACACGCAGTGCCAATAGATAAGGCATAATAGGGACACAAATACTTCATAACTACGCCCATGTCAGAAGTCAGAATTATTTAGATATTTCAAAGAAACATGCTCGATTTAGACAGAAAGAACGCTAAAGAGTAGAGAGGAAAGAAAGCACTCTCTTCAATCAATGGCAGGCCACTCCGAGAGAGAGACGAGATGGAGGAAAGACGGAGAGAGTGAGGGGTAGGAAGAGGAGGAAATAAAGAGAGGACGAATGTAGAGTGCGATACTAGTGACCAGGGAATCGGTGGGAGCGAAGGAGAAAAGGAGAAGATGATCACTTTATTTGTATCCATTACGTATTTCCCAAATACTAGCTGTTCTTTCCATGTGAAACCAGTGTTCTGTGGTGATTATCTTAAATCGTATGGCTACAATTAAATCTTCATTCTGAATGTTATCTCGTCACTCGAACAACCGGCTAAAGCGCATGAGGAATGAAGAGGCGAATGCTACATTCAGAGAAACCTTATCACAGAGTGACCATAATGATTAGATTGATAAGATAGGGGAACGTTACTGAGAAAAGAGGAATTTGAGAACGATGATCATTTTTTAACGCACTCGAGTAGGATTCAATCAATTCTTTATTATACACAAAAAATTACACAGTGCGTACGAAACGAAACTTAGATACCATGGTAGCAGCTGAATTCCACGCATATCCATTATTTTGGTGTCAGTTCGAGAGAGAGGTGAGCAGACCGTACACTTTATGTAGTGTAGTGATTTTCTTTCGCTGTCCAGAGATGTCCGTTCTGTCTAATAGAAGCCCTTGTTCACGAGGATCTTCTTATGACTATTGTACAGGCGATCCGCTTAATAAACTTCCAAATTGATCCGATCCTCCTTTGTTTCTCCGGGAAGCAGACCACACGTGGGGCTTCCCTCTTCAACATCTTGTCCAGCAACTCATCTTGTGTCATGACCAATGCATTCTTGATTTCCAGCGTGCTCGATGACCAGGGGAAACCTCTTCACCTCCGTCGTCCTCACCTATAACAATGATCCACTCATTCAATCAATTTTTTGTCATTTCAGGCACTTATTGCTAGATGGGGATGGGGGCAAAAT
Source organism: Pristionchus arcanus (assembly GCA_900490705.1). Taxonomy (NCBI): domain Eukaryota; kingdom Metazoa; phylum Nematoda; class Chromadorea; order Rhabditida; family Neodiplogasteridae; genus Pristionchus; species Pristionchus arcanus. Next base: position 1,750 of record LS488579.1, on the reverse strand, counting down.
CGCATGTTTTGATGATAGATAGATTTATTGATTGATTATCCACTGATGCAGTGCAAAAATGCTACTCGATACTCACTTTCTTCCATACATCGGCCATCAATCCTTTGCATGACTTCGAGCAGCAGTCCCGGGATGAACGAAGATGAACCAGGGTAGGTGGCTGAAATTGTACGCACTGTGTAATTAGCAGGTTTGGAAGGTTGAATACGGGTGAAATCGAAAAAAATGGATGATAAATCACATTTAATTACGAGAGAGCGAATCGCACATTTTAAATAGAAGTAGTGCGAAAAAGCGTAATTTAGACGAGAAATTTGGGCCGATAAACAGGGCGCACTCTGTTCAATCAATGGCGAGCTGTGTAGTGTCCAATGGAGCGACGAGATGGAGGAGAGAGTAGAGGGGTAAGAGAAAGAGAGAAGGCGAAGAGAGTGATACGAATGACCAGGAAAGCGTTTATTGAATGAGAAAAGAAAGAAGATAATTATAATATTTGTATTTGTTGTGCATTTCGACAAGTATACGTTGTTCTTTCCTTACGAACCCCATGTTATGTGCCTATTGTGTTGCTATCTTCAGCCAGTTACAATAAAATCTTTATTCCAAGTCTTGTCAAGTTTCCTGAGTTCGGGTTCGAAGGAGAACGCACTATCCATTTCTCACTCTACTCGATCATTATCTAGAGGATACATTTCATCTCCTTCTCAGTAGAGAGCCTCTGGTATCTTGATAGTGGAGTCAGGTCCTCAATGCCTTCTACGAAACCCGCTCTCGATAACCTAATTCGTTCTTGAGGTATGTGCTCTTTTGTTGTGGATCTGCGGCTTTCGTGGCTACGCTGAACGAGAAATAGTTGAAACATTGAGATAAGCAAAGGCGAACCTTTGTATTTGATGCTTCTTCTTTCCGTAGAACATCGGGGACGAGCCAGGGTAGGTGGCTGCAATTTAAGAATATTAGAGAGACATTGGAGCTGGAGAAATGAGAAAATCATGCGAATCAATATAGTTGTGTCATGGTAAAATATTGCAATGAATAGAGGAAAACGCGGAAGAACAAATGAAAGGGACGAAAGCACCATTCTCAATCAATCGCGAGACACGTAGTGACCAGAGGAGAGAGAGGAGATGAAATAGAGGAAAGATGGAGAGAGAGTAGAGAGGGGTAAGAGAGTGAGAGAAGACGGATGCTGTGAGCAGGAAAACGTTGAGCATTGGGGAACGGAATGATAAGAGCATTTTATTTGTTTGTTTAGTTCGACAAGCAAGCGTTGTTCTTTGGAACACAGTGCCATGTGTCCATAATTAAGTTGTTATTGGGGTCTCAAGAAAGATATAATCAAATCTTTATTCCAATCTCATCATATGATCTATTTTTCTGTGATTAAATTTAAGGAGGGAAATGAAGAGCCACAAGTGCTCTGTGTTCTCTACTAATCCGGCTCTAATGCGCTTAATTTCCTTCTCAATTCGATATGTGCCACTTTTCTATACGGAGTGCGAGAATTTGCTGAAAAATGGGGATATGCGAAGGGTAATGTTTGGAATAAGTTTTGGCCACCTTGGTAGATGTAAGATGACAATGTCATGATTCTCGGAGATTACTCTTTACTAGTATATCAATGTGTCTGTCTGTCAGTTCGTCTGTCTGTATGTATGTATGTATGTATGTATGTATGTTTGTTTGTTTGTCGGTCACGCTTTTTTCAAAAGCTCATAACTCGCTCCAAAACGATTCCCCAAGCCTATAT
>LS488572.1:18480-29332 GCA_900490705.1 Pristionchus arcanus | reverse complement strand
ATGAAAACTGTTTGAATTCGAATATGTTTCACTGTAAAATGACTATGAAATTGTTTGCGATTCGAGAGACACCGCCACCCTGAGCGCGCGATGGGGGAATGAATGATTGAAAGACGCGAGATTTCCACCCACCGCCTCAGATGAGTGGGAATGGATAGAATGAGAAGGAGGAATAGAGCGAAATTCGACTCCGCCACGCAAATGAGATTTTTTTCCCCGCCTGACACGCTGTGCGATCTTTATTACTGAATTCATGATGTACAACACATTGAACTTTATTTCTTATATTTATTTTTTAAATTTTGTTTTATGCATCACCCATGCTGCATTAGACAAATTTTTCACATACGACCGGGAAATGCGATGAAAAGAATGTGGTTCCCAACATTATCTTACAATACAATTGTTTGCATTGCCGGTGTTAAATGTGCACATGATATTTATAGAGTCGTTGTATTCTTTGCAAATTTCTACTTGGTCAGCAATACAGCATTCATTGTGGTTTTTACAGCGTTCAATATTTAACCATTCCGTGAATGGTGTAGTCAACCGCGTCCCACCGATACAATGCTCACAGTCGATTCACGATTCGTGAGTTCTCGAACAGTTCTAAAAATAAAATAAATCAAAAATATGTATATTTATAAATAAATAAATTGCGCTACCGTCGGTACGGCTGGACAAAGTACAGTGTCATCAGGGGACTAGCTGTGACCATCAATTCGCCTGCCTGCATTTACAATATTAATTTATTAATATGAACAAATGAATAACAACAAAAATACCATATGTGTGCCGTATTCCAACGCTTCTAAGTTGAGAATGTTTAATTGGCCTTAAAATAATAATTAACAATGGAAAGATCATAAGTAGCGTACCAACAATGTAGGTGGAGGACGAAAACGAGTACAAAACTGGCAGGCAAGCTTGCAATACTAATCCACGGACAATTTCTCTGTGCGATGCGCGCGTTTTTTCGCTCATATGCATAGCGTTAGCGGCCAGAGTTTTATACATTAAACGGCCAAATATGACGATTACCTGGAATTCTTGTCGAAAACGTAAAAACAATAGCAACAACAACAACAATAACAATAGCAACAACAATAACAACAACAAAAGAAATAACTTACATTGTATGAAGGAACGCAAGCGCCGCACACCCATGCAATTCCAATGAGTGCTTTAGGTTCCAGAACGTTCTCTATTCCAATAACTGAAATTGCTTAGTAGAGTTCGAAATACTTGTAATCATCTCTTCATCCGCTCACTCAGAGTGGCGAGAGCATGTGTGCTTATTGTCCCTCGGGCAGAAGTTTATTTCCAAGGTTCATCATTAAACCCTCACCAACTTCATCCTGTTCGAATATGTAAGACGCTCCTCTAGGAGCGAGAATCGATCTTGCCATGTCCTGATCGAATAGGGGTGTTTGAGAAAAGAAGAGCTTCAAATTTGATGGATTCGTTGAAATTTTTGTTATCCCTACTATTATGATCAGAGTTGGCGAATAAACGAAAATAACAATCAAAACAACAGTGCGAACATTCGGTGAAGGATATCGAATGACGTAGTACCTGAAATATATGTATTTATATTTCACATCTTACAAATTGCGAGTGGATGTGGGAGACTCTCCAGTATTTGGGGAGCGTGGAAAGATCGGCGATAGTGGTTTTTAGAAAAGTAAACGATTTACCTGTAAGTGAAACAAACGGCAAGCATTATAGTGTATTGGGGATGACCATGAAGCATGGTCAGCCAAAGATAGAATCCGCTTTGATAGGATCTGTGGATATAAGGATCACAACAAAGTATAAGTTTCAAAAAAAAAGATACCCGAGAAATTTCGCCGGTCCGCTTTCGACAAGGAACAACGTGACATCTTTGGGAATCAGACTGAACAAAATATTTTTTTAGACATTTTTTATTTAAAAATTACCGCACGAATATAATCATCGAAGTGAAGCAAGTCGATGCTTGCAGTAACGTTTGTGAGAACAGAAGGACAGCATAGGACCTACAAAATGAAGAAGAAATCATGAAAATCTAGCAGATACTCTCACGTTAGATTGGCCGGTGTTCTAACGACAATGATTACAAGCAGCGCGATGTTGACTGTCGTTCCAAAACCACTCATGGCATAGTGTAAGATGGATATCAGAATCGGCGGAGACATTAGGGTAGGAAAACTGTGCAGCTGTGCAGCGTAATGACTACGCCATCCAAAACAGGAAGGAAATACTCAACGCAGGAGGTACTACAACTATGATGAAATTCCGAGAATTATATCTGTCTTCCGATCACCACAAATTTGCATGACAATAGCATGACAAATTTGCAGAGGTTTTGAGAAAACTAATGGGATAACAGATTTATTTACACATGCTCGAAAGGAATGTTGTAGTTTGCTTTTCTCTTCTTTTCCCTAGAATTCGTTGAATTAACTGAATAGTGTTAGATTTGTTTTTATCTCAATAAAATACGTACAAATCGCAAATGATCATGCTTTTGTACATCGATACTAAGTAGAAACATGCACAAAATTTCCATTTTTCTAATAAATAAATCAGACGAAATTCCCAATGAACAACCTAGTAAAGTTGAATTGATTGCGAATAATCCTAACTTCGAGTTTCTGTAACGATATCGGGAACCAGTATGCTCTGAATATAAGAAAATTAAAGAATTTATTTAAATTAAGCATGCCGTTGTAGAGTTCTTCTTTGCTATGAGAGAAAACTATCTGAATTATTTAGCTTTTCAGGCACGTAACCAGTTTTTCGTATATTGAAATTTTCGATTCTCATTTTCTAAGCAGTGCATCTTAGTTAGTAATAAATCCAAATCGAATGCTCAGCAATAATAGGAATTGTTATGAAGTAGTCAAGTGAGCTTATCTTATCGTCATTTCGTTTACTCGACAATAATACTTTGATAAGAATAAACAACTCTCTCGTATTTGAATGCTCTCTATCCCCCCCCCATCAACCTGATTACCAGATAAGGAATTGGTATAAAAGAAGGCCTCCACTAGTATAATTCATCATCCAACAATGCATCGCTTCAACCGCAGAGGACTCCTTCTCAATTTCGGTGGATCTCGTCGCCACAATACGAGATGGTTCAGACTCTAAATGAGTTCTGACAAAAGTTCGTTGCACTAGTCATTTCAAACTATCTATTGTGGTCTTATAAAATCATAATTATTCAGATCTCGAGATGTCAAACTCCATCATCCACCGGGTTTTTTCACGACGATTTCATCTCAGTCATGTTTTCCCCGATAAATCTGATATCTCACATTGGCGTACTTTCACAATTCATCAATCAGTCATGGAAAAAACAGGGGTCTGAATTCTTCTTTAACAGACAATCACTGAATTTATTCTCCTTTTCAACATGTGTAATAGATTTATTTCAGTTTGTTCACATCTAATGGTAGAATAATTAAACGGGTTATCATACAATAAGCGTACGATATTTTCAGATGTGACCGGAAAACAAGATTCCCACGATAAAATTACCCCTCATTTCCCTACTACGGCGACGTCTATTTAAAGGCGTCGCCTCCCCTCATTCCTCACTCTCGTCTGGAGATAAAGCAGTGACTTCTCTCTCGCCCCGTCCTTACCACACGGCACACAACTTTATGTATTTCGCCATTGTTTAATTATTTAATTATTGCATAATTAAATAATAGTTAATTTTGTTCGTTATTTACTTTGTTGACTACGGTAGCATTTGAATTCCCGCCAATAGTAAAACTCCCACCACGCTTTGCCTGATTCAGATTTTGTACCGAACTACCGTACTTTTTGTTTCAATCGTTCCTTTTTCGTATTTTCATTAGTGTTCTCCTAGTTTCTCGTCTGTGCTGTTGCTGTTTATATCGGTCTCTAATCGATAAATCGTTATCCCGACGCCTTCCGTTCCACCCACACGCCACCGAGCATCCTAACTTGGGGGCTGAGCCTATGCTGGAGGACGGGACGCCATTACTCGGTGAGTTTAAGGTTGACAGTAGCCTTGCGTGGACCCGATTGACAGCGTCGATCGGTGAGCAAAAGCTGGATAGTCACGTTAGGTGTAAATAGACTGATTGGTGCCGTTGTTTTCGGTTCTAATTAGTGAAAACACTCTACGCGCACTCGACTCACTGAGCGTGCTTAGTACGCCTCAGACTCGTTGTTTTCGAGTTTGTGGTTGGAAGAGTACTCTTGGCTGGAAGTAAGGCTAAGGTGCGAGGATTTCGCTACCTGAAACATGAAAACGGATGGTGAGAAATAGGAGTGGCGGCGTGAGGAAAGATCGGACGGCGAAGGGAAGAGGTCAGTGAGAGACCGTGGACGAGCGAGAGAGCGCAGACAGCTGAAGGAAGTTGTTTACTACCCAGTGGCAGGGCGAGAGAGTAAACGTGCGAGAGAGCGCAGAGAGAAAAAGGAAGTTACACTCACTTGTTTTCTCATCCCGAATTGTTGCTTGTGTGTTGCGCGTTTGTTTGACCGTTGTTGACGTGTTATTTGCGTGTTGATCGTGGCCTTGACGTGTCAATTGACCTAGTATCATTGCAGAAAGCAGTCAGAGGACTCCAACACTGACAAGCGCAGCGAGGAAAATGGATGAGGACTCCAAAATTGGCGATAAGATCACGCCGATGGAGCTGAATAAGGGCGACAACATCATGCCCATGGAGCCGAACAAGGCTGCTGCTAAGAAAGGCAATTATGGCAGAGAGGACTCCCAGGTGAGCAAAGTTGCGAGCTTAGCGAGTAGTGATGAAATGATTCGAAATGTTGTTGGAAAGATGAAATCAGAGTATGCTGCTATTAGCAAAGCTTTCGTTGATTGTTGCGAGGAGGTCAAACGTTCGATCACGACTGAAAGTGAACTGACCAAGGTGAATGCATGTTTCGAAAATGCTGGAAAGGAGGTTGAAAAGAGATGGAATGTTGTTGTAAAGGCGGTAAACGAGTCTTTGAATAGAAATGAGAGAGAGACGAGGTTTCTGGACAGTGTTGGGATGAAATCGCTTGTTGAAGTTGAAACTGAAATGAAAGAGTCCCGTGAGGAGTTGATTCAGTTCAGAGAATTGCTGGAAAATATGAAAGAGCTGGGAGAAGTGGATGATATTCCTTCGTTATTCGTAAAAATGGATGCAGAAAGAGCGGAATTCCAAAGAGAACTATCTCGATGGGAGAGAGTGAGAGCGGAATTCCATGAGTTGGCTGGTGTAGTGAAGCTAGAGGATAATGAGCGCTTTATCGATCGTTGGCAATCGATGAACAATGAATTACAGTTGCTTACGGGCAAGATCGATCGGAGGAAGGAAGACTCCTGTTTTGCAAGAACAAGATCGAGCAGTTGGAAAAGCAGAACGCCTCCCTGCTCAAGGAACAGCAGCCAATCACTAAGCGGCCATCGCAGCTGAACAGAGAGGACTCCACTACAGGTCAGATGGGTGCTGGTCTAATGAGAACTAGAGTGACTCAGAGTAGAAATGGTTTGCCAATTGGAAATGGATGGAGGAATAGCGATAGAGTGTTGGGCAGTTCAGTAGGAATGCTAGCCAACTTGCTTCCCGAGATGCAAAAGTATTCTGGAAAGAAGGAGGACTGGGATGATTTCGAGACTGGTTTCATGATCCGATATGGAGCAATGGAAACTGCGATAGCTATGTCATTGTTGAAGGACAATTTGAAGGGAGAGGCTAAGGATGCTTTGAGAGGAATTCCCGTCGAGGAAAAGGCTAAGGGAATAGAATGTGTCTTGAAATGGCTGCGGTCTAGACTGTCGAATGAAACGCCTTTCGAAGAGTTAGAATTGGATAAAAAGTTGCGACATCAGACGGTCGAGGGAAAGACAGTGGGAATGATTTGTGAGGAATTAGAAGAGTGGACTGCTAAGTTGAATGGGGATGATCTGAGTATTGAAGCTGCTAGAAGAAGACAGTTGTTGATCTTGTATGGAGGCATGCACATCGAACACGCACGATTATTGACATTGTTCAGGGAAGGAGCATCGTACTCCAAGATGAAGTCTGCTCTTGTCGAATTGGAATATCTGCGAATGGTTGAATCGAGGACTCCCAACCATAATGGATTCAGTTCCGAGCGGAGACATGATAATGGAATGCATACTGAGTGGAGACACAATAATGGAATGAGTGATGGATTGACATGTTCCCACTGCGATGGACATGGTCATGAGGAAAATCAATGTACTTCCTATGAGAGAGGAGGTTACTAGTGTGCCCTGAGTAGGGTTCGATAAACGAGAACAGTTCTCGCGAAAGAGCCTCCTTTTCTCACCGAGAATTTGTTCTCGATTGAGAATTCTCATTCGAGAATCGTTCTACTGTTCTCATTCGAGAATTATTTTCTCATTCGAGAACTCGGTGAGAACGGTCGGTGCAAAATGCGAGAGAGGAACAATGGAGAGCGAGAGAGGCGAACCCTCTCATTCCTCACGTCACCGCCCACCGCAATGGAGAATATAGACGAGAACGAATGAGAACGGTTTTCGCAAGAGTTCTTGGTCGAGAATGGTTCTCGCCGAGAATTCTCGATCGAGAAGAGACCGCCTTGTTTTAGTTGAAATGAGAAGAATGATTCTTCTCGATTCTTGCTCAATTCTCGTTTATCCAATGCGTTCTAGGGTATCTAGGATTCCTGGTCGCTGCCAATACACTTTCGACAATACTATTGATATCGAACTTGCAACCCTAGTTTGCACATATTTTCAGATCAGACGCAATGCCATTAATCCTGATTGTTGGTCATGCCGTGTTGAGACAAATTTTTTGTAATGGAAGTACCTCCCATTGTAAATAAGAAGACTATTTATTATGTATTTCGCCATTGTTTAATTATTTAATTATTGCATAATTAAATAATAGTTAATTTCGTTCGTTAATTTCTTTGTTGACTACGGTAGCATTTAAATTCCCGCTTTTATTCGTCTTTAGGAAACTCCCACCACGCTTTGCCTGATTCAGGTTTTGTACCGACCTACCGTACTTTTTGTGTCAATTGTTTCTTTTTCGTATTTTCTTTAGTGTTCTCCTAGTTTCTCGTCTGTGCGGTTGCTGTTTATATCGGTCTCCAATCGATAAATCGTTAACTCGACGCCTTCCGTTCCACCCACACGCCACCGAGCATCCTAACTAATTCCGATAATTATATCTGTCTTCCGATAATGACAAATTTGCATAACAATAGTAATACAAATCTGCAGGCGTTTTTAGAAACCGAATGAGATAACAGATCTATTTATCATGTTCAAAAATAACGCTGTAATGTGTTTTTCTCGTCTTTTCATCTCAATAAAATACATTTTTAAAAAATGCGAATGATCTTGACTTTGTACTCTATCTCGTGAACGATACAAAGTAGATAAAGTAGATAAAAAGAATCCTAATTGCGAGCCATTGCACCGTCTTCTATCATATGACGATATCGGGAATCAACCTGCTTTGAAAATAAGAAAATTAAAGGATTTATGTAAATTAAGAATGCCGATGAAAAGCTCTTCTGAACTATGAGTGACTTCAACGACATGAAATATTTTTCGTTCCATGCAGGAAATCACCCTTTTTGCTTAATGCTTCATACATTACAATGGAATGCTTTAGATAGTCATAAATCCAAATCGAATGCTCAGCAATAATAGGAATTGTTAGGAAGTCGTCAAGTGAGCTTATCTTATCGTCATTTCGTTTACTCGGCAATAATACTTTGATCAGAATAAACAACTCTCTCGTATTTGAATGCTCTCTATCCCCCCCCCATCAACCTGATTTCCAGATAAGGAATTGGTATAAAAGAAGGCCTCCACTAGTATAATTCATCATCCAACAATGCATCGCTTCAATCGCAGAGGATTCCTTCTCAACTTCGGTGGATCTCGTCACCACAATACGAGATGGTTCAGACTCTAAATCAGTTCTGACAAAGGTTCGTATTACTAGTCATTTCAAACTACATATCTATTGTGATCTTCTCAAATCAAAATAGTTCAGATCTCGAGATATCTACCTCCATCATCAACCGGGTTTTTTTCAAGACGATTTTCATCTCAGTCATGTTTTCCCCGATAAATATGATATCTCACATTGGCGTACTTTCACAATTCATCAATCAGTCATGGAAAAAACAGGGGTCTGAATTCTCAGACAATCACTGAATTTATTCTCCATTTCAACATGTGTAATCGATATATTTCAGTTTCTTTACATCTAATGGTAGAATAATTAAACGGGTTCTAATACAATAAGCGTACGATATTTTCACATGTGACCAGAAAACAAGATTCCCACGATAAAATTAATACCTTAGAATTGTCACCATTGAATGCGCGCATGAGATTTATCAAATAGTTTTATAAAATTATTACAAATTCATCGGTAAGTCAGCTAATAAATCATTATCGTTTTGGTTGTATCTAGCCAATATTCCAAATATCAATTATTAGAGTTCTCAACCGTGAGCCACTGACACTATGCTCACAGTTGCGTCGCGATTCGAAACGGCTCGTCGAACAGTTCTAAAAGCAAGAAAATGAAATAACATTGTATTATTAAAATAATGGAAAGGATCACCTTCGGTAAGGCTGCACAAAGTAGAGAGTCATTAGAGGGCTCGCCGTGACTATGATTTCACCTGCCTAAAATTAGCTTTTTTTTAAATAAATATTTTTCGAAATTTACCAAATGAGTTCCGTACTCTAAAGCTTCGAGGTTGAGTATGTTAAGCTGGCCTTAAAATTATCAAATAACAATGAAAAACATAATGATTAACTTACCAACAATGTAGGTGGTACATGAAAAAGAGTACAATGCCGGCAAGAATGCTTGCATTACTAAACCGCGCACGATTTCCCTGTGAGATGCGCGCGTTTTCTCGCTCATATGCATTGCGTTTGCGGCCAAAGTTTTATACATTAACCGGCCAACTATAATGATTACCTGAAATTTCAATCTGAAAGAATTGATGAAACCAAAAACATACGGTGTAGGAAGGGCCGCAAACTCCGCACACCCATAGAATTCCAGTGATTACTGCAGGCTCGAGAACATTCGGGATACCAGCGACTGAACAATGTATTTTTTTTTATATTTTCGATATTTTCGAAATTTTAAATATTATTTTTATTTATTTCACCGACCCACTTCATCCTGCTCAAAAGTGTAAGCCTCTCCTCTAGGAGCGAGCAACGATTTTGCCGTTTCTTGGTCGAATAACGGCGTTTGGGAAAACCATAGCTATAAATTTGTGGGTTTCGTAAAAAAAAGATTTTTCTTACAAATATGATCACTGTTGGAGTATAAACAACGAGGATAAGTAAGACGATAGTGCGGAAATTCGGCGTTGGATAGCGAATTACGTAGTACCTGAAATAATCAATTATTTCGAAAAATATTTGGCATGGTTTTTGCCTGTAGGTGAAACAAATGGCCAGCATGATGCAGTAATGGGCATGACCGTGAAGCATGATAGACCAAAGATAGAATCCGATTTGATATGATCTGATAAATTCTGGATTCGATGGAATAAAAAATAACGAAAATTTCACCCCAGAAAGTTTGCCGGCCCGCTTATGACAAGGAACAACGAGACGTCTTTGGGAATAAGTCTAGAAAATTTAATTAATTTAAAATTTAAAAAAAAACTCGTTACCTGACAAATATAATTGCTGAAGTGAAGCAAGTCGATGCTTGCAGTAGCGTTTGTGAGAAGAGAAGAATTGCATAGCACCTACGACATATAAAAAAATAAAAGAAACCCGAAGATTTCTTACGTCAAATTTGCAGGTGTTCTCATGACAATTATTACAAGCAGCGCGATGTTGACTGTCGTTCCAAATATGCACATGGCATAGTGGAAGAGGGATATTAGCAGCGGAGGAGACATTTTAGTACTGTGGAGTGATGTGGAATCGTTGAGAGATCTTTATAATGATTACACGATACGAATCTGGAAGGAAATACTTAGTCGAAGAAGTAGGTGGTACAACTTTGATTGTTAACAATTCAGATAATTATATCCGCCTTCCCCATCAACAAGCATGCGAATTTACAGAATTTTTGAGAAAATGTACGGGAAAATAGTATTTTTTCGAAGGCTAACGTTTATTTACCCAAGCTCAAAAATGATGTTTTTGCGTTTTTCTCTCCTTTTCCATGTGATTTTCCAATAAATAACTGAATAGTGCTTCATTTGTCTTTCATATCGCAATAACATTCATACAAATGGCGCTTGATCATGCTTTTGTACTCTATATCGTGGTCGATACCAAATAGATATACAGAGTTCAAATAAAGGAATAAAAAAAATCGAATGAAATTACATAATGAGCATCTTCTTCGATATAAATAAATTGTCAAGAACCCTAATTCCGAACTATTGAGCCGTCTCTGGTAACGTCTTCGGGAGTCTCTCTGCTCTGAAAATAGAAATAATGTTAATTATGCTTGCTTTTTCTTGGTTATGGGATAAACAACCTGAAATAGTGCGCCTTTGAGGCAGGAATCAATCCGGAATTTTAGTTTGATGACTATTTCAATGAAATGCATCTTATTGTTAGATAGTAATACATCCAAAACGAATGCTCAGCAATATTCGAGATTGTTATGAGCTCGTCATGTCTGCTAATCTTATCGTTGTTCGTTTACTCGGTAATACTTTGATCTCAATAAACAACACTCTCGTATTTGCATGCTCTCTATTCCCCTCTCAACTTGAATACCAGATAAGAAAATGGTATAAAATGAGGCCAAACTATTATCATTCATCATCCAACAATGCATCGCTTCAACCGCAGAGGATTCCTTCTCAACTTCGGTGGATCTCGTCA
>LS488572.1:0-12810 GCA_900490705.1 Pristionchus arcanus | reverse complement strand
TGATGGAGTTAGACATCTCGAGATCTGAATAATTATGATTAATAAGAATGATTATGAATAATTATGATTAATACATAGTTTTGATAGAATAGATAGTTTGGAAATTGCTGGCGAAACGAACCTTTGTCAGATCTCATTTAGAGCCTGAACCATCTCGTATTGTGGTGACGAGATCCACCGAAGTTGAGAAGGAATCCTCTGCGGTTGAAGCGATGCATTGTTGGATGATGAATTGTGATAGTTGAGGCCTCATTTTATTCCAATTTCTTATCTGGTATTCAAGTTTAGAGCGAATAGAGAGCATGCGAATACGAGAGTGTTGTTTATTGAGATCAAAGTATTATTGTCGAGTAAGCGAAGTAACGATAAGATTAGCACACTTGACCAGCTCATAACAATCTCGATTATTGCTGACTATTCGTCATGGATTTCTTACAATCTAAAATAAATTTTGAACAGTTTTTCATGAGTAGCCCATATGAGGCCGGTTGCCTAAGAATCAGTAATGGGCTGGCACAGCAATATTTTATGAAATAGTGAAAATGTGGGAATAGAGGTTCTCGATGGTGGTGATCATCGCTGTCAACTTCATTTTGCACCAACTCGATCGGTGCAGCCATGCTGCAACCTTGCTGCATGGTGCCGTTTTTTGGTATCTCGGTTTTCCGTTCATGAAATGCTCTGAAATTTTTTCAGCGTATGTAATCGACTACGGCGAGTCGAACCATGATACAACCGTTTCATAAAAATGCTCCGTTCGAATATAAAAATTATTTTCTCGAATGTCAGGTCGAAGTGGTCTCTGAAATATTTATTTTCAGATGCGCTATCACCAGAGGATCAATATTTATATGCATAGTATGAGGTTTAAAATTAACGTTTTTTTTTGCTACCTTCAATTTTGTGACGATATTTTCATCATTCGCCGCTATGCTTGGTGTAAAAAGCGAAGAATTAAATAGGTTTCGTTCAATATCGCGCCCTCATTCCTTACTTTTCACTCGAATAATCGGTGTAAGTGTCAGAAAGGTAACTTTTCTGGATTTGTTGAATTTTTGCTGTGCCAGCCATTACAGGCGATTGATTGATTCTTACGCGAACGCCCTCATATATTTTGGGGATATTTTCATTCCAATTTTTAGTGATAGAATCATCTTCATTTGAGAATACTTCCTATTCCCACTTGCTAATATGGTTTTTGAGTGCTCCCTACCGGAGTTTTAAAGTTGTTAGATCAAAAATATAATAGCGTCCATGATGAAGAATTACTAATACTGCGGGCAATGTAGCCGTCTAGGCTAGAGTTGAAATATCAAAATCGTATTCGAAATGAGTCTTATTTCGAAACGGGCCGATTTCCAATACGCAATCGATACGAAATCGTTCATTGTTCGACTCTCATTTTAAAACGCAGTCAAATCGAGCCTTTCACCCCGAAAAACATCTCAGAGAAAAGTGAAATATATTCCAATTCGATAATTTCCATTAGTACTTGCTCTCTTACGGGTGTTTCTCAATCTAAAATATATTAGTACGAAATAGACCTTTTTCGACTCTCATTACAAAACGCTTCTCATTGACGTCTCGCGTTTCGAAAATCGAGTCAAATCTCCCTTACGATCCGGGAATTTTGTTTTACATTTGTCAACCCTGCACAAAATACTGTGTTTTTTTCAATTACTTATTTTTCAATTGTCATAGTACGCCAATGTGAGATATCAGATTTATCGGGAAAATCATGACTGAGATGAAAGTAGTCGTGAAAAAACCCGTGAATAAAGTAGATAGTTTGAATCTCAAAAAGAAACCTGCGCATGTTCCGCGCGTTGAAAAATACGCTGAAAACGGAACTACCTTTTCCTTTTTTTAGATAGTTTGAAATTGCTGGTGAAACGAACCTTAGTCAGAACTCGTTTAGAGTCTGAACCATCTCGTATTGTGGTGACGAGATCCACCGAAGTTGAGAAGAAGTCCTCTGCGATTGAAGCGATGCATTGTTGGATGATGAATGGTAATAGTTTAGCCTCATTTTATACCATTTTCTTATCTGGTAATCAAGTTGAGAGGGGAATAGAGAGTATGCGTATATGAGAGTGTTGTTTGTTGTGATTAGAGTATTGGCGAGTAAACGAAATAAAGATAAGATTATCATCCTTGACGAGCTCATAACGATCTTCATTATTGCTGACAGTTCGTTTCAGCTATATTAGAACGACTGGGAATTCGATCATCTCAGGTTTTCTCAACAACAAGCCGTTTTTATCATATGAGCAGCCTGATCATGCACAAAATGACAAATGACAAATTACAGATATGCTAAAAATTGAGTAGGATGTCTTGGAAAATATTTACAAAAATGAAAATAATCAATAAAATCTAAAAAAATGTTCGCCGATCGGATGACTCGTTTTGCTTCTCGGTTCCGTGTCATTCGTTGAAACGCCTTGAATAACGTTTGGGTGCTGAAATTAAAATATTTCAATTTTTTTAGTTAAATCTCTCTCACCGATAACGAAACGATATTATCCTTGCCGATGATTTTCTTCATTGATCTAAAATTATTGCATTTAGAAAAATTCGAATGATGAATAATACCGTCGGTATGGCTTGACGAAGTAGAGAGTGAGGAAGGGACTGATCGTAACGCACCATTCTCCGGACTGAATTCATTTGTTATTATTATTATTATTAACAATAAAAATAATAATTAGCTGATAAAAAACTCACCATGTGCGTAATGTATTCAATCGGCACACTTCTCAGAATGTTCAATTGCCCGAACAGGTAGGTCCCGCACGAGAATGTGTATACTGCAGGCAAGCAAGCTTGAAGGACGAGGCCCTGAAATTAATCGTTCCGCTTTGTAATGCAATGACATTCTGAACCTTGGCAATTTCCCGGTGCGCAGAGCGCGTTCTTTCGCTCATGTGTGACTTATTTGCTGCGAGTATTTGATACATCATTCGGCCGGTGACGATCATTATCTGAAAGTAATTTGATCCATTTATTGTATTGCATGACTCTAACTGTAAGAAAAAGAAAAAGCAGGAGATATTATGTGTAAAGACCAACCGCGTAGGCGGGTATGCACGGTGCACAGACCCACACGATTCCAGTGATTGCGGATGGCTCTAGAACGTTTACCAGTCCGGTTACTGAAACAATTGTGTTCATGTGAGTACTACTAGACCATTTCAAGAACACTAAATCCTAAGTATCGCCAAAATCGAAAACAGAACCTAATTCCTCCTCATCAAAGATGTAGTCCGGCCCCCGTTGCGCGAGTATTTGCTTCGCTGTGACTGGCTCGTACAGTGAGGATTGCGCGAACCATGCCTGCAAAACACGTTGATTACTGCATTTCTGTTCAAGCTAAACGCCTTCCACTTCCTTTCATACTTTACTTTTCTCAATCACTAGACATTTAGCAGACTTGGTCTGTCTGATTGATACAAAATGGTTTCTGCGAGACCAAAGGAGCAGTAAACACTGCGGATTGCACGATACTTCACTTCAGCAAGTAACAGAAGTAATCACGTTCCCTATGTCTATAATAATTATTCAATCGAAATGTAGGCGCTAATATCGCACGAAATTCATCACTTCCCAAGAAACTTCCGAGCACGCGTTGAAATAGTTTTAGCCGTATAGCAGAGATCCAATGCCCACGCGTGGCCAATGCAATCAAAACATAACTCACGAATATAATTATCGTCGGGAGATAGATCAGAATAACAGCGATGAAGGCTGTTCGCACTCGCGGGATAGGATAGAGGATCACGTAGAGTCTAAATTCGTACAAACGTATATTCAGTTCGCTTCTCTTGCCAGTGTATGCACTTCCCACCTAATCAAATCTGTGTAAATGTCTTCAATTATGCTTCAGATGATCCTTTTTATGTTCTAACGGTGTCCCTGGTCTTTGGCAGATGTAATTTCTGATGATTTCTTGATGGTGAGATATCTAGATTTTCGAGACAGACAGCCATTTCACCTGTAGGCGAAGCACACAGCGAGCATGATGGAGTAGTGCGCGTGACCATGGAGCATCACGGCATACATGTAGAACTGGATTTTGTACGACCTGAAATCAAAAAATAGAATTTCGCCCCCTCTCAAATGGGTGCATTTCCGGAATGGGACTAGTAGTCTAGTGCACTCCTGCAGAATAGGTTGATTCTGATACGGGAATAGAATTGGGGTAGTGCAAGTTAATAGGAATGTAATGTAATCGTGCGCCTACTTCTCGGAAAAGCTTTCAATGATCTCTGCACGTGTGCTGCTTCACAGAAATTGAGACTTTTGAGGGATAAGAAAGAAGAGCCAAATGATTTACCCAAATACTCGTCCAAGTCCGCTCATCACAAAGAAAACGGATGTGTCTTGGGGAATCAGTCTGAAATTTTAACTAACATAAGTTTTTTTTAATTTTTACAAATAATGCTCACCTCATAAACACCATTCCTGAACTAATGATAGTTACCGCTTGGAGTAGTGTTTGTGATAGGAGAAGAATCGAGTAAGATCTGCAACTTTTGATGAAATCGTAGCCACGTATGAGAGATTGCTTGGATTTCATATTTGCACGAAAATGTGAGAGATAGTTCAAGTTTAGAACAAAGTGTAATGAAAGATGGCTTACTTCATGCTCCTCGGTGTCCTCAAGAGGATCAGTGCAATCAGCACGATGTTAGTGATCGTTCCCAGCGAACAGACGAAATAGTGTAGACAGGAGAGCCCGAGTGGAATCATTGATCTAACATTATTATTCATTTATTTGTACTATGCAAAAACACTGCGAAAAAGGGGAGCGTGAGTTTGTAACATTAGCGCAATAATATCACACCCAAAGAGCTCTGGCTGAAGCAAAATGATCATGAGAGCAGGTGAATGTGTTAGAGCGAGGGTGGACTCGGGGCAATTTTAGATGTAGTGAAATCAAGTGAATCGGAATGAGTGGTGATAAACCATGAATGAGTTAACGCAGAAGCACGTGTATTCTCGGTCCGAGTCCGAAGCAATTATATCGAATGCAGTAGGCAAGTTCATAAGATTATGCGATCAACAATCTTTCTTGTCACTAAATAAGGATCAGACACGCACGTATACTTGTACGTTCCACTAGACAAGAGCCATGTTTATCGCTCAAATAACGAAATAGGTACTCAAATCAAATTAAAATTAGTGGCGCGGTTTAGAAATCTGGCGCACGCACACTACAAGTTCGCAATGGCGACATGGGAAATAGTGCAATCCAGTCTAGCCGGGTGGGAGAAAATTAAATTCGTATAGGGAAATGTGATAATGGTGTGCTGCAGCATGTTGGAAGAAGTTAAAGAGTCGGTCTTGTTGTGACTGATTTATTACTGCTTCTGTTGACAGTTAAAATATAAAGAGCCTTTCCGAGTAGTGAATACGTCTCGATGACAGGCTCAATCAGCGTGGGCATTGATGGTAGTGGCTATTTCTGAGAAATGGGAAAACTGTGCAATTTTGCAAGTGAAATCAGGGGAATGACAAGGTCGGATGACCTTCTGTTTTTTTTTGAAAACGAAGAGCATTGATTCTTCCTGACGATATTTCGAGTAAGCATACAATTTTCACCAGACAAATAAATTGTTTCTAAAAACAAATGTGACGCTGTGTCGTCAAGTATATAATTGCATGCCCAGGGCGCTTATTACAATACTTATCAAAAATGCAAATTGAATTGTTCACCATACCTTTTTAATTCTGCGCAAAATATATCATCTTGTTACCAAAAAGCGTAAAAACGTTAGCAAAGCAAATGCAGTTCCGCTTTCAACTGACAACGTTGTATCAATTCAAACAAAAATGCGTTACCAATGCAATTCCATTACCAATACAATTCATGGAATGTGATTACTATACGTTTAAAAGGCACGTTCTCTACGGTTTATGCACAAAATGCGCTCTCCGATGCTTGTACTTCTCTCGCTTTTCGCCCTTTCCCAAGCGCAATCGCTGGAAGTTGTGAAAAAAGTGATGGATCGTATGAACTTCACCCAATATCCGCTGGTGCAAGGACGAAAGCTGATCGAGGTACAATTTAATGATGGTAAATATGCGGTACATGCCTCTCCTCGCTTTGCATACTCTCTTTTCTTTTTGACCGGTGAGGGAGCATGTCAAGAGATGATAACCCGTATTTCGTCATTGTCAACAAAGTTACGCTTTCAGGAGTATTCTACGCTGTCGGACGCTGCGGACCATATCTCATTCAAGTATGGCTCACATCAGAGTATTTTAGAAGGATGAAAGGGCAAGGGGCATTATGGAGAAAACTACTGCGACTTATCCACTACTGCCTGTTGGGAAATGCTATTGCATCCCTATTTCTCGTATTTGCCCAATTCCGCCAAACTGTTGCTTAGATTATCAGTGATCCCTAAAGATCAAAACAAGTGAATTGAGTGAAGGATAACCTTAGCCATAACTTTAGGACAAGAAATGCGGAAAACACACAATCGGGATGAATTTGCAGTTGCCGTCTAAACTACTGTCGCTCGGACGATTCGCGTCAGGACCGCGCGGAGATTTGCAAGGAGAGATGTGTGAAGTACGCTGCTCGAATTGACAGAACGAAGAAGGGAGAGGACACATTTAGTGCCAAGAATCCACCCGAGTGCAATGAGCGGTAAGCAAGTTAAGATAAACAATGTGTTCAACACACCCTTGCATTTCAACTCGCGAACGATGGAAAGCTACTTTGGTTTTCCCTGTTCGCTGTACTTTGCTTACTCTGTTTCGGATGGAATGCGCAATACGGGCCTCCGTCTCTTCATTTCGCACACTCCCTCGACCGGTCGAGTGGTGAGAGTGTGTGAAATGAAGAGAAGGCGACCCAAATTACGCACTCTAGACAAGAGAGACCATTCTATTCAAGGTGCACCTCTCGTTGCTCTTCTCAGGACTGCAATGAAACGTGTTGGGGGCTGTGTGAGGTGAGCCAATTTCGGTTAAGTTTCACAAACCCCTCAACACTCAATTGTTGTTTCCAATTCAATTCTTGGACCTTTCCAAAAAAATATAATTCGAACTCTGGTTTATGAGGTTTTACGAAGTCTCAGCAGATCTCGGAAAGCTGGCAACTCCCCTGGAATTCATATCCTGGATTTGTGACCGGCGCATTGCGAAAAGAGAGAGGAGTGTGGCGAATTGTCAGCACTATTATTCTTCGGCGAATATGTTTCACCAAGACCTTAAATCACCAACTATAAGTTCCTATTCAATGGGCATCGCCGTCGATTGCAAAAAATTACGTATCTAACTCCATTTGTTCAGTGGGGGGATGACGAATCCGTCGCTTAATTTCTCGTACTCACTTATCCAGCTTGACGAGAGAGTGTGTGCAATGAAGAGAGTCTCGGCAGGTCGAGCCGGCCTCAAATATTCAAATTCCAGGTTCGTATCTCGTACGAGGATCGTGCGTAGTGGGAGCAGCAACTCGCCAAGTTCCTGGTCGATGTCAAAAGGGAGACTGCAATTGTAATGAAGGAGATGAATCTGAGAACCGATCTGCCTATTTTTGGATAAATAATGCTACTTGCTTTATAAACTATTCATTAATTGTCAATGAGTCGTGCTACACTGGAATAAAGGAACAGTAATGGAGGAGCGAATTCTAGTTGGTGCCCAGAGAAAGATCGGATGAACCTGAGAACCGATCTGCCTATGCTTGGATAAATACTATGAATTATGTCGCAAATTTCGGGTTATTAAAATACTGTATGTGAGTGTGCCACCCGTTATTCATGCAATAACGAAGGAAAAACGACTGAAAACGATGCACTTTGACCAAGCTCTTCATGAAGAGGTGACCGATTCGCCCTCCTCTTCATGAAGAATGACGCCGCACCGCCATCCTTTGTGAGGGAGAATGAAGAGTGCAATTTTTTTCTTCATTCGCCATCCCTAGTGAAGATCAAAGATCAATCCAGTTACGCATAATTTATGTGGGAAAAGTGAGCTTAGAGACGGCAAGGTTGATAATCGAAAGGAGTTATTCGCCCATTCTAGGTCCGTATCTCGTATGAAACCCGATCTGCCTTGGATAAATATTAAATATTGATAATAAGTATTAATAATTGAATTATGTCGCATGCCAAATATCCCCACCATTCTCACTAAACAGTACTATTTTCACTGTTAGAAGAACATCTATCCAATGTAAGAGGTATCCGTATTATACAATGAGTTTTCTCGTACTACGAGGATCGTGCGCAGTGGGAGGAGCAGCACTCCAAGTTCCTGGCAGAAGTCAAAAGGGAGACTGCGATTGTAATGAAGGAGATGAATCTGAGAACCGATCTGCCTGATAAATACTATGAATTATATCGCATACCAAATATCACAACCTTTTTCACAAAACGGTAATATTTTCTCTGTTCGAAGAAGATGAGCTTTTAGATAATAACGAGGGGGAAGGCCCTCGGAAGAGATGTGTGTTTCTTATTGTTAGGGTTGCACGATCGGTATCCGTAATCCCGCATTCCCGACAAATGAGGTACTACCGGTTCTTGTTTTCTGTAAACTCTCTCACTCGCGCGATCTATTTCATGTCTCTAACCGTCTGGCGCAAGGGATTTCGGTAATACCGATACCGAATGTGCAACCCTAGTCAGTACCCTCTTTCCCTTCCCCGATCCCCTCCTAATGCCCCCTCCTCTTTCCCAATCCAAACTATGGAACATTGCCACCATGGTCAGTTTGGCTCTGGTTTTCCATGAATAGAGTTGGTACCAGATCAATCTGATGGCGTGGTCCTCGTTTCCAATACCCTACTCCCTTTCCTTACCTTGAGTCGCCTCTTCCTGCTATCTTTCCTACATTACAGGAAATCTCTTCCCTCCTCTTATAACAGACGAGTAGATTGATTGCTAAATACAAATTTGAAGTTGCGCCGTTCAGTCTAAAATTGCATGATGTGTTTGTTTTGAAGAATACTTATAAAGTTGCCAAAACAACAAATGACGCATTATCGCAAGTGGGTTACCATTCTTCGCGAAAATAAGTCTTCATATAATCGAAAATTGTAAAAGTGTTAGCAAAGCAAATGCAGTTCCACTTTCAACTGACAACGTTGGCACTCCTCAAACAAAAATGCGTTACCAATGCAATTGCATTACCTATACAATTCATAGAATGTGATTACTATACGTGTAAAAGGCATATCGTTCTCTACGTTTTACACACAAAATGCGATCTGAAATGCTCATACTTCTCTCGCTTTTCGCCCTTTCCCAAGCTCAATCGCTGGGTACGACGGATGTGGTGAAGAAAGTGATCGATCGTATGAACTTCACCCAATATCCGCTGGTGCAAGGTCGAAAACTGTTGGAGGTTCTTATTTGTCATCATTTTTATGATCAAATCACATTCTCAGGAGTATACTACGTTATCAGGAATTGCGGATCGAATCTCATACAAGTATGACACAATGTCTTTATTTTACAAAATTCATAAAAGTGAATGCAAGCACGGTACTACATAGACTCAATAAGAGTTTTCGGAATGTATCTGGCTTCTTTTTCTCTCCGTGGTCCGCATAAATTGGTAGTGACCGGTAGCGCCACCTAGCCTTCTCTTACGGCTGAAATTGGCGTAGATACTCCCTTACCTTTGCAGTTGCCGTCTCAACTACTGTCGCTCGGACGATTCGCGTCAGGACCGCGCGGAGATTTGCAAGGAGAGATGTGTGAAGTACGCTGCTCGAATTGACAGAACGAAGAAGGGAGAGGACACATTTAGTGCCAAGAATCCACCCGAGTGCAATGAGCGGTAAGCAAGTTAAGATAAACAATGTGTTCAACACACCCTTGCATTTCAACTCGCGAACGATGGAAAGCTACTTTGGTTTTCCCTGTTCGCTGTACTTTGCTTACTCTGTTTCGGATGGAATGCGCAATACGGGCCTCCGTCTCTTCATTTCGCACACTCCCTCGACCGGTCGAGTGGTGAGAGTGTGTGAAATGAAGAGAATGCGACCCACATTACGCACTCTAGACAAGAGAGACCATTCTATTCAAGGTGCACCTCTCGTTGCTCTTCTCAGGACTGCAATGAAACGTGTTGGGGGCTGTGTGAGGTGAGCCAATTTCGGTTAAGTTTCACAAACCCCTCAACACTCAATTGTTGTTTCCAATTCAATTCTTGGACCTTTCCAAAAAAATATAATTCGAACTCTGGTTTATGAGGTTTTACGAAGTCTCAGCAGATCTCGGAAAGCTGGCAACTCCCCTGGAATTCATATCCTGGATTTGTGACCGGCGCATTGCGAAAAGAGAGAGGAGTGTGGCGAATTGTCAGCACTATTATTCTTCGGCGAATATGTTTCACCAAGACCTTAAATCACCAACTATAAGTTCCTATTCAATGGGCATCGCCGTCGATTGCAAAAAATTACGTATCTAACTCCATTTGTTCAGTGGGGGGATGACGAATCCGTCGCTTAATTTCTCGTACTCACTTATCCAGCTTGACGAGAGAGTGTGTGCAATGAAGAGAGTCTCGGCAGGTCGAGCCGGCCTCAAATATTCAAATTCCAGGTTCGTATCTCGTACGAGGATCGTGCGTAGTGGGAGCAGCAACTCGCCAAGTTCCTGGTCGATGTCAAAAGGGAGACTGCAATTGTAATGAAGGAGATGAATCTGAGAACCGATCTGCCTATTTTTGGATAAATAATGCTACTTGCTTTATAAACTATTCATTAATTGTCAATGAGTCGTGCTACACTGGAATAAAGGAACAGTAATGGAGGAGCGAATTCTAGTTGGTGCCCAGAGAAAGATCGGATGAACCTGAGAACCGATCTGCCTATGCTTGGATAAATACTATGAATTATGTCGCAAACCAAATATCCCCGCCATTTTCACAAAACGGTAATATTTTCTCTGTTCGAAGAAGATGAGCTTTTAAAGAGGAGGAAGGCCCTCGGAAGAGATGTGTGTTTCTGCATCTCTAGACGAACGAGTGTAGGTGAAATGAGTAGTATTAGAGAAACGATCCTGTTTCCCGCAAGCAGAACCCGAGGCGAGAAATAATGGCAGAGAACGAGCAAAGTAATCAGATCCGTTTCCCAGTCAATGTTTTCGATGCTCTTCCTCGCTCTTCGTCGTACCCCTTTCCCTGACACCTTCGAGCCCCTCCCTATCCCCCATCCCTCTTCCCTTCCCCTGCTCCCAGTCCCAGCCCTGAACCCTGCTTTCAAATTGCTCGGGTATACTATCTACCTTCCCCGATTCCCATCCAATCCTCTTCCCCAGTCCAAACTCTGGAACACTGCCCCCATTGTCAGTTTAGCTCTGGTTTACCATGAATAGAGTTGGTACCAGATCAATCTGATGTCGTGGGCTTCGTTTCCAATACCCTATTCCCTTCCCTTCCCTCTCTAAAGGAGTAAAAGTATTCGCGAATCTAATACAATTCCGCTTTCAACTGACAAAGTTGGCACACGAAAAATGCATAACTGATGTAATTCCATTACTTATACAATTCATGTAATGTGATTACTATACGTTTAAAAGACATGTTCTCTACGGTTAATGCACAAAATGCGCTCTCCGATGCTTGTACTTCTCTCGCTTTTCGCCCTTTCCCAAGCGCAATCGCTGGAAGTTGTGAAAAAAGTGATGGATCGTATGAACTTCACCCAATATCCGCTGGTGCAAGGACGAAAGCTGATCGAGGTACAATTTAATGATGGTAAATATGCGGTACATGCCTCTCCTCGCTTTGCATACTCTCTTTTCTTTTTGACCGGTGAGGGAGCATGTCAAGAGATGATAACCCGTATTTCGTCATTGTCAACAAAGTTACGCTTTCAGGAGTATTCTACGCTGTCGGACGCTGCGGACCATATCTCATTCAAGTATGGCTCACATCAGAGTATTTTAGAAGGATGAAAGGGCAAGGGGCATTATGGAGAAAACTACTGCGACTTATCCACTACTGCCTGTTGGGAAATGCTATTGCATCCCTATTTCTCGTATTTGCCCAATTCCGCCAAACTGTTGCTTAGATTATCAGTGATCCCTAAAGATCAAAACAAGTGAATTGAGTGAAGGATAACCTTAGCCATAACTTTAGGACAAGAAATGCGGAAAACACACAATCGGGATGAATTTGCAGTTGCCGTCTAAACTACTGTCGCTCGGACGATTCGCGTCAGGACCGCAGGGAGGCGTGCAGGGAGAGATGTGTCGAGCACGTTGCTCGAATTGACCGAACGAAGAAGGGAGAGGAGATCTTTGCTGTGGTGATCCCGCCCGATTGCTATGATAGGTATTGTACTTGTTACTAGAAGAAATGATACAGATACAGCCGTCTCTTCATTTTGCACACTCTCTCGCCCGCTCGGTTGACGAGAGGTTGTGCAAAATGAAGAAACGGCGGTATCATTTCTCGAGCTCTCCTTGTTCTACTTGTCCTGAGATCCTGGGGCCTTTGAGCGGAAACATAGTTTGGTTTGTTAAAGGGATTTCTCTGTGACGGAAGTAATTCGACCGTCCGAGGAAAAGGCATTCGTGAAGGTGCAAAACGAAGTTAAATTTCAATTTTAGATGCACCACTCGCTGCTCTTCTCAAGACTGCAATGACACGTGCTCGGGGCTTTGCGAGGTGAGCCAATTTCGGTTATGTTTCACCAAAACTTCAAATGATCAACTAAAAGTTACGATTCAATGGTTCCAATATTGTTTCATGCAAAAAAAGTATTTGTGTTGGATTTGTGCGGTATATCTGACAAGATAACGAATCCGTCTCTTCATTCCTCATAGTCGCTAACGCGGC
>LS488570.1:109038-232332 GCA_900490705.1 Pristionchus arcanus | reverse complement strand
GATAAATTCTCTTCGTAAACGCCTTCTGATCGCCTCAACGCACCCCATAGCCACAACTTGGGGGCTGAGCCGTAGCTGGAGGACGAGGACACCACTTTTCCAGTAAGTTTAGGCGCACAGCAGCCTTTGTGTAGATCCTTCCGGTCGCGCCGGTTGGGTAGCAAGAAGCTGAGAGCCACGGGCAAGTGTGAAAACGCTTGAACGCGCGCTCGATTCACTGAGTGTGCTAAGTACACCTCAGGTCCGTTGTATTCGGGTCTGTTGTGGAAAGTACTCTCGGCTCGAAGTAAGGCTAAGGTGCGTAGTGTTCGTGCCTGAAACCTGAAAGAAGCTAGTGAATAGTGGAAAAGGAGTGTGTTGGAGAGATCGAGGGAAGCGAGGGAAGAGGCAACCGAGAGACTGTGGAGACTCAAGAGAGCGCAGGCAGCTGAAGGAAGGAAGATACCCCGTGGCATAGCTGAGAGTCTGTGTTTTGGAAGTTGTTTGATCGATTGATCGCGTGATTTTCTTGATTATTGATCGTTATTTACGTGTCGCGAGTGCGTTGTTGACGTGTAACTGATCGAGATTCATTGTAGAGTGTCGGAGGGTGCGGAGAAGCACAACGACCACCCAAATGGAACGGAAAGGACGAAAAGAGAGCACCACTCCCATGCAGAATGGAGAGAAGGATGCGGAGAATCAGCGAAATCGCAGCAACACGAGCACACCGGCATCCAAAGCGAAAGGTGATGAAATTGTTGATTATGGGCAAAGTGTGATTTCGAAAATGGAGTCAACTTTTGATGTTATTACTGGAGCTTTGAATGACTGTCGTGAGGAGATCAAAAGATCAATCGGTATCTCGAGCGGAGATGACTTATCTAAGGTGGATACGTGTTTCGTAAAGGCTGAAAACAAAGCTCGTAATGGTTGGAAAGCTATCGTAAGAGCTGTGGGCGTGGTTTTGGATGGAAGTGAGGGAGAACTGAGGTTTCTGGAGCGTGTTGGGATGAATTCCCTAGTTGAAGTGGAAACTGTACTTAGAGAGAATCGTGAGGAAAGGGACCAGTTCAACCTGTTGATGGAGAATGTAAGAGAACTAGAGCAAGTGAATGATATTGCCAGCTTACTAGTGAAGATGGATGGTGAAAGAGATGTTTTCAAAAGGGAGTTATCCGGATGGGCAGGAGTGAAAGAACAATTCGATGAGTTGACTGGTGCTGTGCAGCTAGAGGAAAATGAGCGATTTATTGATCGTTGGCGCGCAATGAATAGCGAAATACAGTCACTTCAGGATAAATTGAGTCGGATGAAAGTGCAGGCTGAAGTGGAGGAAGGAAGACTGCTGTTTTGCAAGAACAAACTGGAGCAGTTGGAGAAGCAGAACGCTCTCTTGCTCAATGAACAGACGCGAATCGTCGAGTCGCCATTGCAATCAATTAGAAGGGAGGATTCCAGTAAAGGTCAGATGGGCATGGGTCAAATGAGGACTAGCATGACCCCGGGAGAAACAGGCAGGCCTAATGGAGGTGGACTGAGGAATTGTGATAGTGTATTGGGCAGATCAGTGGGAATGCTAGCAAATGCACTTCCCGAGATGGCGAAGTATTCTGGAAATAAGGAGGATTGGGATGATTTCGAGACTGGTTTTATGATTCGTTATGGTGGAATGGAATTGCCTGTTGCCATGTCATTACTGAAGGACAATTTGGAGGGAGATGCTAAGGATGCGCTGAGAGTAGTGCCAGTGGAGGAGAAAGCCAAAGGAGTGAAATGTGTTTTGAAGTGGCTGCGGTCAAGACTTTCGAACGAAACACCGTTCGAGGAGATAGAGTTGGCTAAGATGTTGCGACATCAGACGGTTGAAGGAAAGACAGTGGGAAAGATATGTGAGGAATTGGAGGAAATAACTGCAAAGTTGAATGGAAATGATGAGCGTAGTAAGGAAAGTGCTCGTAGAAGACAGTTGTTGATACTGTATGAGGGCAATCAATTAGAACACGAGCGGTTGTTATCGTTGTTCAGGGAGGGAGCTTCATATTCGAAGATGAAGGCTGCCCTAGTGGAATTGGAATATTTGAGGAAGACTGGAATGAGGTCTTGGCGATACAATAATGGATATGGAAATGGCGGTGTCAGGGCTCACTCAGTAGCAGCACCGGCCAATGGATACAATAATGGTATCAGTTTTGGATTGGCGTGTTCCTGCTGCGGAGGACACGACCACGATGAGTATCACTGCACTTCCAATGGGGAAGGAGGATATTTGGGTACCCAGAGTGGACCAACTGGCGGAGTTGAGATAATTTCAAGAGATTGTGACCAGTAAGAAAGTGTATCATGTGAGGTAGAGTTGCGATTCTAGCCTATGTCTTTGGTATGATTTGTGAGGTGGAGTTGAGATCACGTCAAGAAACTCTTACCTAGTATTTATTGTTGTTATGATGGAGTTGCGACTCTGACCACGAATTTGTATTGGTGGTATGGTGTTTTGAGGCGAAGTTGAGATAATTTCAAGGATACTTTGGCCAATGATTTTGTTGTATGCGTACTTTGCGTAGATCCGTCTGGCAATGTCAGTCGAGTAGCAAACAGCTGTTTATTTTCTGGTGTAGATGAGTTGAAAGAATACTCTAGCCAATGTGTTGTGTTTTGTAATGGCGTTTCGACTATGTCATGATCGAGGATGCGGAAAAACCCTTCGTCGACGAGGACGTCTCGCTGCAGAGGACGGGGATGTAGTAGCGGTGCCTCCCATTGGAAATAAGAAGAATATTTGTTATCGTAAATCATTATTGTTTTATTATTTAATTATTACATAATTAAATAATAATTAAATTCATCGTTAGTTTAATTGTTGACACCACTCTAGGATTACGGTAGCATTTGAATTGCCGCATCTAGGCTCTCACCACGATTTCATCAAATGTTTACTTACAGTATCTTTTCCGCTTTTGATGACTTTTCCTTTTTGTATTTTTTGGTCTCTCTCGTTTTTAGTCTAGTTTTCTCTCGTTTAGATCGTTGCCGTCAGTTGTTTTTGTGACTTTTGCTGATAAATTCTCTTCGTAAACGCCTTCTGATCGCCTCAACGCACCCCATAGCCACAACTACAGCTCTGGTACCTCTTTTGTATCAAATCTTTTGAATCAAAAGTGATACAAAAGATGATTTCGCATTGAAGTGGGCATCTGGCTACCTGTCTGAGTAGCCCAACTGGCTTCTAAAATCGTGTTATGATTTATCAAAATGATTGAAGCACCATTCGTTCATAGAGAACAGCTCTGGTACCTCTTTTGTATCAAATCTTTTGAATCAAAAGTGATACAAAAGATGATTTCGCATTGAAGTTGGCATCTGGCTACCTGTCTGAGTAGCCCAACTGGCTTCTAAAATCGTGTTTTGATTTATCAAAATGATTGAAGCACCATTCGTTCATAGAGAACAGCTCTGGTACCTCTTTTGTATCAAATCTTTTGAATCAAAAGTGATACAAAAGATGATTTCGCATTGAAGTTGGCATCTGGCTACCTGTCTGAGTAGCCCAACTGGCTTCTAAAATCGTGTTTTGATTTATCAAAATGATTGAAGCACCATTCGTTCATAGAGAACAGCTCTGGTACCTCTTTTGTATCAAATCTTTTGAATCAAAAGTGATACAAAAGATGAGGGGTCCAGGCTACAAGCGATCAAAGTGGCCATTCTCATGAGGTGGCCGATTAACCATATTCAAAAAGCTGTAACTTCTTAAGGAAACGTTTTCAACGAAAGGTCCAACTCAAAAAATGATCAGTTCAACGTGCTCTGCAAAATGAGTACCAACACGGGGGTATCCTCAAAAATTTATATTTTAAGTTTTCAGGAAGATGACGTCAACTTTGGGTTTGCACAGGAAACTTTCGAGTTTAATAGCTCAAAATGATCAGGGGAACGTCCTCTTTCATCTCTGAAATTTTTAGCCTTGCCGTCCTATGGGATCAAAAGTTGACTTTTTCTCAAAAACGAAAAATAATCATTCAACTTCAATATCACCATTCGATAGAGCTCAAAATTCTGATAGAGTACGCGAGATTTTGGGCCATTTTGACCAATTTTCGAAGAAAAAACATCGAAAAACGCGTTTTAGCGTAAAATGAGGGGGTACCCCCTGGAGCGAAAATGGGACATATTGCGAAATCGAGTGTCCCAGCGTGTAGAGGGTCAAAAATAACCTATAGGGCCAACTTTTCAGAGATTTTGATTTTTCGACTGTTCCCGACTACTGTGGAGTCTTGTTGAACCTTACGCGGACGGCCTCATATGGTCCTTTTACTAATTTTAGAACCAATAGGAGACAGTGATCTATTGTATAACACTTATATAATGCGTCTTCCTTGGAATTCTGCATGGTAGCCACCCTCGAAGCGATTTGCTGCTCCAGACTCGTGGATAATGATCGTAATGCTCTCCAATCAACTTGATAAATCGAATTTGATACTTATACGATTTTTTAGAATCAATGGAACATGGTTATAATGAGTACAACTCACAAATGATGAGCCTTTCGTTGAAACTGTTCATGGTACTTTTATTCGGTTCGACCTGCTGGTCCAGGCTCGCTGGTGATGATCATATTGCTCTCCAATCAACTTGATAAATCGATTTTGATACTTATACGATTTTTAGAATCAATGGAACACAGTTATCATGAGTACAACACACAAATGATGAGCCTTTCGTTGAAACTTTTCATGGCACTTTCATTCGGCTCGACCTGCTGGTCCAGGCTCGCTGGTGATGATCATATTGCTCTCTAATCAACTTTATAAATCGAATTTGATACTTATACGATTTTTAGAATCAATGTAACACAGTTATCATGATTAGAACTTTCATTCGGTTCGACCTGCTGGTCCAGGCTCGAAATAAATATATTTTATGTTGATTCGTAACATATTAATTGATGATCTATTTCAATTGTAGCGCTTAGATGGAAGTGGGCTTGGTGGGTTATAGATTGAGATTGGTGGAAGAGAATCGAAAGATTCATCGTTCGGACACAAGAAGATGGCAAAGTTCGTATCGATCTCTGTTGTCGATGTCTGAAGTGAACGGATTTACGCCAATCACTGAATTGAGAAGATATATCTTCAATAGTTCGGCATTGCCACGTAGTGAAAAATGTTCGCGGTTTGAGAATAGATGGGATGATCAATTTGAAAGAGAAATCCGAGATATCTTACATCGCTCCCATAACCGAACAAACGGCTTTTTCTACCTTTTTTGCCTTTTTTCCTTTGGGCGAATTCGCAATGAATATTCTTGTTTTTTGTATTATATTTTTTTGTCCACCCCGATAAGTGGACGAATACAAAAATTGGACGGTGAAATATTTTTTAAATGAGTGAACAATTACAGCCGCTGTACACAAAAACTACACCACCACTACACCACCTCAGAGAGCGAGGTGGTGTAGTGGTCTATGGCGCCCTCCCATTCCATTCTACTCGGGTTCGATTCCCGGCCGTGACACCGCTCTCCGCCCCACCAAGGCGCCCGCAAGGGAAATTGGGAGTGACTAGATCACGCGGTAAAGTAGGTCCGAAGAATAGATTGGGCCCTACGGACTGAATTGGCCTTTAAAATAGTCACTGGCCTAGCAGTGGGCTCCCGCAGGACGAAAGTGCCTTGAGTACGGGGTGAACCTTTGAACCTTTACACAAAAAGTACAGAAAATTAGTGATGACATTGTAATTACGGTAGAGCCAAATTTTCATTGAAAATAGAGATAACGGCTCTCGTGTTTCACCCATTTAAAATAATATTTCACCGACCAATTTTTTCTTATTCGTCCACTTATCGGGGTGGACAAAAAAAATGAAACAAAAAAACAAGAATATTCAGCGCAAACTCGCATAAAGGAAAAAAGGCAAAAAAGGTAGAGAAGGCCGTTTGTTCGGTTATGGGAGCGATGTACGATAACTATTGAAAAAGTACTAAAATACCTGGCTCGTGATGGGTTTACCCAAACTTGACGCACCGAAGCAAGTTGCATTCAGACAAGATACAGTAAGCGAACCCGTCCTGGAATATTCCAAAGATCAACTCGTTGCTGATCCTAAGAAATCTAAGATTACTTGAGCCTACAATAACTGAAGTAATCATTCGTTATAACGAAATTGCAACGATACCTGTCGGGCTGAATCCTCATCGGAACTTCAAACCCATCAGAGATGTCGATTTCATAGTATTCGAAGTACTCGGGAAGACTTGCAAAGCGTGCTTCCATTCTCCCGTCCTCGCCAAATCGATAGGATGAATCTTCGAGGGACATAGCATCCTCAAATTATGGATGATAATTTGGCATGTGCCTCTAATAATTTTGCATTTGTCAATCTATCTACTTGTGAGCGTCGAAAGAAATTTAGATACGGGAAATCTCTTCCAATCCTACCTCAAAAGAGAATGATCCGCCCGGATCAAGTGTTACTAGTCGTGCCAATCCCACTAGAGGGACGTCCTCTTCGATGAATGAATCTCCACTGACGTCGACGACCTCGATGATTGTCGTCCCGATCACTTCGTCACGCCAAATCTGCAAGCGTTTCCTTATAATGAAAAGTCAATGGTTTGCCAAAACCGCAACTTAAAATTTTTTATCATATGAAGCCACGCATATTTTTTTGAAGGAGCACTATGGGTGAAATATTGAACATTGATGAAAGGAGCAAGAAAATATCGAATTCGTACCGGAACACTATACTCGCAGAGATTGTAGACGAAGATGTCACTGTTCACTGCAGAAATGAGGAGAATAACAAGAAAGAATAGCATTGCAAGTGACGAAGATGGTCGATAATTCATTGTTTACGGCGTGGTGAGAAGCTTGGATTGGATGGCAACACTTCATTCTTGCGAGTAATCGACAACTGACGAAGAGAGACGCTGCCTGTCAATCTAGATGCCACGACATTACTGATAAGGCTCGCGTGCTCTTCAATTGTCTTTCAACGAGGTATCATTTACTTACCTTCCATCACATTTCCAAAAACAAGTACAGTATCTTTCATCTCTAGAACTTGCGCAATGTGAATATGGTGAATAAATTTATTCTTGATGATTTGAGTCGATCGATATGTGATCATTAAGAGGCCGTTTGCGTAAGAATCGGACAAGGCCTGGCACAGGGAAAAATAGGCATATGATGAAAGTACGGTTTTTAAGAGTCTCTGGGGTGGTCATCAACATGAGCCATATTTCATTGTTCACCAATGCCTAATTCACAAGATATGCAAATTCAAAAATTTAGAGTTTTTAAGGTTTTTATTGGCTATCTCGAGTACTGTTGATTTGATCAAAAAATGTTCAAGAGAGACTATAGCTATTTTATGGCAAGGAATCGACCTGTAATGATGGTTCACCAAAATGCATGAAACCACTCAAGATCCTGAACGTATTAGGCGCGAGAGGAAAAAGAGAGGTGTGTCCTTTAAACAGAGAGTGAGGACCAGTCATACAAAGCATCGTACGAGATTTGGGGCCTGTGGGACATACCTAGCATGAGTTATGATTTTTCAAAGTTGAGGGAAAAGTGTTGAATGATTGAAGAATGTGCCATTTCTCATTCTGTTTCACGCCGGGCAGTGCGAATGGAGAGCAGAATGAAAGGAATGAGGGGAGTTTGGACAATCGTTGGAGTGTTTTCTCTGTTTCTTATAGTACCGCTAGCACCTCGATTTCTGCATCAAAGACACCTTTACTCTATTCAATTCGCGCACTCTCTAGTTTAGTAGGGGGGAACCGTTGAGGACATCAAATGACTAGTTTTCATCATAATATCCTTTATAGGTCGTCTGATCATGCTGACAGCCGCTTTTGAAGTCGGTTACAGTTCCGAAAACAAGCGCATGTGAACTCTCATAAATCGTGGGTTTCAAACGAAACCGAAAATGATTACGAGCTTTGTAATGCAATAAAATTATGACGAGTCTTTGAAGTGCCAGCAGGATTCTGATGGAGAATGAGATCATTGGAAAGTCGAAGCTGTCGCTGATCTTTCAAATAGGCCAGAGCAAGGTGCTTAGCTGCACTATAAAAATCTAGCCAGTCTTCCCCTCATCACCCGGTATTCTCGCAAACCCAACCCTCCATTTACTCTTCTCACTCCTCTCAAAATGCCAAAGCCCAACTACGCAGCTCCCAGCAACGAAGTAAAACAAATGAATGTATTGAACTGACCTTCCAAATATTTGCGGTAATTTCCAAACCATATAAAATTGTCATACACTGTTCAACGAACCGAGCAGAATAATAGAACAATTCTGCACATTGAATGATCAATAATTTCTAGACCGGCTACACGGACGCCGACTACAGTGCTCTCTTCTGCTCGTTCGTCTGCTAAAGAAGAACACTAGTAACCGCCGAATACTTTGTAATCAGTTACAAATCACCATCTCCAACTTGTTATTATGTAAAGGAGATAAACTTTTGTGCCTACTGAGATTTTATTATGATCGAATGCGTGATTAGACCTGATCCCGGAATATGGTTTGGATGGAACCAAGTGTTAACCAAAAATGGCGCTGTTCAAACGCAATGGCGCTGATTCATTTCGATAAGAAGCATATCGCCTATTTGGAATCATTTCTCTCTCTTTATTTTCCGGTTGGTCTTTTTGTTTGCGAGATTATCTAAAGTCTGTGTGAATTGACGAGAACAGTTTGTTCCGTTTTGGCTTTTGATATGATAATTAACGACCATCACCTACTATAAATGTGGCCCTGCTCATCAATAATAATCATCTTATCTTCATCATTATGCGTTCTCTTCTTGCATTCTTCCTTTTCATTGGAGCTGCTCACTGCGATATTACTCTCTTCAACAAATGCAATGAAACCCTCCAGGTTTGAATTTATTCATCCCATCATCATTATAATCATACCTTCAGGTCATGCGAAAGGGCCAAAATCTCACTGAGCTCGACCCTAATCGCAAATTTCAAATCACCAAGCCCACTAGCTTCGAATACTTCAAAATCGGTGACAATGGAACAACGGAAGCTATCGTCTCAAAAGCTTTTGGACGAGTTTCCATCGAAATCGACATATCGCTAGGATTTAATGTTCCGATGGAAATCGTTTATGGGTCAGTGACTATTTATGCTGAGTTCACTAGGCGACTAGTTTGAACTTGATATTACATTTTCATTGCTAATAAGTTTTTGAACGTCGATATTTTCAGGAATAAAAGAGCCGTTCTCTCCTGCCTTATTCCGACCTGTTTTGGTAGGGATTCGCGTGGAAATCTGATTACATTCAAGGAAAAGAAGGCATCGCAACACACTGGTCTCTTTAGCAGCATCTTGGACTCCTTTTCCATCACATTTTGCCCACGATCTAGCCAGATTCAATAGGATTGATTCAATTCAAAATGACAATCAGTTGTTCATTCATTATATTTTTTTTGATTGAGTCACATCCGATCCCACATCATTTATTCGTCGTTATCTCTGTTATCAACCTAGGAATTTCTCGTGATAAGAATGCTGTCAATGAGTAAGCACGCGAAATAAATACGCTTAAATACATAATTAATATATTTTAATTGGGGGCAAAATGACTCATGAAATGGTCAATTATTCATATCAGAAACTGATCTATTCTGATTTATTCTTTATACAATTTCAGTATGCAACATCAATTGTGTTTTGAAGCAATGGTTACATACTCTTGTTCATGATTTTTCAATTGGGATAAGCAATCTTATTCTTCAAGATTATTTGTATGTGATATCTTCGCCATTCTTCTGACTGATTCTGATGTCTTGATCTGCTGTTTCGTTGATCACTAAAGGGGCTATCAGGATGAAGAATTCATCTCTTCATTCTTCGTACCCTCACCGCGGTCATAGTGACGAGAAAGCGTGTCGAATACATAGAGACGGATGCTTCACTATGCCTAATCATGATAAGTGGGCGAATACTCTAATCTCTCCACTGAAATGTCCTTATAATCGAGATCAATAGACCATATTTCAGTGATATGCTTCGATCGTTTACTGTGCTCTCTGTATTCCTTCATTTGTCCAATGCCGACCCTCCGAACCTTTTGCTGCAAGGAAGGCAGCATCAGATGCGAGTCGAGACGGCGATGAAGGTAGGGTATTTTACTTTGTTATTTAACATAGTTTAAAAAATCCCAGGAGCACTCATATGCATGGGAGCAAGCTATTGTTAGTCATGATAATTTATTCGATGCAAAGAGAGTTATTGAAGTTATGGACCAAAGTGCACAGTTGCTATCGAAAGAATGTGCCCAGGTAAAAAGAGTTTCTCTCATTTTATCCTAATCTTATTTAGGATATCGGTTTAATAATGAAAGCGCTAATCGAAGTAACAAGTGGAAATCTTACCGATTTTGATCGACAAGTTCTTCTTCCCAGTAAGCATTTTTCAAACATAATTTCGAGTAGGCAAATGTGATTAAAATTCCGAATTATTGCAGTGCTTGACTCATCCGGACGTATCGGACCAGCTATCCTTCGCGGTCACACCTACTTTGCTGGTCATTTCTCCGAGTGCAAAGAGATTGATTATGAAGTCGAAGGAAGAACAAGACATTTGAACGGAGAGTATTTCAGGTATTCAGTGAAATTATTAAATAAGTTTATTGGCGATTTCAGAATCACTGTCGACGTTGCGTTCCAAGACAACACTATGGACGGCAGTTGCGCGTTAGGAGGTTAATTTGAAATTTACCTTTTAAATACATTAATCATTAAATAATTAAATATTAAATATTTAAAGGACTGGAGTTCAAGTTCGGCATCTGTCTACCTGCTAGTTGCTCGAGTTCTGATCTGTTGGGCGTTTTCAAGCCAGGTTTGTATTCCACCTGCTTGTAAGAATAAAAAGATCATTGCAGAAACAGGCGATCCCTCGTTCACCAACCCAGTATGTGCCGTGCAACGAACGAATGATAACGTGCCTGAACTGGATGCTGGATTTTATGTCGCCGTGTTCGTTCGCTGATGCATTATTGACTGACAAAATGACAAAAACCATAATTTTAGTGTAATAATGGGAGGCATCGCTCTCATCTCCATCCTAGCCGGCGCCGTTGATTACTTCTTCAGCGAAACTGCCCAGAAGGCCGGAATCACTAATGGTAACTTATTTTACTGATGATATTCGGGTGCAATCAGTCCTTTAGCAACGTCATGGCGTCTTTTCATGGCCTTCTCACTCTACGCCAACGTTGCTTCGATCTTCGACGTTTCTAGCGCGAATAAAGTATGAAAATTTTAATTTTCTGAGAAAAATATAATTTTGAGGACGGTCAAATCGGCCCAATCCACTGCATTCGTTTCTTCTCAATGTGTTGGGTGGTGATGGGCCACTTCTTCTCCAATTACATTGTTTTATCAGGCTAGTATTTTTGCTATGTTTACAATTTGAATTATTTTTTTAGCGAATCCATTCGACATTTTCAAAATGGGCAAGGATCTCTTCTCTGAGTTTATCATGAATGCCTACTTTTCTGTCGATTCCTTTTTCTTTATGTCTGGACTTTTGCTCACTTTTATCTGGTCAGCTTCAAATATCAAATAATCAAGGGACATTTTGATATTCAGGTTCAAAAATTACCAGAAGAATCCCAGCGGTACGAATTCTCCTGTTTCCTGGGTTATGTTCTACGTGCATCGAATCATTCGGTAGGATTATTCAACGATTTTTTAAAACCAGAAATTCAGGCTTTCTCCGCCATTTTACATGGCTGTAGTGTTCTACACTTGGATCTTCAAACAGCTATTCGTCGACCGTCCCATCAACATGACGTTTATGTACACTGGAGATTTTTGCAGGTTCTTTATTTCAGAATAATAGCGGAAAAAGTAACATTTGCAGAGAAACTTGGTACATCGAGCTGCTGTACGCACACAATTGGTGGGAGCATAACAAACCGGTGAGTTAACAACTATTTGCTGACGCAATTCTGAAACAACCCGGCTAGTAAAAAAATTACGTTTTAGTGCCTCGGCGTCTCGTGGTATCTTGCCTCAGAAATGCAGATCTTTCTCTTTACTCCTCTTCTCATTATCCCTCTCGCAATCAAACCGGCACTCGGGTATGTTCATGAGAACCATTTCAAGAGTTGAGTGGAATTCAGACTGATCTCATAAAGATGCCGTAATAAAACAAGTTAAAAATATAATGACCGGAAACATTTTCATTTAGTTTCATCTTTGCCGCAGTAATTCTTGCCATCAGCACTGCTACCAACATATTTCTGGTTTATCACTACCATTGGCCGGTACGTCTGGAATTTGTTGTTTGTTACTTCATACTAGGGTTGCACGTTCGGTTTCGGTAATCCCGGGAATGTCGGTTTTACCAACAAATGACGGTGAAACCGACCCTCTTTTTCTCTAGACTCTCTCGCTCGCGCGCGCTATTTCTTGTCTTTAACCGTCTAGCGCGAGAGGGGTCGGTAAAACCGAAACCGAACCTGCAATCCTACTTCATACTACTTCAAAATGTATGAAAATTGAAATTGTTTACAGGCGAGTGACGCGATTCTCAACCAATACGACCCCGAGATGGAAAACTTTAGGTACGTATTCTGGTTGGAGCAATATGAATGAATTTATATTCAGAGACTACGCAATGCTCATGTATGATTCGCCACTCATTCGCTGTCAGGTAAGCTCTTTTTTACGCAAAATACTACATCCTGGAAATCTCCCGTCTCCTTCTTCTCAGATCTACATAATGGGAATGCTCGTTGGATGGTTCCTTCAGCATAAGAAGACGATGAAGATCAATCCGGTGAGTATCAATTCTCGTCATCACTTTTCAGTAGAGCGTACTAAGGCTACGTGAAAATTTCCTGCACTTTTCTTGTTGCGATGCACTGACAGACCGAGAGAGCATGTAAAAATATGAGGAAGTGAACCTTGAGAGTACAGGCAACTTCATGTCATATCAGTTGATCAATCTCGCCTGCTGGGCTCTCGGTGCTTCCCTCATGCTCTGTGTTGTTCTTGGTCTGCACGAGCAATCCAATGGATTCTATATTCCCATTTTTTGGAGGTGACATATTGAATATTCGAATAATGGAGTCAAAATTACCATTAAGAGCAATGTATTCGTCACTGAGTCGAATCGCATGGGGAGTTGGGTTGTCGTGGATAATTATCTCGTGCTGGTATGGATATGGAGGTGCGCTCTTTATGAATAATTAATTACTAATTTATAAATAATTCAGGCCCGATCAACAAGTTCATGTCTTGGCATATTTGGATTCCGTTTGGGCTACTGACATACTGCGGATACCTAACACATATTCCTGTAAATTGAATTTTTGAATTTATCAAGAAATGCCAATAATAAATCGTAGGTTATGCTGCTGATTCTCGGTCAGAGCACTGACACTGTCTACTTCACGACGTTCTTGGAAGCGGTGAGCCAGAGCAACAGCTGATCTTTGATCTATGATCTTTTCTATTTAGTTCATAACACGATGCGTATCCACAATCGCTGTTACATTCCTCGTTGCTACTTTCTGGAGCGCGATATTTGAGATTAGCTTCGGAAAGGTACGTTTTGACTGGAATCAAAAAAAAAGAAAATGATTGAGGTCCAAATGATTCTTCTCGGAGGACTACGGCCATCGGTCAGTGATAAAAAGCAAAAGGATGTGGAGGAAAGCTGGAAAACAAATGAAAAAGAGGATGCGAAGACGTCGCTATGAGCAGTTTCTATACAAATTCCATGTAGTAATAGTACCAGACGATTAAAATATCGATAAAGTTTAATTCACAAGAATATTGAAAAGGAATGGAAACGGTTCTCCTCTATCAACTGAACAGGGATAGAATAAACACACGCCAGAATAACCAATTTAAAAATGATAATTCAGCAGGGAACAGATAAATTTCATAGCATAGTCATACTAGAATCAGTGAAGATCCTCATTTACGATCCCGATGACTCAGAATTTTGTGAAAAGAATGCGATGATCTGCACACTCATCGGATGAGTAATTGAACCTGCGATGCAATCAGTCACTAAGAGAGGGTCACAAAGCACTGATAAGCATGATAAGCATGGAAAAGGTGAACTCAGAGATCCGTAGATCGCCGGAACTCAAATGTTATATAACCATGCTGAATTCCATTTGCCTCGCTCATCGCTTCTCAAATCGTCGCATCGATGCTTCCCCTTCTTCTCTTCTTTCTAATAGCAATTCCATGCTTTGCTGAACCTCCCAATCTTCTCTTCCATGGGGATCAACAGCAGAGACGAATAGAATCAGCTATGAAGGTTTGCGATATCCTTTGCAAAAAATGCATTTTTTCGTTTTCAGGAACATTCTTCTGTCTGGGAACAGATGGTCGTTGACAAAGAAAGTATCTTCGATGTGAGAAAGGTTATCGATGTCATGGGTGAGAACTCTGACTCGGTGTCGACTGAATGTGCACAGGCAAGTGATTTACAATTGCCGAAAAGGTAAATAATTCTCTTTTCAGGACATTAGTTTGATGCTAAGATCAATTGTCGAACTAGGAAAAGGAAATATGACAGATTTCGATCGAGAAGTCATTTTGCCGAGTTAGTTTTATTGTTTTTTTTTTGTTTCTTCGTGAAAAGACGTAGATTAATCGTCGTATTGAATTTTGTCAACATTTCTTTCAAACGTGAAACATATCTCATTCTCGATTTCAGTGCTGGACTCCGCTGGTCGCATCGGTCCCGCGATTCTCCGAGGTCACACCTACTTTGCCGGCCACTTTTCTGAGTGCAAGGCTGTTGACTACGAAGTGGAGGAAGGAGCGAGACGATTCAAGGGAGAATATTTTAGGTGCGAGCCACCATATTCGTCATAGATTTAACTTAAAACGGTAACATGAAAAAATGAATTTTATTGAATCTTCTATACATTTAATCTCACACTCAGTTGAGAGTTCATAGGGAGACCATTGTTCATCATTTCATATTCTTCCTTCAGAATCGCCGTCGACGCCGCCTTCAAAGACAACACCGTGAACGGCAGCTGCGAAGGTTTCCATTTCCGATATTTTTTTAATTTATTGGTTTGACAATGCGGTCAACAACGATTCGAGATTCTGCAATATTTCTTGTGACCGTGAAACCTAACTCTTGCATTTCTGCGATTTGGTTCAATATAATTATCCTTTCAGCTCTCACCTTCAAATTCGGCGTCTGTCTTCCTTATTCGTGCTCTAGCGCCGATCTAGTGGCAGTATTTCGACCGGGTCAGTCTTTCTATTTTGCCAATCTAAATGTAGTATTTTTTTTTCGATTTCAGAAATGGGAGATCCTGCTTGGCCCAATCCAGTGTGCGAAGTGAAGAGAACTAATGACGATGTGCCACCTTTCGATGCTGGTTTTTACGTCGTTGCGTTAGTTCTTTTTTCCAACATTCGAAAATGATTAAATTGAAGCTCGATCATGGGTATTATCACCACTATTTCTTTGCTTGCCGGAGTCGCTGACTATTTCTTCGGAGATATTGCGCTCAAGACAGGCGTCGCGAATGGTATTTGATCAACTTATTCAATCGTTCATGGCCTAAATTCAGGCCTTCCTTGGCGCCTCTTCATGGTCTTCTCTATTTACTCGAATGTTTCA
This sequence comes from Pristionchus arcanus, assembly GCA_900490705.1. Lineage (NCBI taxonomy): Eukaryota > Metazoa > Nematoda > Chromadorea > Rhabditida > Neodiplogasteridae > Pristionchus > Pristionchus arcanus. The sequence goes on along the minus strand of LS488570.1, from coordinate 216,716 downwards.
TCGATTTTCGACATTTCGGAAGCGAATAAGGTGGGTAATTATGTAACTTCAGTTTACGAAACTAAACTAAGGTCGGTCAAATCGGCCCGATACACTGCATACGATTCTTCTCAATGTGTTGGGTGGTTCTCGGCCATTTTTCGTCCACTTACACGGCTATTGCAGGTTTATTTGCAAATTTTGCTTTATCTTAATTTCCACGGCAAACTTGCAGCCAACCCTTTCGACATTTTGAAAATGGGCAAAGATTTCTTCTCGGAGATAATAATGCAAGCTTACTTTGCCGTTGATTCATTCTTCTTCATGTCGGGAGTATTGCTCACCTTCATCTGGTTTGCCTGAAATATTAGTTTCCAAGAAGAATGATCAAATTCGAGGTTCAAAAACTATCAAAAGAACCCCAAAGCGACCAACTCTCCAATCAGCTGGATATTGTTCTATGTTCATCGCATTATCCGGTAAGATAACTTTTCATGGGTTTGACTTCGAAGCCTTAACTTCCAGTCTTTCTCCTCCATACTACATGATTGTCGTATTCTACACATTTGTATACAAGCAATTGCTTGTTGATCTACCAATCAATATGTCACCACTCTACCAGGATTACTGTAGGTGAGCTGCTTGTCGTGTGTGAGATGTTAGAAGAACACTAGACACCTTTCGTAACTAGCTTTCAAATGAACACCATGAAACATACCCGGTAAGAATATTCTAACTGACAAAAAAATTCAGGGAGACGTGGTACATCGAATTCTTCTACGCTCACAATTGGTGGCAGCAGGACAAGCAGGTTAAATAAGTTTATTTTAATAAATAATAATATTATTTATTTAAGAGACCTTCTCTATAAAAATTCAGCATGGACCGGACATCCATCCAGGATTTTTGAGTCAGACCTTCATACTGCGGTCACAGGAGAGGGTCGACCCCTTGTTTACAAAACCATAGTAATTGGCCTCTCTAGCTTCATACGCGTGCCGCCACGCGCGCGCGAATGTCGGATTTTGGCCAAAAACGTGGTTTTCATATCTCGACAACCGTACAAGCTAGACATGAAATTTCTTTTGTGATATGTTTGTGACCTCTTATGTGCAAAAACGCACCATTGAAGACAAATAAATATTTGATTTCAATTAGATTTTTTGAAGAATTATTTTGATTTTTCGGCTTTTTGCAGCCTCAGAAACGTTTGGCCCGGATCGCACATAGCATATATCGTAGCCCTTATGATCCTGTAATAGATCCACCACAAATTTCGGAGATCGAGATTTTCACGAGTGGTTAAAAATGAGTTGCAATGGTGAAGAGTGCAAGAATCGAATTTCCGAACATTTTCAATTGACCTTTTACTAACATTATTTAACTTCTAAAATTCTGAGAATACTCTGTCTATTACTTTTAGAGTGTTTGCAGAATTTTTGAGATTGATTTTGTGCTGGTTTCCATCGAATTGCGAATTGTTTCAAAAAAGAGTTTTGCGAATGTATGTTTTCTCAAAATTCCTGGACTTGCATACATTTGGCCCGGATTTCACCTAGTATATATTTTGACCATCACCCGTCTGAGTAACACTAGTTACAAATTAGAGCCATCCAGCTTTTCACGAGTGCCCAAAAGTTCGTCTGAACGCCCAATAGTAGGTCAGAGGAATGCTATTATATTTGTTTCCTGGCTATCCTGTATGTGATTTTTGAAAAATACCACTCAAAATAAATTGATACACTATCAGGCGTATACTCATCGCCATATGAGTCGAATTCGCCACCATGACTTTTTTGACCCATGACCCGGGGTTCATGCTTCAAAAGTGAATCTCGACCATGAACCCCGGGTCATGGATCAAAAATTCATGTGAATGGTCATATCGGAATATTAGAATTTAGGATGTGTAATGCATGTTACACTGACCCAAGAATGCAGCAGCACCAGAATTAGTCCAATTGGACTGCCTTTTATTCTGGCCATATTGGACCATGACCCGGGGTTCATGGTCGAGATTCACTTTAGAGGCATGAACCCCGGGTCATGGGTCAAAAAAGTCATGGTGGCGAATACGACTCATATGGCGATGAGTATACGCCTGATAGTGTATCAATTTATTTTGAGTGGTATTTTTCAAAAATCACATACAGGATAGCCAGGAAACAAATACAATAGCATTCCTGTGACCTACTGTAGGGCGTTCAGACGAACTTTTGGGCACTCGTGAAAAGCTGGATGGCTCTAATTTGTTACTGGTGTTACTCAGGCGGGTGATGGTCAAAATATATACTAGGTGAAATCCGGGCCAAATGTATGCAAGTCCAGGAATTTTGAGAAAACATACATTCGCAAAACTCTTTTTTGAAACAATTCGCAATTAGATGAAAAACAGCACAAAATCGATCTCAAAAATTCTGCAAACACTCTAAAAGTGATAGACAGAGTATTCTCAGAATTTTAGAAGTTAAATAATGTTAGTAAAAGGTCAATTGAAAATGTTCGGAAATTCGATTCTTGCACTCTTCACCATTGCAACTCATTTTTAACCACTCGTGAAAATCTCGATCTCCGAAATTTGTGGTGGATCTATGACAGTATCATAAGGGCTACGATATATGCTATGTGCGATCCGGGCCAAACGTTTCTGAGGCTGCAAAAAGCCGAAAAATCAAAATAATTCTTCAAAAAATCTAATTGAAATCAAATATTTATTTGTCTTCAATGGTGCGTTTTTGCACATTAGAGGTCACTAACATAACACAAAAGAAATTTCATGTCTAGCTTATACGGTTGTCGAGATATGAAAACCACGTTTTTGGCCAAAATCCGACATTCGCGCGCGCGTGGCGGCACGCGTATGAAGCTAGGGAGGCCAATTACTGTGGTTTTGTAAACAAGGGGTCGACCCTCTCCTGTGACCGCAGTATGAAGGTCTGACTCAAAAATCCTGGATGGATGTCCGGAAGAGGGTTTGAAATGGTGAATTTTTATGGAGAAGGTCTCTTAATCACAGTGTCTGGGCATCACTTGGTATCTCGCATCCGAAATGCAGATCTTCCTCTTCACTCCTCTTCTCATTCTTCCGCTAGCGATCAAACCGGCAATTGGGTATGTTTCACGGTGATCATTTGAACGGTTGTGTGTAAATATGTCTAGTATTGTTCTACAACGAACATGAAATGAAAAGGCTTCCATGCTGATACGAAAACGCATATTACCTCTTCTTTTTCCAGTTTCATCGTGGCTGCAGTTGCACTCGTTATCAGCACTGCAACCAACATCTTCCTCGTCTACTACTATCATTGGCCGGTTGGTCTCTTGCATTTTGGTTCCCTGAAAAAAGGTTGAATTCTAGACAAACGGAGCTTATCTCTTCACGCCTGACCCGGAGATGACGCATTATCTGTAAAAACATTTACCCCTTAATAAATAATAAAAGTGTAATTCAGAGACGATTACAACATGCTCATGTACGATTCGCCACTGATTCGTTGTCAGGTGAGATAAAAGTAAAAATAATTGTTATTTTTAAAACATATCTACATTATGATAATACAGATCTACATTATGGGCATGCTGGTTGGCTGGTTGCTGCAGAACAAAAAGACCATGAAGATTCATCCAGTGAGTGTATTCGGAATTCTTTTGGAAATAATTCCTTCCAGTTGATCAACCTCGCTGGATGGGTGCTGGGTCTTTCCCTCATGCTCTGTGTTGTTCTCGGGCTGCACGATCAGTCCAATGGATTCTACATTCCCGTATTCTGGAGGTTTCTTAAACTTTGGGTTGAGGTGATAACGATTTCCCTTCAGAGCAATGTACTCGTCACTGAGTCGAATCGCATGGGGAGTTGGGCTATCGTGGATAATTATATCATGCTGGTATGGATATGGAGGTGATCCTTATCATGAATCATGCACTAATCTTTTTAAAAAAAGCTTAGGTCCAATCGACAAATTCATGTCGTGGCACATTTGGATTCCGTTTGGCCGCCTTACGTATTGCGGATATCTCACACACATTCCAGTGAGTGATTGAAATGGGGCTTGCTAATTGGGATATCGCAGTCGGTCAGCCAGTGCAATCATAAAAAATGTTAGTTAGCTTTGAGTGGAAGCACCTTTGCTTTTGCTACACTAGATTGCGCTTCTTTATCGGTGATTTCAGGTGATGTTCTTCATCCTTGGCCAGAGCACGGACACTGTTTTCTTCACTACATTCCTTGAGGCGGTATAAATAGAAAAAGATATCTAAAGATGATCTTTGATCTTTCCAGTTCATCACTCGAGTTGTCTCCACAATCGCTGTAACTTTTCTTGTGGCGACGTTCTGGAGTTCACTCTTCGAGATTAGCTTCGGAAGGGTGGGAATTGATTGTCATTTACCTTGAAAAACTGATCAGAAAGACTATTAATCAGTCACTTCTTTCAGCTTCAAATGATTCTTCTCGGCGGACTGCGACCATCAAATAAGGAGAAGAAACAAAAGGAAGTCGAGGATAGTTTTAGTTGGACAACTGAAATTATAGATGATGAGAAGACCTCGCTATGATTCGCTATGATACACCTATTATAGTTTATTGAGTTTACTGCGTCAAATAGAGCTAATAAAGCGGACAACTGTTGTTTTCAATGATGCTTCACTGCAGAAACAATTTTTAAAAAATTGGGAAAAGTCAGTTTACAATCAAGATGAGATCCGGATGAAACATCTTGTGAGTAATTTCTCCTGATCGACAAACAAGTGAATCGACGGAAGAAATCCGAGATTCTCCCATATGTTTGCCATTCCGTTTTTCGGCTGCTATGTCGAACGATAGACAGCTGACTTCTAAGAGGGGCAATGTTTTCGTCTCTTCGTTTCGTCGGTTACAGAAACGAGATAGCATGGGAAATTGAGAGAGTCACCCCTGCTTCTGTGAGAGGCAAGACGAGGGGGAGGAGGAGGAGGAGGGATGGGACGAGGAGTTTAATACTCCCGTCCTCCCCCTCTCCAGTCTTCTGTTCTGCTCAGTTATGGCTAACCTCGCTTCTATCTTCGCTGAACACGAAATCACTCCGAATATCATTCCCAATGCCCCTGCTCAAGTGCTCAATGTGAGTTGCCTTTTTTTATTCATTCATCGAAATCGAGCGGTTTCGGTTGAGTTTCAATTCTACATGAATAGATGAGTTTGTGATACTTTCCTAATGGGGTAGGCGTAAGCAGCATAGCAAAATAAAATGATCTCCTTATCTTCAATTAATCCCTTTCAGTGCACGTGGGACGGCATCCAAGTCCAGCCAGGCCAGACGATGAGTGCTCGCAATCTCAAGAATGCGCCCAGATTCACGCTGAAGGTTGACCCCGAGAGCACCTTCTCGCTTGTGATGATCGGTTAGTTGATGGCAAAGAACTAGTAGCCGTCTCTTGATTCCGCCCACTCTCTTGGTCACTCTCTGGTTTCTCGGACCCACTGGGAAATCTTATTCTCACTCACTAATTAGTATGAGTGTCATCCAGTGGATGGGGAAAATAAAAGATGCACTAGAGTAAATATAATGAAGAAGTAGTGTTGATCGGTACAGTCAGTCGAAAAAAAAAAATTTCGTTGAAAGTATAATTTCTTAGACCCCGACAATCTCTCTCGCAAGAATCCCTCCGTTGCCGAGTGGCTTCACTGGCTCGTCGCCAACATCCCCGCTTCCAACGTCCTCGAGGGCATCAATGGAGGTTAGCTTCTTATCGAGTTGTCTGATTTCACCCCACCAGTTTCGCTTCCCACTTCAATCAAAACAACGCAATGCTGCACGATGTTGCTGTTTACAAACTATGATGCCTGGAATCCTGAATCTATTCTTTAGACAATATCTCTAATTCAGGTCAGCACCAGATGGCATACGGATCACCCGGCCCCCAGCCTCGCACCGGCCTTCATAGATATCTCATCGTGCTGTTCGAGCATCAGGGAAGAAGAATCCAGGTGGGCCGCTGCACTTATCGAATTTCCTAATGACGTGTTGTGAAAAATGTTATAAAATATTCCTAATTCAATCGAATATCCACAGGTTCCCAAGATGGACTCGCGCGCTAAGTTCAGTCTGAAGAAGTTCATGGAGAAGCACAACCTCGGTGAGTTATTATTTATTCTTTGGAACTCGGACGAAAAAAATGTGCTCGAATCTCTTGCACACATTATCCCGCCGTTCTCAGAAGAGAACATTAGCTTTCTAGAACGATCGAATTTTATTGGTTGAGAGATGAGGTTTCGAAGAGAGATAGAAGGGAATGAACCGATTTCTCTGACGTCTATCCGCTTCATCGTTGTAATACACAAGAGTAGGAGGGGATATTGATGGATGAGGGGGGAGAGAAGGGAAGAAAGATCATAGAGGAGACGGCTGACCTTTCGAAACATAACAGCCGTGCTTTCGAGGCGAATTCGAGGGAGTGAGGAATGCTCAACTCATTCTACTTGAACTCTTGCTCTGTCTAAACGAAGAACATTTCGTAATCATCTTATCAATCGAAGCAATAGTTATTTTAGAGGGAAGGGATGTGCCAGAAATGAATGTATTTGTTTTACAACGTTCTTGTTTCTTCATGTTGTGTCTCATAAGACGGAGAAACGAAATTATATTACGAAATCAGATTGACCATTCATCATTCATTTTCAGGAGATCCCATCGCCGCTAACTTCTTCCAGTGCCAGAACGAGACTCAGTAAATATGTGTATGTATTGATTCCCATAGATATTCATCGATTTGCCTTCATGAGTAATTATCGATTGTAACATGTGTATGATAAATTCAACGGAGCAATTCCCGTAATACAATGTTGAATGAACATGAGCAATCATACCAGAACGTGAAATTTATCGGTCATATACAGTTGAATTCCTGGATGGGAATAGATGGGATATAAGGATCTGAATCAGTTGCATAGGAAGGCGAAGTCTGCGTCAGTGCCAGTGAAGGGAGCAGACTACAACAGAATGGTAATTGGGGGCACATCAGAAGAGCGTAATCGGCATAAATATAGCCGTTAGGCTGCAATATTTTGTGGGCACAATGTATTCAACTTATTGGTGACACACCTGGATGTTGGAAGCGTAGCTGTTTGCCATTCTGGAGTCTGAGCTGGAAGAGAAGTTGAGACGACGTTTGATTAACTTTTATAGTGGGCATGGTTTTGTTTGACCAAACTTCAATGACGAATAAAAAATGGTGACTCATATCGTGCGAACTCTATCCAGAAATCGGTAAGATGAGAGGACAGGACAGTCATATGAACTGTCACTTCATTCACTCATAAACTTTATCTAAGTACCGATAAAGGTTATGAGAGTTTATGAGAGCCGGTTTCGTTTGAAAGACGCTGTTGATGTGAGTTCACATGTGCTCTCGGATAAAAAGAACAAAAAAATCGACAATCAAAGAATAAAAACACGTAAAATCTGACAGGTATTTTGCTAAGCCGACAAAACAACGAGGTGCTTTGTCGCACTATATAAGGATTAGATCATCCAGCTATTCCATAGCTATCGCTGCTTGCTAACTCCACTCATCCTCTGCTCAAGATGTCCTCCAACTTCGAACCTACCACTGAGGTATCTATCAATTCTCAGAATTACCATTGACCAATAAGGAACTCGCAATTTTAAGGAATGATCATATCAAATAAAATGAATTATATTATAATAGACCGGCTACACTGACGCCGACTATGCCCTTCTTCTGAAATGCTATTAATCGCTGACTGTGAGGATGACAGCTCTACGGCTCCTTAACGTATTTCTCCTTCCAAATTATTCATCATAATGTAATAAAGAAGTTATGTGGTTCATCCAAATATTTTATACAATTCAAACAATATCGATAACTTGCTCGATAAAACACTTTATTTAGATACATAGAGGTACATGTCTTTTCACAGCCTCTCCACTTTATCATCTTCCTTCGGGGAATTGTCTGTCCAACTCTCTTCTACATTCTTTTGTTTCTTTTCTCCAGCTGATGGTCGAAGGCCACCGAGCAGAATCATTTGAATCTGAAAAGACCCATATTATTCAAGAAGGTAGTAACAACAAAATAGTGTCATGAATGCAGAACCAAAAGCGAGCAGCGGGACATAACACCCATCACACACGAGTAGGGTAAATCATGAGCACGTGTCATACCTTTCCGAAACTGATCTCAAAGATTGCACTCCAGAAGGTCGACACGAGGAAAGTCACGGCTATTGTTGACACAACTCGAGTGATGAACTGAAAAGATCAAAGAGCAATGATAATATGTCTCCATCATCCTTACCGCCTCGAGGAATGTCGTGAAGAACACTTGGTCCGTGCTTTGCCCGAGAATCAGGCTCATCACCTGTGATAATCTCAGTAATTCATTGGTGTTCATCGCAAATTTCAGAAGTCTAACCTACCGGAATATGAGTCAAATATCCGCAAAACGTTAGTCGTCCGAGAGGGATCCAGATGTGCCATGACATGAATTTGTTTATCGGACCTATAACGCTGCATCACATTTGTAATCAACCTGGATAACCCCGGACTTGGGAAAAAAGTGTACCTCACCTCCATACCCGTACCAACACGACACAATTATCCATGTCAATCCTAATCCGAAAGCGATCCGACTCAGAGATGAGTACATTGCTCTGCAAAACGTCTTTCAGTTGATGATAGATTACTAATTCACCTCCAAAAGATGGGAATGTAGAATCCATTGGACTGATCATGCAATCCGAGAACAACACAGAGCATGAGGGAAAGACCGAGCACCCAACCGGCGATGTTGATCAACTGGAAAACTTTGGATTTAGCATTTTTCGGGTTTATGTTATTTGAATCACACCGGGTTGATCTTCATCGTTTTCTTGTGCTGAAGGAACCATCCAACGAGCATGCCCATTATATAGATCTGCAATCGCAAATATCAGTCTGCGCTAACAGATCATGGATTGCGCTTACCTGACAGCGAATGAGTGGCGAATCGTACATGAGCATCGCATAGTCCTGTCTGAATTTTATATTACAATATATTAAAATATTTAATTTTATTTACCCGTAGTCTTTCATCTCCGGATCGGGCGGGAAGAGGTACGCGCCGTTTGTCTACAATACACCACATCAATCCAAAATTTTACCAAAGTGTATTCCAACACAGTGTCTACGCCAACTCAAAGCAGTAACTGATCAAGAAACAAGATGAAGCAAATGATAATTACCGGCCAGTGGTAGTAATAAACGAGGAAGATATTGGCTGCAGTACTGAAGACGAGTACCACAGCAGCTACGATGAAACTGGAAGGAAAGTATTATTTCATAAGTTAAATTTTGATTTTGGAATTCATCTGGACTTCAAATCGTCCTAAATTTGTCTCAATGGTTCAAATGTTCGCTGTGAAACATACCCGATCACTGGTTTGATTGCGAGTGGAATAATGAGAAGAGGAGTGAAGAGGAACATTTGCATTTCGGATGCGAGATACCATGAAATGCCCATGCACTGAAATATATGGTTTCTTGAAGAGAAATACATTTTTTTTTAAATTTAAATAAAGGGTTTTGATTAAAATGAGTTTCATCGTGCTTTTATTATTTCAACGCTGTTCTCATTTCGATTCTCATGGCGATTGGTGTATAATAAAATAATTAAATTCTCACGGGTTTATCGTGCTGCCACCAGTTGTGCACGTACAACATCTCGATCCACCATGTCTCCCTGAAGAATTTTCGACGTGATAAGAAAGTTTTTACGTGCTTTATCTTAGAGATTAGGCAAAATAGCGAGAAAACGTGTCTTTACCGACACAGATACTAAAACAAAGTACCGCCTCTAACCTGCAGAAATCCGCGCCATAAAACGGGGTCATGTTGATGGGCAAGTCAACGTAGAGCTGTTTGAGTACCCAAGTGTAGAATGCAATCATCATGTAGAAGGGAGGAGAGAGACTGCGAATAATTTCGTTCGATGCTTTATTATTTTTTCTTGCATTTTCTTACTTTAAAAAATCTCACCGAATTATGCGATGAATGTAGAACATGACCCATGAAATTGGCGAGTTTGTTGCTGCAGGATTCTTGTGATAGTTTTTGAACCTGAAGTAGAATATTTATTTCAACGAGAATTCGAGAACCAACCAGATAAAAGTGAGCAGAAGTCCAGACATGAAGAAGAATGAGTCAACAGCAAAGTAGGCATTCTGGATGAATTCAGATAGGAAATCATGCATCATCTTAAAGATGTCGAACGGGTTCCCTAAAAATGGAAATTCAAATTAAACTCAGCAAATTGCGAAATCATACCAATCAAGGAAACGTAAGTGGAAAAGAAGTGTCCCAATACGACCCATGACATTGAGAAGAAACGAATGCAGTGAATAGGGCCGATTATTCCAGACTGAAATGACACGATATTATTCATAAACTGCAGATTTTCTTACCTTATTCGCTTCAGAGACGTCAAATATCGATGAAATGTTGGCGTAGAGTGAGAAGGCCATGAACAAACGCCATGGCAGAGCTGAAGTCACTCCGGTGGGTTACGGTAACTAAACTATCGATTACCGTTCGTAATTCCGGCCCTCTCCGCAATCTCCCCGAAGAAGTAGTCCACCACTCCAGCGGCAATGCCAATCACAGCAATCACTCCCATGACAGTGCTGCAATTATTCATATCGCGGGTCGATACCATTCGAAAACTGAATTCGTTCGAAGAATATGTATCTATGAAATAATAGCGTGATGGGTAACTAACACAGTAACGTAGAATCCCGTATCCAGTGGCGGTATGTCATCGTTCGTTCGTTGCACGGTGCACACGGGATTGGGGAAGGCCGGGTCGCCGATCTCTGAAAAAGATTCCTCGCTATCCTCGTGGCAATTTGACAATTAGATTCCTTTCTCCTACACCATTCCTCGATTCTGTCATTTCTCCCGGTACAGTGTGGACTCTTCGTTGAGAATCACAAACGCTGCCCGTAAAATAAATAAACTGACCTGGATTGAAGACGGCATTGAGATCCGCACTCGTGCATCCGGCGGGTAGGCAGACGCCGAATTTGAAGATGACGGCTGCGAAACCAATATTTTCTTACCAATAGAATGTTATCGATAAATTGTTGAAAAAATTTGCTGGACCACCTGTTTTCTCGCAGCTTCCATTCACCGAGTTGTCTCTGAAAGCGACGTCGATGTGGATTCTGAAACAATTGTTAGGTAAAGTAACAAATTCACGCACCAAATAAACAACTGCCAAAAGAGACCAGACAGCAGAAAATTAAGTCGAATCTAAACGAACTACCTGAAATACTCTCCCTTGAAGTGTCTCGTTCTTCCTTCCACTTCGAAATCCACAGCTTTGCACTCAGAGAAATGTCCGGGAAAGTAGAGATGACCACGTAAAAGGGCGGGACCGATTCGACCGGCGGAGTCGAGCACTGTAATTATTATGGGAGATATCGCAGGAAAATTAGTGGCAACATCGTGGAGCACTGCAATGAGCAATAAGTTTATTAATGAAGCAACATTTGTTTCACTATCCTTATTCCCTTTTAGAAAATGTTTCACAACATCTAGAAATTTCATAGACGAGTCATTCGTGTAATTGTAGTGTGATTCCCATGTGAAAATGAATAAAAACTAACTCGGCAGAATGACTTGCCGATCGAAGTCCGTCAGTGTCACATTGCCAGTCAGCGCTCCTAGCTCAAATTCGATAATGGCTTTGTAGATGAGGCCAATGTCCTAAAAAAATAAGCATTGAAATTTAGGCCAATTTCTCGTGAAACATGATTAACCTCGGCACATTCCTTCGACAACCGTTGTGTATTCTCTCCCATCACATCGATGATCTTTCTTGCGTCTAGTAAATTCTCCTTATCAACAACGGCTTGCTCCCAAGCGGGAGAGTGCTCCTGTAAAAAATCATCTCTATTCTTCTGTCACAGTTCAGACGCATGCTGGGGGAAGGACAAGCATAATATTAAAGTGAAAATCGTCTGGTTGCTACTAACCTTCATAGCCATCTCCACTCTCCTCAGGTACTCCTCTCCTTGAAACAACAAATTCGGCGGTTCGGCATTTGTAAAATGCAGAAACACAACCAGCAAGACGAGTATTCGATGCATCTCACTGCTAACCGAGCACTGATAATGATTTATGAGCAACACAGATCAATGCGTGGGAAAGATTAGAGTCTGAGCTGCGCGAGCAAGAAAGCATTAGAGCCACAGTGATTAGAGAGCGATTCGGAAGCAGGTCATCCGAATGAGAAAAGAATGGTATTTTATAGAGTACCCGCACGCTTCCGGCACGTATTCGAGCGATTTAGAAGGCAACTTGCGGCTTAGAGTGCTGATTTATCAGCCCTTATCGTCCTGTTGTCGTGAGTTGTTAGGGACTGATAAACATTCTCAGGTGCAATTAGTCACTCACTTGATCAGTGATCTGAAGGCCACATTGTTCTCATGCAAAATGATTCAGGCTGCAATGTTGTTGCTGATTTGTGAATTGTTGCAGCATCGTTAAAACCACAAGTGAAACCAAAACGAATGAAACCCCTTGAATAGAAGTAATGTTGTATCCACTCAACCGTCTTATCACGGGGCTTCCCTCCACTGATCACGGAGATAAGGACGCATCAATGACGTTAGATTTGGCTGTGACTCAACGGCAACTGAAGAGATCATTATTTTTTCTAGCGATAGGCTAGACAAAATAACAGCGCTGAATTGAAGAGTTATGATGAAAATAATCATTGACATCAATTTGGGCCGTTTACAATTTTTCAACTGTGTTCACGCCAACGGCGTTCTATCTCTCTCATTGCTATTACAATTGCACAATACTCCCTGTTAACCCATACAATAGTTGTATCCTATAGGTGTCCTACCTTGCCGCTTCTAATTACTATTTAGGCTGTCGAATGATCTAACGAAGGGTTAATCTCAAATATCTCTCGCTTGTCTCATTTATATCCCTCAGCAAATATCCAGTACACCCTTCCTTCTTTTATTTCACTTTGTCCATGCGCATCTCTCAAATTGTTTGTCTAAGAGCTCATCAATAAATTAGCACCTAGCTGCCCAACCCTTTCTCTTTCTTCCACACCCCACATACCTCATCGGCTTCTTTTTTTCCCCTTACAATTCACTGATCAAAACGCGAATATTTCATTTTATTATTGGCTCGTGATACTCAATGAGCATTCTTTTCTTTACGTCGATGCTGATAATACGAAAACTCTTTAGCAGATGCCTACATCAACTCGACTTCAATTAAAACTTTCTCACATATTTTCTAGTTTAATTGAGTGCGAGTAATTTTGAAAAAAAACACGATGATTTTTAATTTAAAAATCGTATGCTCTAACTAATTGTAAGGATTAATCTCTAGTACTAAGCCCCTTTCCGTTTATCCCTCAGCAAACACCGAACCTCCGTCCTTTTATTTCACCCTATTCGTACGCTTCTCTCAAACTGTTTGTCTAAGGCCTCATCGATAAATTGCGTACCTGGCTGTCCAACCCTCACTCTTTCTCCCACACCCGCCCTCTCTCCTCGCATTTCTTTATCTCCGTTAAACGCTTCATTAAATGGATATTCTTGCCAATGATTTGATGATTACTGAATATAAATAAATATGTTACCTCCTTTTCAGTTGCCTACTCCAACTCGACATCAATAAAAAAAATCTCCTAAGAGCATCTACTTCGTCTCTTTAACTATACATACATGATTATTATCCCAAGCAGTCTTTGAAGAAAATGTATGATTTTGTTGTTTGTATTTTGTTCATATCACACTTGAACACCACTCAATTGGGTGAGTGTGTTCATTAAAATTATTAATTTCTGCGGTAGTGATCACTCTAGTATAATACTTTATTAGCATCTCATTCTTGAGTAGATCAATAACGATCAAATGTAGTAAAAAAACAGTGTGATGTGTATTGCAGTTACGTTCGATGCCATACGACATAAAATCGTGCAGCTCTGCTTCAGAATCGTCATCCACTCAAACTACCATGGAACGCTCTAATATGAAATAGTAGAAAAGGAGTCGCAATCAACATGTATTTCTTGACTGATGTTCGATGTCGATGAATAAAAAGTTTACACACTCAATTCACCCATAAATCTCATCTCAATCTCAATAATCACTCAATTTGCCTCACCTTCACCAATTTCATTCGAAAACATGTTTTTATTTTTTTTCTGAGAATCGCGCCTAACTGCTTTCATAACTTTGACAATCAGATATGCCCGAAAACACCTATCACTGATGCCAATTATTGATCATTACGTCAGAGAGAATTGAATCGGAGTAGAATCCCAGTTCCCTGCCAGTCTCCTAGCAATTTTCGTCAGGTCCCATTATCGTCAACATACGACTTCCCATCGAAAGGACCTCTCTTTCCTTCATCCTTCTTCCTTCCATTCTATACAAGATGCTTACCAAGCACTGTATTATTCTATCTCTTCTAATTACGGCGTTGATCGCACATGAGGTTAGTATTCATTATTTATATGGACGGTATACAGTGCACATCTTTAGACCAACGGATTCTTCTCCGCAGTCCTTACTTTCAATGACCTTGAAGGAGGTATAACGGTTTGTGGTTTTTTTATATTCTACGTTAAAATCAATTCATTCGAGATCATTTCGTCGAATGCAAGTGGAGATGCTACTTTCATCGAGAATTTCTCCAAGAAGTGAAAGCATTTCCTATTTATGTTTTCTTCTCTCCGCAATAATACCTCTTCAGGGCCAACGATGGCTTCCTTCTCTATGAGGAGGACGATGAGGAACACGAGAAGCATTATGAACTTTAATTTATTCATCTTTTCAGTTATGTTCATTAATAAATACTGCAGTGAATGTATTGTGATTGTTTTGTGAATGTATTCGAAAAGGCCTTTCTTTCCTTTATCCCTGCTTCCTTCCATTTTCCATTCTTGAGATGACATCGCTCTTCTATCTCCTCTTGTCATCGTTTCCGTTCCCTTTGATTGTTCGTATGCACAATTTAGAAGAAAATCATGTTGTCTAAATCTTTAGAACAACGGCTTCTTCTCGACTACTCCATCCATGTAAGATCTTGATTCGGGAGTAACGGTTTGTTTGTGTTGTATGTTTTTATCCCTATTGACCAATTGGTTCAGATCCGTAATGTGAATTCAAGCGACATCATACTGGCTGTATCAAAGCCGTGAGAAGCTTTGCTCAATCTTATTTTTTGTTCTATTATCTCCATAGACCATTTTGTTGAGTCTTCCGCCCGCATTGATGAGGACGATGACGACGAGGTGAACCATGAGGAGTTCTGAAAAATGTATTCACACTCACAATCAGTCATATTCAGAAATAAAGGCAGTGAATTTGTTGCCAAAAACCTGTGCATGACTTGGCTTTGAATTAAGTGTCTTGAAGCGCGAAAGCGTAATGTTACATTTGTTAATCGTTTATCTTTGAGGAACGATCCCTCCTGGTCTCTGGTGTTCGCTCACTATCACTGCCCTCTCTGTCCACGACAATCTCTCTTCTCTCGTCGTTCCCTTCTCCTTCCCTTATCTGTCCTATTGTTTAGATTGAGAAAGAGCAACTCTTCCTTATCTCACTTGAGGAAGTGAGAAAGTGCGTGAAACGAGGAGATCTTTCCATCCGTTGCTCTCACCTTCGTTATCACAGCATGCCTCCCGGCTGCGATGCATCAGAGAACGATCAGTTCTGAGTAAAAATGTATTCCAAGAGATCACGTACGCTATACGACACAAATTGAATGAGGTATAACAATGCGAGGTCATTCCATGAAACATGCTTGGATTCATGATCGGATTGAGTTTTTTTTTTTGCGATTCTTCACACATTATGTTCGTTAACTTTTCCTCACCGAGAATAAAACCTGAAATGCCCTTGTCATAATTTGTGCTCTGAAAATTGTTGCTGACAGTACGCACGTGCGTGGTACAGTGTTACGTTACAGCAAGCAAACATCCTGCAAAACAACGAAAACACATTTCCCCCTTCTTTCCCGGAGTGACCCCGCATCCGAAAACACCACGGAAACAACATAATTATCGCACCTCAGAGCAACACTTTTGCTCAAAGTCAGCAATCAACAAATGTGTCAACAGTTTCCGGATGCTTCCCATTTCGAAACCACATGATCCCTACCGCATGTCTCTTTGCCAAACTAGACGCGCGACTTGCGATCGCGCGATTGATAACGTACGTCATTGGATCAGTTTCGCCATTCCTCATTGCCCTTATCATTGATAGCGCTCTTCAAAGGTGACAGGAGATAGGGGAAGAATGTGGAAAGCGGAAATAATATAGATAATCCCGTTTGTAATCTATCCATCCAATAAACTGGCTTTCGGGTAACCGCCCAAGTCTATGAAGGTTACAGCCGTCGCTTGACTAGCAGGCTATAGATAAATCGGTGCAGGCGCGTTAACAGATCAGGACCAATCATCTGTCTCTTTCATGTCACCATGATCTCTCGCTCTGTCTGACAGACTAGAGAGCACTCTCAATGGAGAGACGTGTACATCTCTCCAGATCTAGCAATTCGGCCAATGTCGTGTGCCGACGCATGGCGGGGCTGTTTTCATACGATATCTCTGAACTTTAATTGGTTTGCTATAAACAAGATGACGCCCCCGCTCATCTTTAGATGGCTGGACATCACATTTCAATACTATCTCACCATTCGGAGACGCGAGAAAAAGCAAAATAACGAGAGTAATTGCATGCGAACCCATCCCTTTCGATGGAGATATTTATTGGGGACGAATTGCAGCCAAATGAGTTCACGAGTTATCTCAGTAGAGATAAACAACTGATAGCATGCTCAAATTAATCGACTTCGTTCTTTGCTTACAATTTGTTCTTCCCTGCACGCAACCATAACTTTTCCGAGTAGGATTGCGTGTTCAAGTTCCCACATTCTCATCATAATTCATGAGGTCGTCATAATTTATCATGCCTTCAGAGCATGAACAGGCATTCTCCATTCTGACGGTTTCGCATATTTCGCACGTTCGAGGGGGAAATCGAGAATGGAAACCCTGGGAAACAATCAGGCAGTCGGCATTGATCCATCCTTGTTGTTACATGTGCTCTCGCTTTCATTCATCCCGGATTTGTCCGTGATTATTCATCCTTGATCCCCCCCCCCATTTTTTTACTCATCTATGAATGTTCCGGATCATGGAAAAGGGTCCCCTTCTCTATGACCTATGATAGAGTACGAGGAATGAAGAGACCAGATTTCATCCTGAAAGCCCGGATCATGATTCACTGTTTGAGGTCAATTTGCGCGGTTCGTGAGCGATCTTTGGGGTAGAGATCAACTGCGGGGGTAGCCAATTCATAGCTGGAACCGGGTCAATTATCGGCCAGAGAGACAACGACCGAGAACATTTGCACTGCAATTGTGGAGCGTATAAATATCGGTTGACTATTTGATACCGTTCAGTCTGTATTTCAACATTTTACATAGCGTTTGTTCACTTTTCTCGCTTGTGTTATTCCCTTGGTTGTGTCATAACAGCTGTCTACGCTGTTCCAAGCTCAGAAATAGAAGGAAAGGAAAAAGTGCAAAAATAGCTACTAAAGTGTAATGAGAGGCCATCTGGCATTTCTTTCAGACTCAAAGTCATCCCTTTGTCCACATCTTCTTCTTCTTTTCATTTGAGTTGCCCTTCTCATCTCTCTTTTCATCCCTCTCATTTTCTTCTCTTACTCATCAGACGAAAGTCCCTCAGCCACTGGGCAGAGGCACGTTTCAAGTACTTTTTCTCTTGAACTTTCGAAGGATAGTCTACTCGATGAGACCTGTTCTTTCGCTTTTGCGTCCTATAACAAAAAAATTCCTAGGCAAATTGTTTTAGTTCTCATCCGACCTATTGCCCTGTTGCTCAATTCCGATTCTTGAACATGACGAAATCAGTTCGGATAGTTGAACCAACCTCCCTCATCAATCACTTTCATTAATCACCCCTCCCCCCCCCCTCAGCTTCCTTGTTGTTGCAACATCATCAATATCACACACCGCACTTTAGAGTGGGCGATGTCTGATTCTCTCCAATTTGCCTGCTCTCTCACACTCTCTGACTGGTCAGAGATCACAGCTCTTCGAGAGGGCAGTCGGCTACTCAGTCCCGACCACTGAGATATCGCATAAAATCAAGAGAGACTCCTCCCTCAAGACAATTGAAGAATGTCACTGAGTCCGAGGGTCGGGACAAAATGAAGAGACAACATCCCTCGGGATTCCTTCCCGTTATCCACGCGCTCCGCTGCAAAAGTTGTTTTCCACCATTCGGATGCAGATTGTGTCTCTCAATTCGCCTCACTCCCTCAGTCCACTCGTCCTGACAAAGACACTAACTAAGTATTCTCTTTTCATGTTGCATCCCTCCCCTTGAGGGTTCCACTCGGTTCTATGATCCTTCCTCCCCTTTTCTCCCCGTCTTTTCTTCTCGTCCTCAGACGAACCCCGCTCACTATTACACTGTGATTGGGCCCGATTTCGCCAGGGGGGCAGAGGGGTGAGGAGTCATAGCCCTCGAATTAGGGTCAATTCGCACCCACGCTCGTCATTTTTCGTCTGACCCTCTCCGATTCCCATGCTCTCTCGTTTTCTCTGTCCGATCAGTCGATGGTTCCCATGGAAGATCGACGATCTTCGCCCCCTTATCTTCCTGGATTCCATCTGAGTCATTCTTCCTCCCTTTCTTCAGTGAAATCATCCAGCGCGCCTTCTTAGGGGCGAAATAGGAAGAGAAATCTAGAGAATTCATTAGCGATTGTCTCTTGTATCGTCTATTCAAGCGTCACTGTTCCTGAATAGTCCTAATTTGCACGCTTCCTTGTCATTTTTAGTCAAGGAACGCTTTCTGGAACTTTTCTGTTTTTGGTTCACCCTTGTCTATCCCTCCACATTCGGAACTGTTGTTGTCCAAATACAAAGATGTTCCCAACTACTTTCCTCTGAAAATCTTGAAATTAAATTTCGAATCTTCCCTCCTTCCTTTCCCGGAGAAGCTTGGGTACAAAGGAAAGTGCATCTCGTCCCGCAATCAAATAAGCATCGCCACAGGGCAGAAATATCTATAGTATCAGCTTAGAGGAGAGGTGCAGATTGCGATAGTGCCCACTATAGATGGAGCCTTCCGTCTACCGTCGATTTAGAATCAATCATGCTTTTGGCGTCCATAAATGGCAATCAAGCTTGGATAAACTTGTCAGAGACAAAATGATCTCGAATCTAAATTTCTTGTCTATTCGCTGATATCTCCTACCGTGCAGGGAATAGATTGCGCACAGCGCTGTTATTCTTATCAAAATAATAAACACCCAAATGCTGTAACGCTATTTCGATCGCAATTAGGGAACCAGTAGTGCAGGAATACGGGAAAGCGAGCGACGATGTTTTCCTGTAAATTCAAGATTGATAAGCGATCAATGAACTCTTTGTTTTTCCTTGAATTTAGATTTCCCCTGTACTGTAAACTGTTTTTCTCATTTTTCCTCTTGTGAAACAGCTCGAAAACTCCAAAATTAGAATTCGGCCCAAGTTCACAATACAGTCACAGAACATTCATACTTCTGTGTCTGGCTCCGCCCCTTTTCCCTCCGTCCCCTCCCCTCTGACCCCAACCATTGGCACAATTTGATCTGTGGAACGGAGCTGATAGCGGGAAGGTGACAGCTCGCCTCGGTCTAGTCGGGCCACTGGGGACGATTAACACTAGAGTTAGCACCTCTCGACCGCGCTCTCTCCATTTCATCTGATCTCTCGCCTTTCTCTAACCTCCGAAGGCTTGCTTGAACGGCCAGATAGTTAACCCTTTGGCGCCAAATATTCGAAAATTACCGTATCTTTTCGTATCGCAATCCATGCTTGCTCGATGTTACAAGCGTGATATTGATACAATAGTTCCGTTCTCTCTCTCTCTCGTTGGTCTTTCTATTCATCACATCGCATTACGTGTTCTCGGATTCAAAGGGGCGTCCGGATTGGCCAACGGTGAATCATCGAATCCTCTCTTGCCATCTATTTAGGCATTCAAACGTAACTGTCATTCTCGCATTTTGTTTTCATCGTTCATAATCACTGTTTCGTCGCTGGACTTCTCCATTTCCAGTAGTTTTCAAGCCCACGCATTAATCACTCTCGATAATTCTCATAATCCGCCCTCGATTTATATACCAGTGACCGCTGTCCATTCTCAATTTCGCCCCATTCCAGGGACCTTCCCCATCTCATTGTTCCAATAGCCCACGCCGACTGCTCGGTTTCGTAAGTTTTACCGCATTTTAGAATTTATTTATCTCAAAATTTGATAAGTTTCACCATTCCCCTAAAAGATTAGACGCTGCGCCGAATTGATTTCGTGTCGGTTGTCGTGGAAAAAGTAATTATTGATGTGAAACAGCGATATTGGTCCTGGCTACCGTAATCCGACGATTTCGGTGCTGAATACCGTATTCAATCGATATAATGTTTGACTACAGTAACCCCCTTACCGTACCGATCTCAGTTCTTCCTGATTTCAATAAATCAAGATTGATACCGTGAAAAAGATCAATATCTCCCTGACTGCCGTAATCCCCTCACCGTACCCCTCACTCAGATCTTCCTCACTGCATGCCCTCGTTGACGATCTGTACCCTCACCGTCGCCCTCTGCATATCGGGCGGCTTCCAGCAAGGTAATGAATAAACGGCGCCAAAAGTCCCGCCCCACTTTCTCTACGATTGAAATAGGGCTTGGTAAAAGGATATCTTGACAATTTAGATAGAGAGCCCGATTTGCGAGTTAAGGGCAAACTCACCTCTCAATATCGAAGAAATCTTATGGAACGCAAATAATAATAGTGAGCGTTCACAATATTTTTGCATCGTAGAATAACAACGGAACACGGATCAAATAATCAAGCTCGATCGAATGTAAACAACTGCCATTATGTTTGCATGAAAGTGTTCTCAGCGGGGTTTACGTTAGCGGATAGCTGGGCCATTTTATTTTCGGATAGCAGCTGTTTATCAAAGGGGCAGAAGCTTCGGATCTCTGATCCTAGGAAGTGATAATCATCAAGCACGTCATAGGCCATCAGTGAATTTGATCACGTAACATAATATGTAATGTGATGGCTAGTAAGATGGGAGCGATTAGAGCACAATTACATTACATGAAAAAGGGCTATCGAGGAAGAATGAGCGGTTGACAATGGGAAATCTCATTTCATCCTGCTCGAAGTTCTAAAGAAAAGTGTAAAAATGTAAAACTGAAAAATATGGAATATTTGCAGGGTACATCGCATCGGTGCTCAACCAGCCGTACATCTACATCGAAAACTTCATCAATGACACGATCCACGAACGAATCGGCATCCGTCCCTCCGAGCATGCACTTGTGAGCATTAATTTTGTTCTGTCAGGTTACTTTAGCCATAGCCGAGTAGGCTCAAGATCCTTTGCTATCACTAATAACGATTGTACGTTGTGTGGGTTTTATTATGAAATTTGTTCTGATGTGTTTCACGAAACCAGTAAGATGCAATAGCGTTTCTTGTTCTCAATTCGGTTGGCAATTCTTCTAGAAAAAATGAATAGAATCATGAACAAGAATTGGCAAATATTTGTAAGCAAAAATATTGATTGGAAGAGAATATAGAATATTATATATAGGACGTGAAATATGCCAATTCAGAATATCATCTGGTCATCTCTCAACATCATGTTCCCGATTGCATCGATTGCCGGCCAGTTCCTAGCGGCATGGTCGTGTAGGAGATTCGGAAGAAAGGGTAAGACTTACAATTTCTCTTTACCTACTCTATGTTATTGGACTAACACTGCCGCAAATAGACAACGAAAACGATAAATTGGTTGAATAATGAAATAATTGTTCCAGGCACCGCTCTTCTCTCCTGTATCCTCTATCTACCCGGGACGATTCTCTCATCAGTGGCCGCGCCAGCACGCAGCTTCGAGCTGCTGTTCATCGGTCGCATTATGTGGTGAGACTTTTAGATTTTTTTTTTTTTGATTTTTTCCGGAACTGATTATTTTAACATTTTTTGAGTTGTTAGTTTCCGGGTTTACCGGGTTCTGAGAATTGTATCCAGAATACTCCACTATTTGTCTTCCAAAGTCTGGACTGGGCCAACAGCTGTGTTTCTGATCGCAAGTTCTCCCAGAGCAGAGTAACAAGAGCGGGAGAGAACGATTGCGAGGGAGAAAATAATGTGAACGAATCAAATACGAGAAAATCTACTGCTTTTACCATGTGTCTCACGTAATCAAAACGATTGTTTTTGGGTTACAAAAGAAATACAACATGGATTGAAGTGGAAGGAACTTAACCTTTTGCCTGATTTCAGGTCCCTCGCTAATGGTGTCAACTCCGTCAACGCCACAGTGTGGATCGTCGAATGCGCTCCTCCCTCGATCAGAGGAGGAATGGCCGCCATGCAAGAGTTCTCGATGGCTGTCGGTGAGCGAATTTATTATTTTATTTTCATCATGATTTGCATTTTGCTTCTTGCCAAAGATAGTGGCTTTTAGCTTTTTAAAAAAAGTTTAATATGTTTCACTCCTAGATCATTACTTTTAGGGGTTCACTATTTTTAGTAATGCCCAGCATTCACTTCCAACAAACAATCTGAATACTTTCTGAACTTCACTCTGAACTTCATTATATTATGTTTTGAGCGGTTCAACCAAACTATGTTTCTTTATATCATCAACCTTGCAGGTTCTCTTCTCTGCCAATCTCTCGGTCTTCCCTTCTCCACTCCTGATCTCTGGCCTCTCATCTTCCTTCCCAATGTGCCCCTCGTTCTCATTGCTGCTATTCTCTTCTTCATCGTTCCTGATTCACCGACGAGTATTATGGAGAGGGAGGGAGACATGGATAAGGCGAGAATCAAGGCCTGCTCTTCGATTATTAGTAGTTTAGATCAAAATGATGAATGATGACCGATCATGTTATCTTTAGAATGCCCGCAAATAAAAAAAAACCCCGCAACAACTAATATGGCTACATGTTGCTCTCTTTCCAGTCTTGCTCACGAAAGAGTGTTGAAATAAAAATAATATTTCTGATTTCAAGGTCATTATAACATTGTGTCAATTCAGGCCCGAGCCTCCCTCGCCCGATACTACGGCGTTTCTCCCGATTCACCATTGATCGATGACGAATTGGTGCCGAATAAGAAGAAGAGCAATCTCGATCAAAACACGGAACATCAGGTTAGAATTGCCGTTCGAAATTGCACTCCAAATTCTATAAAAATTGGTGGGACTCAAATTACATCTTCTTTTACCTTGATAATGCTGTCCGCTTCCAGGGCATCAGTTGGATCTTCAATCCATTCGGACTCGACGACGATAAGATGCGAGTTATCCAGCAAGCAGCGTGGCTGGGAGTCATGGTCAAGGTGGGAAGTGTTCTCTGACCTTTGTTTTGTAGGGCTAATATTCCAAGCCCAAAAGTGCCAAACTGTTCTCACCTTTTACTTATGGTTCGGATGTGTTTCAGATGAGGTTCTTTGTAACGGTATGATACGTTCTCTAATTTCAGGAAGCTGCATAAAAAACATAAATACAAAATTCCTTCAGATCGCTTACGTCTTCACGGGTGCTCGTTGTCTTCGTTCGTACTCGACTTTCGTCCTTCATTATCTATCCCATTTCACGCTGGATGCAGCTACTCTCGGTGAGTTCAACTCCTTTTCAGATTCACAACTTTTCATGTGGTTGATAACGGATTGAATCGATTAGTAGACTTTCCAAGCTGCGAAATACAATTTCGTTGCAGGTTCCTGGATCATCTCCCTCATTCGCATTCCCTCCACACTCATCCCAGTGTTCTTCGTCGACCGCATCGGTGAGTGTACCGTAGTCTACCGTACAAAGTCGTTGATCGATAACTGATTTATTTGAAGGTCGTCGTCCTCTCATCATCTTCTCGTTGATCGTCACCCTCTTCTCTCTTGCCCTTCTCATAGCCTCGATTATGATCGGTGACTCGATGAAAGTGAGTCATTTTTCCTTTCCCGATATTTTAAATGGCAAAATAATCGAGATTTTTCCCATGAAAATGAACGATTTTACACTACGGCATTCAAAAGTCTGGAATTTCGAAATTCAAGAAAAATCACTAATTCAAAATTACAGTACGCCTCGTTCGTCTCCTTCGCGGTGCTGCTGCTGGTGAACGCCGCCGGATTGGGGTACGGTAATTGGATGGTTACGGTAGCTTGAAATCAATAATTACAAAACCTGCTGAACCACGCATCCAACGACGTAGTATCAGTAACCAACCCATTACCAACAGAACAGATCAAATTACGGAGTCTCTCAATCGATTCAAATCATCACTTTCAGGTCGGTCTCTCGTTTCTACGCGGCTGAACTCGTTCCTCGCTCGTTGCTGCTTGAAGCCGTGTCCATTCTGGCTGGATTAGAGGTATTATTGTTTCTTGCGATCCTTTCCTCTGCAGATCGTCAAGAATAAAATTTCTCGTATGTGTACTAAATCTGAAACTCAACCCATTTCCTTTCTCAATTCTGCTCAAAATAAATTTCATTCTCAGGCCTTCACCAAAATCATCGTCGAGTTTGCCTTCTTCCCGGTGGCCAATGTTATTGGTATGTTTACATTATAAGATTTTTTTATAAGAAGTATAATTATGAATAAAATATACACCATTAAATAAATAAATAACAAACATAAATCAGGTGTCTACTCCCTGCTCATCTTCGTCGTTCCCTCCTTCGTCTTTCTCATCGCAATCTGGGCGCTGTGCCCTGAAACCAGTGGAAGAAACGTGTACCAGGTTCGTGTGAATTTGTTTGCCAACTTTCTAACAACCTACAAACGAATATGTTCTTGAAATCAGCTGCAGTATTAGAAACCGTTGCAAAACCCTTCAGAAAATATAGAGCGATTATGAAATAATAATCGCTATCAGGTGCTCAACGACATTGCGAACCGCAAGAATCTCAAGGTCTCCTTCTCTCCCTAGTCAATATTTGTCCCCCTTTGCTCATCCACTCATCCGACGACGTGGTACTATCGCCATTGACCTACACCCATTGACAACTTATTATTCGAGTTCGAAATACGACTGATCGTCTCGTCATTCTGCACACTAACTCGTCACTCTGGACGGTGAGAGAATAGACGGCGACTCGTAGTTCGAATTCTATTTTCCATTCATTGAACGACGATCGAACGTCTGTTCGAGATATTCATCGCATTTATCGTACCGTGTACGCTAATTTTATCGAAATCCCTCGATTTCTCATTATTTCTATAAATATTCAAACCAATTTTCATTGTTATTGTTACAACCACGAATGAATTCTTTCAACCGTCGATGACTCACAGTTAGCATGGAAAAACGATGTCAGAAGCCTTGAAAACCCAGACTAAACAGAATGTGCTCCGTATAAAACAAGGGCATTCATTTGCAGAGTATCACTCGAGAACATGCTCATCCTTGTCTTCCTTCTCTTGTCGATCATACCCGTTTCTACCGGGGAAAGCTTCCAAGATTTCAATGCTTACATATCGATTCCGGTTGCTGAAGGCGGATGGTCGGATGAGGTTTCCCAATCAAATATTTTTCGTAATTAGCTAACTATGTCTCTCCAGCTCAACAATATTGTCTCAAACTTCAGTGAATTGAGAAGAAATTTGGAAGGTTGGTAGTGTGATAAAAAATAACCGGCATGAGGATTTTTCAGGCGTCTGCAGTGCAACGTTCAATGAAAATCCAGCATGTGACAGTAAGATAGGAAGATAGATTAGGTCTAGGAAGATAGATTAACCGCATTTCAGAATACCTCGAGGGACAGAATTACGGAAGATCTGAGGAACTGCACATTGCCCTGCACAATTTCTTCTACGACAATTCTAGTCTGGCCAGGTTTCGGAATGCGCAAAATGGGAACGAGTCTATTTTTAGAATGCACGAAATGCTGGAAGATTTGCGTCGTGAGCTCTGTCCAATTCGACTATCCCACGTGTCCATCTCCAATTTGGAAGGGCGAAATGAAATCGAAGAAAATGAACGAATGAATAGCATTCTACAGGCCACTGTTCAAATCAGTCCACGTTTAGAGCGTATGTATGCTGTATTCTCTCCTAATGTAAACGCTAGTGCAATAATATAGGCGCAATTTCGGACACTCTCGCAAATCGCGGATTTACCTATCAAATCGATAATTGGAAGCCAACCATGCCGTATTTTAAAAATTATGCATTACACTCTGTATTTCATTATGAAACTTCGACGAAGAAAGCGTATGTGAAGATTCAAAGAGGTAAAAGTGAAACTTCCAAATTTAATGCATTAAAATATTTTATTTAGATATTCGCGTCTGCGGTTACAATCCGACTACTTACGGACAGAAGTGTAATGTCATCGATTCTATCGAAATGTGTATTCTTCCCTGATAATTCAAATGTGTATTGCTTATTTCGATCATTATAAATGTGTTTGTTCGGTTTAATGTTTTATATTAATCAGTCTTTATCATTAGTCTCGAAATCATTCAGAACCAATTATGTCGTGTCAGGAAGGAAAATGGATGGGGAAAGTAGTATCTCTTGAGAGCCATTGTAATCGAGGCCAAGCTTTCATCTATTTCTTTCTCGACCTTCTCCTCTTCATTCAATAAATCGAACACTTCATGATCCATCTAAAATAATTTTAAAAATTAGCTAGCGAAAGTATGATCGCAGTTTTCGTTGTTGTCATGAAAATCAAAAGAAACCGCACAAAATTGTCAAAAAAAGTCTCAGAAATACGAACCTTAAACTTGATCCACATTTTTCTTCTATCTTCTCTTTTAATTCTTCTCATTTCTTGTGACTTCTCTTCCTTGATCACAATCTCATCGATTTCCGCATGCTCGGAGTGTGGAACTCCCTGAAGATTTTTTTATTATTTAGCTTCAACTTTGCGCGCTTAATCCTTGTTGTAATCCCTGTCCAAAATAAAATACTTTTAGAGGAATAAATAAGTAAATAAAAATGTGTTTGATTGTTTAAATTTTTTTATCTACCTCAAGATATTCGATGCATAGAGCGATCGATCGAATAAATATTTCTTTCTCCCTCAGACTTCTTTCTTCTTCTTCACTCATCATCACTTCTCTCAATCCTTTCCAATACTCATTCCACAATTTGTTCCTCAGTTCTTCATTTCCTTTGACTACTGAGATCAGAGCAGCAAATATTTCTGCAGCCCAAACTCGATCATTGTAGAAAATATCCAAGTAGAGGTACGAAAGTGCCAATTCGGTCAATTGTCCGACGTATCGAGTGAATGATTCTGAAATGATTTTTTTCTGAAATTTTGCACAATATTTATTGTGCTGACATGAATTACTAAACGTTTCATCTCCTCATAGTCACTATGTTTCACCATTATGCCATAGAAAAAATAGAAAGAAATGAATAAACCTCCGAGTTTATTAGCCAGTGCCACTGCCATCTTGCACGCTCCCCGCTTCCTCGGTCCGACAAAGTGCACGTTATCTGCAATAAATATTAAATATAACGATGAATGTCGATATTTGACTTATTTGTCCATTTATCTGTGACGCTAATTTTTCTGATAACACAAAACAACAACACAAAATCTTGCCTTGATCAGGGTCGATTGGCGCCCGGATGGCATTGAGAACCGTAGTCATGACAGTGGGATGCACGTCGAAGAATGAATCGCCCATTGGAGAGGCGATTAGGGCGAAGCTCGGAGCGACATCCGGATAAGTAATGAGAAGCGATTCGAAACGAGGCATGATAGTGCGCATCACCTGAAGAGATTGTTCATTAGAGATCGAAATACGGGTGATCGTCTCTTCATTTCATGTGCTCTCTCACCGGTCAGAGAGGCGACCCCGTGTTTCGAACTATATTGTTCATATTCTCATTATCATTTCGAAAATAGAATGAAACGATCTAACCTCAGTTGCATCGGCTTCGAATTTCTTCTTTCCAACAGCAGTTCCGACGAGAGAAATACACTCGATCGTGAGCGCGTACATTTCCTGTATTTATTATTTTTTCAACGACTATTATAAATCGCACCGGCAACGGTCTGTCACGAGCCGGGTCCTTGACAAGGTGCTTCAAGGGAAGAATGAGTCGATCATAGTAATAGACATAGTGCACCCGAGCCATTTTCTTCATCGATACGAGCAATTTCAGCGTCTGAAGAGAAATATTTGTTATTCGGACAAAAAGTACAATAGTTATGCATTGTGAAATTGAACATGCTTTGATTAGTAAGTACACATGTATTACTTGCCTGTGTGAGAATACCAATCTTCCCTTCGGCCAACAACGCGAGATATGTCGATTCGAGTACTCCAACGGTAGTCCGCATGAGGATAGAGATGTGAATGGAGAGAATGGACTGAATAAATGCACTCCTATATGATCAGCACGCGCTGAACGCAGATCCCTTGTTTTAAAGGATTTTTTAAAATTTATTTTATTTCTGTTGAACGGTCAGACGATCAGTTTCGAACAACTTACCTGAGGCGCGGCGTTGCAGAATCGAGCAAGTGCCACGGCGGCTTCAGCTGAAACTCGCTTGAGATGGGAGTCCCCGTGAACAGATATCAGGGCCGGAACCATATGAAAATTATTGGATTAAAATTATTAAGGATTAATAAAAAAATGTATGTAATGTACTGACAATTGCATGGAATAGCTCGAGAAGAGTGGGAGCACAACCAGCGGCGATTCGACCGAGGGTGAAACAGACTGAACTGCGAACTCTGAAGACCTGTAAGGACAACTGTATGATGTTGAAAGCAAAAATTCTACGTAAAATATGTTCCATTTCGACTCACGGGGTCCTTGAGAAGAGGCAGAATGCTTTTGATCGTGTCCAATATATTCTTCTCTGTGAAAGCTCTTGCTACGAATGAGAGTCCCATTAAGCCAGCGTTACGCTGCGTCCAATTGACTGAAATTAACTTCTACGTAAATCTCTCATCTAAATATAATTTTGCCATTCATAGAAGATTATGTGTTTAAAGAATTAGAAGCAAGATAAATCACCATGTGTGAGCATTTTCTCAGTGATCGGGAGCATGAAGGGAAGGAAGACATCATGAGAGTGAGGACGACAGAAACCATTGACAATTTCGGCGAATGCAGTTTCACCCGCTTGTTCAATGCTGAAAGTGAGGGGCACTCCAGAAATATTATGAGTTTATACTTGGTTATTTTGCCGTTAAATTTTTTGTGTATTCAATATAAATATCTCACATCTGGCCCGACCAACGATGATCAACGATCTCATCAGCCATAAACCAGCGAGCCGCCCAATTCTCTGCAATTGTTGGCATCTATTCCAACGCAAATATATCTTATAAACAAATTTGGAATTCCAAGCTAAGAAAAGATCATGAAGTTCTGTCTTTAGAAGTGCGTGATGAAAAGCAGACATAAATATTTTTACAATAATAAATAAATTGATAGTTCGTACCATATTCATCGAGTTCACTCATTGTCTGCAGGCAGGAAGAAACTGAAATATAATATAATGAAAATTAACCAAAACTTATATTTGTATTGGTGTATGTTATGAAACATAACTTTTGAAAATATAATAGTGGCAAAAGAAAATAAATCATCACAAGCCTCACCGATATCGGGAACGAGAGAGGGACTGCTGTTCACGATGATATCTGTTACGGACATATTCTGAGACAGACGAGAGACTGCCCGTAATGCCATCTCCCTCACTCGTAACTGTCTCGAGTGCAACATTTCAGTCATCTCGCCGTCTGGTTGAACCGGCCCCACTCGGTCCTTGATCACCTGCAAGAATTGAGTTCGTTTATGAGCCTGGAAAGATTCCGGCGATATTTTACAAAACCACGTTCATTTTCTCACTTTCTATACATAAATGTGTAACGTGGGGAATAGTTAAAATTCAATGGCTAACCTCGCAGTAGTAATTCACGACCGTCCGGAGATAAGGCTGCACCAATTTCGGATTCGGACAGCAAATATCGAGAAAACTTTCCCTATCTCTCCCGTATCGCGTGTAATCATTTTGAGTTAGCTGTAAATTCGAAAATATAGCCAGATCAGACGAAGCAAGAGTGCGAACCTTCATGGCGATGGGGATTATAGTTCCGAGTTTCTTGATCATCTCTTCATTCTTCACATGATACGAGTACCTACTGTATGCTTCCCAAGCTGCCATTCGAATACCCATATTCTCTTCGATCAAACTGCTTTCAATCAGGCCGCGCACACACAAAACCGTGAATTCGTCTTCGGATTTGACCACTTGAGGAATTAATCTGACAAGTGAGAGATTTACAGATGGAATCAGCCAGCAAAAACATGCGACAGAAGGCACCAACCGAATGAGATCGAGCGTCATTTTTCGATCATTGCCATAGTTTCCGTCGTGGATGTAGAATTGAATCACCGACCACGATTCATCGATGTGCTCTATAATTCGATCGAACTATATAATTTACATGCAGAAAAGAGAAACCTGCAGCATTAAATATTGTGCAAATCAGATCAAGACAGGACGTTCGCAAAGAGGCCACTGTTTCCGAATATGTAGCCTGAAGGACCTCACGATTACTTTTCTAATAAAATATGATACATCTGCTGCACTCGGAAAATAAATTGAATTACTCACAAACGTCAACTGCCGACAGAAATGAGCGACGGATTTACTGTCGCATGAACTGAAACTTCCCTTCGTAATGTTAAGAAGAGTAGTCAGGTTAGTGATTGTATTGGTTCGGTCCGTCAATTCCGATTCAGTGAGAATTGGATTATCCATTCTTCTAAGTCGATTGAAATCAACAATGATCTGAAAAGGATAAAATATAGTTATAATGCAATACACATCCAATTTTGTGATTTAGATTTATCTCTCTCATTATATGTTGATAAATATTTAGCTTTACGAAAATGTGCACGCTTTTGCTTTGGAGCTCTACCAATTTCCTCACCTTATCACACAGATCGACAATTGATCGACTGTGAGGAACGAGAAAATCGGACGGAAAAAGGACGAGCACATCCACGGGAGTGTTTCCAGTGAAATACTTCTCTTCATGAAAAACCAACTGCTCCTCGCACATCTAAAGGGAAAAATTAGACAGAATCAGTGAATGCTATATTTGCTATTCGTGCTCACTTTCATATACCAACTTTCGAGCACGCTAGAAAGGATAATCGGACTGTGAATTTTTCTCTATTTTAACTAGAGCAAAAGTTAGGTGAGAGACGCGTGAAAAGAATAGAAAAGAGCCTGAACCAACCTCAATCAATCGTGGAATGAGTCGTGCGTGTGTAGTTATGAATTTCCGATCACTTGAGGTATCATCTTCCGCGAAATATTCGATATTGCTCATGAAGGAAAAAAGGGCGACCGCACGGACAGAATGATCATGATCGTAGAAGCGACGAGTGAAAATATCGAGGAGAGCGGGAAAGAAATCGGGCTTGAATGGAATCATTCTGAAAATAGAGACGAATTTTCGTCAAAATCGGAGTTAGAAAGCTCTGCGAGCGCCAAGAAAAGGCATAGACGATAACTTTTATACGATCGTACTTGATAGTGTTCAAGTGAGCCTCCTTCACTGCGCTGTAAATAGGAGGAACATGATTCAGAACAAACTGCGTGAGAATCGCCGTATATTCATCAGTGTAGACGAAATCTGTAGATTTCATTTTCAATAAGCACACAGACATGATGGAACTCGCCGGTATGTCCCTTGAGAAGAGTACGCAGGAGCAGTTGCAGATCTGCTCTTATGCACTCGCTCGTTTCACTCGAAACCTGTTAGATTTTAATATTTTTATTGCAGTAACGACTGATCGTCACTAGGGCCAACCTTGCTGCAAATGTGAATAACGGTATCAAGATGAACCCTCATTGGGATTGCATGTTGTGTGGCTAATTTGAGCAGACAACTGATCGGACAATATCCAGAGTTTGAGTCTCCCTTAGCGACTACGTACTCCTCACAGATCTAAATTAGAATTAAGGTAAACGAGGTGTTTTGTTCTGATTGAACCTGAATGACAGAGGGAAGGAGTGGAGATAGCGAAGAAAACGTATCATTCTTGATGAGAGAAAAGAAAGTCTGGACGGCACTGAATCGAATGGAGATATCGGAATCGGCGAGACTCTTCTGTATATATCCACGAAGGTCCGAGAGGCGTTTGATACCGAACATCTTTGGGACTCTCCTCAAATCAATTATCATTGTTATCAGACCTCCAATAGTCAGTATCAACCTGATAACTGAGAGGGCGGTTCGCTTGAGAGCATTGCACTTATTTTCCGCTGAGGTTTGTATAAAAGCTGCGATTGAGGGATAGGCAAAGACTCCGCTGTTGAGTTCTGCAAAGCTAAGTTTGATTTCTACGCATTTTTATATATTTCCGAATCGGTCAGAACAGCCCAAAGGAAGTGCTGATGTTGTTCGATCAAATCTAACCAATACTGTGATCGGCTACTTGCACTAGAATATCTCCCATCTTATCTCTGAGTTTGTCCGTTGTGACGGAGAGAAGTGACTGGAAAGAAACAATGTAATGAAAATGAAGTATAAATAAATTACCTCGATCAATTCACCACTGAATGGCGCGAGATTATCACTACTCCACGTGTGAAGAATGTCCTTGAGAAGGCGAGACAGCAAATCGAGGGAGAGCGATCGCAGCTCAAATTAATATTTTAATGATTGATTAATTAATAAAATTCACTTCTTCCGACGCTTCAGAGTGTTTGGAAAATCTGAGGAGAAGAAACGCCTTTTGATCGGGAGAAATCTTCTTGAATTCATCTTCGGCCGTGCGCCTGAAACACAACCAAATCTTCCAATCGTCGCTGGATTTTTCCAATGCCGAGTAATTTGTCCCAGTTTGGAACCATTGATTGGTCAAAAATCATCCAAGTTAATCACCTCAGCTTTGAATCATCAGTGAGCATACATTTGAGAACTGATTCAAGACGATCTTCGTCTGACTGAAATGAATTGAGTCTGAACTGCTTGTCTAGCTTCTCTCGGGATGAGCGATACAGAGAACTGATAATGATAATGTTAACGCAAGGTAAATAGTCACCTCTGGTTGATTGAGTGTGGCTGTTTTTACGTCATCCTCCATTTCCACCGACCGATCGCTGTGAGGGAAGAGGGGTGAAATAAAGAGAATTTTCAATTTATAAAATTTTAATATATTTTTATATCGAGATCTTTGTTGTTTTCCTTCTCTCGAAATTTATAAATTTGAAAATTATTTCATTCTACCTCTCTTCTCTCACAGCGATCGGTCGGTGGACATGGAGGATGACGTAAAAACAGCCAAACTCAATCAGGTAAGTGCTCATTCTTATTGACGGCTAGTGTCTTCAAGCATCTATCGATGATCAATATAGCCTAACTGAAAGCTTTTTTTTTGGGAATTTGTGTTCGACCTGATTATTTCCTTTCAGTCAGACGAAAGTCGCCTTGAAGACATTCTCAAGCGCATGCTCACAGATGATTCCGAGCTGAGGTGATTCACTTTGATGATTTTCACTGGAATTAGTTCCAAACTGGGACAATTGTCTTAGGAAAATCCAGTGGCGATTCAGAGCTTTGGATGTGTTTCAGGCGTACGGCTGATGAAGAATTCAAGAAGATTTCTCCAGATCAAAAGGCGTTTCTTCTCCTGCGGATTTCCAAGCACTCTGAAGCGTCGGAAGAGGTGGATTTCATTAAATACTTTTTTATATATTAACTTGAGCTGCGATCTCTGTCCCTCAATTTGCTCTCTCGCCTTCTCAAGGACATTCTTCACACATGGAGTAGTGATAATCTCGCTCCATTCAGTATTGAATTGATGGAAGTTCGTGCTATTACAATTGCAATTATCTTTAGTTGTTCCTTTCCAGTCACTTCTCTCCGACACAACGGACTTGCTCAGAGAGAGGATGGGAGACATTCTAGAACAAATCGCCAATCACAGTATTGGTGAGATTTGACCGACCGATTTCAGCTCTTCCTTTGAGCTATTCTAACCGTTTCTGATTTGAAATAAAAATATAAATATGTCAATTCAACTTGGTCTATATTGCAGAACTCAACAGCGGAGTGTTTGCTTATCCTTCAATAGCATCCTTCATTCAATCCTCGACGGAAAATAAGTGCAATGCTCTCAAGCGAACCGCCCTCTCAGTTATCAGGTTGATACTGACTATTGGAGGTCTGATAACAATGATAATTGATTTGAGGAGAGTCCCAAACATGTTCGGTATTAAACGCCTCTCGGAACTTCGCTATTATATCCAGAAGAGTCTCGCGGATTCCGATGTCTCCATTCGATTCAGTGCCGTCCAGACATTCTTTGCTCTCATCAAGGATGATACGTTTTCTTCGCTATCTCCACTCCTTCCCTCTGTCATTCAGGTTATATGTGACCAAGCTGCCTCATTCACCTAAATTCTAATTTAGATCTGTGAGGAGTACTTAGTTGCTAAGGGAGATACAATAGCTGGATATTGTCCGATCAGTAGTCTTCTCAAACTGGCCTCCCAACATGCTATCCCAATGAGGGTTCATCTTGATCCCGTTATTCACATTTGCAGCAAGGTTGGCCCTAGTGACGATCAGTCGTTACTGCAATAAAAATATTAAAATCTAACAGGTTTCGAGTGAAACAAACGAGCGCATAAGAGCCGAACTGCAACTACTGGTGTATACTCTTCTCAAGGGATATGACGGTAAGTCGTTGATTTCAACATAAATAATAGAGGCTTGCTTCAGAATTCGTATACACTGACGAGTCCACCTCAATCCTCACAAACTTCGTTCTGAACTACGTTCCTGCAATTGACAGCAAGCTGAAGGAAGCTCAATTGCACTGTATCAAGTACGATCTTTTCAGAGTTCTCTTATTTTTTGGTCTTCATAGAATACGGCTACTAAATTTGAGCTCTTTCTCTAGTTTGCCAGTCCAAAGGGAACAACGATGTGTGTGTGTTCAGAAAGCTTCAATTCGAGTCCGATTCTTTCACCGCACTTCTCGATATTTTTACTCGTCGTTTATACGATTACGATCAATCCGTTCGGTCGGCCGCCCTCCTTTCTTTCATCGTCAATTTCGAAGAATATTTCGGAAATGAGAAGTTTACGACCTCACACGCGATTCTCCTTCCAAGATTGATTGAGGTCAGTTGATATACTCACCAGCATGTATGAAGTGAAGAGAGTATTGCCCGTCTTTCGAACTTTAGTTGATGACCTCTACCATCCCATCATATTTTTCATCGCCCTTTATTCGGAACAAGAGCTAAATATGTTCCATTCTCGCGCGGAATCAAAAAAAAAGTGAAAGAAGTTGTCCGTTCAGTTATGCGAGGAGCAATTGCTCGTTCGTGAAGAGTATGAGGATGGATATTACCCTTTGTGTGTGCTCGTTAAATCATTCGGAAGATGCCCTGAACTACTCACTCCTCACAGCAGACCCATTGTTGATCTATGCGCCAAGGTTAGCATTCACTTTGTCTTCTCAGGTACGATGACATTCGAATATTACTCGGAGGTAACTGAAAAAATTGCTGTAATGTTCTATGACCTTCGAGATATTAAAACTTTTTTCGAAAGCTCGTGCCGCTGCATAAGCCAACAAAATCTTGAATTAAACAATAATTTAAGATCATTGTCGATTTCAATCGAATGAGAATAATGGACAATCGAAATCTGACAGAATCGGCGTTGGAGCATCGAAAGAATACAATCGATCATCTTTCCACGCTCCTTAACATTACAAAGGAGAGATTCGATTCGTGCGACAGTAAAACTGTTGCGCATCTTTGTCAACAGTTGACGATTGTGAGTAATTCAATTTACATTCATTGTCCGATTGAAGTGACAATAACGCCAAATTGTAACACAATTTTCTTGTAAATGATTGATTTTTGTATATGATTGGATAAGTAACCCCTGACGATCATTCAGGCTGCATACTCGGAAACTGAGGCCGTTTTGCGAACTGGTTGTCTTGATCTCATTTACACAATCTTCAGTGCAGCTGGTAGTTCTTTTCTTAATACGGAATTAATTCAAATTCTAGATCACATCGATGAATCGTGGTCGGTGATCCGTCGGCATCTAATACATGCCAACAATGACAGTTATCGTGACAAGATCAACACTCTTTTCCTTATTCAGTTAGTGTCGACATGCTTCTGTTATCTGATACTTTGTCTCAGAAGCCTTCCCCGAATGGTCAAATCCGAAACCGAGTGCGATGCTGCTAGTCTTATCGAGGCAAGTTTGCTTGAAGTGAATGCAGAGATTCGACAGGCCGCCTGGCATGCATTCGTTGCTTACTCGAGACAAGTAAAGAATGAAGAGACGATAAAGAAACTCGGCACAATCGTTCCCATCGCCATGAAGGTTCGCATTTTGTACACCATTGTGCTCACATCGATTGTAATTTACAGTTAATTCGAAGAGTTCGAGGGGAGAGGGGGGGACGGAGTCAACATGAAGTAATATTTCTCGAGATGTATGCGCCGAATCCGAAAGTGGTCGAGCCTTACCTTCGTTCGGTTATAAATTACTATTGTGAGGTCAGCGATCATTGTTTTCTTAGTTTTAGATACTTAGCAAGACCAAATTTAAAACCATTCTCAAGTCTCGTCTATTCTCCAATATTCGCTCTCATGATTCTTTCCAATCGCACAACGAAATCTATGAATTCGTTGGATCAAGTAATGAATACACTCTACTCTCAGCTAATCAACGACCAGATGGGATTGACACAGCAAATCGGAGAGATGAGTGTGTATTGGAGTGAATACTTTACTGAAGAAGAAGAGGAGAGAGTGCCGATGCACACGCGAATTAAAGTCATGGCTTTGCGGGCTCTGGCTTCCGTGACTCGGAATATGCACTTGGCACCAATAGTCAAAAGGAGCTGCCCCTCACTCATTCCCGATATCAGTGAGTAAATTTGCAATTTAAATATGCATTTTATAATAATCATTATTTTGTTTCAGTCTCTTCCTGTCTGGTGTCAATGAGTGAACTTGGTAAGTTACACGTACTTCCGACTCATTTACTTACAATATTATTACCCGTTCACTTTCATAGACTCCTCAAAGAAATTCATCCATATACAAAACCCCATTTCCAAAAGCCTGCCTGAGACCAAATACCACTTGTTGCTCCATTCCGCCCCTACCGTATATTTCTCGAGTGGTGAATAAATAATAAAGAAAATAAATATATATAATATTAAAATAATATAATAAATAATATTTTCGTTCAACCCAATAATTGCAGAGTACGATGAACGAAAGTGGACTGTGGCCGATGCGATCATTGAACAACGAGGCCGGGGAACGATGTAAGATGTACTCAACACATTATTGTCCTCAATTCTCTGTTTTTTGGCCCAGTCCTTTCTCGCAGAGTATACCCTTACTATCATTCTCATGCCTCCCCCCCCCTTCGCTTTCAGAGCGGTATTAGTCCGGGCCAAAAACAGAGAAGTTCCCTATTGTCATCTAATTTTGTTAGAGACACGGATATTGCAACAGGCTTGCACTTTCAGCCTGGAAAGAGCTGCT
The DNA here is from genome assembly GCA_900490705.1 of Pristionchus arcanus. Taxonomy (NCBI): domain Eukaryota; kingdom Metazoa; phylum Nematoda; class Chromadorea; order Rhabditida; family Neodiplogasteridae; genus Pristionchus; species Pristionchus arcanus. The sequence goes on along the minus strand of LS488570.1, from coordinate 179,090 downwards.
GAGAGGGCCCTCGCCGACATGATCTCTTCTCTGAAGCAAGACGTCTTTCTTCCCTTCATGCTGCAGATAACCGAGAAAATGCTTACTCATGGTGCTTCTTCTTTCTCAAAATATTTTACGCGTGAAAATACTCTGGAAATGATAGTATGAATATTGACTTAAATTTCGTGTTTTCAGTTAATTGGATGCAGCGTAACGCCGGCTTGATGGGACTCTTATTCGTTGCGAGAGGATTCACAGATAAGAATATATTGGAGACTATCAAGAGGATTCTTCCCCTTGTCGACGACCCGGTAACAAACTGTTTTTAGCCTTAGCTTTTTTTTTTCACTGCCTCGCATTTTGTAATCAATAACTGACCTTGCAGGTCCTGAAAGTTCGCAGTACAGCCTGTTTCACTCTCGGTCAAATCTCCGCTGGTTGTGCTCCCGCTCTTCTAGAGCTATTCCATGCAATTGTCAGTGGAGTATCTTCAATTTTTAGATGATTTAAAATAACATATTTTTAATCCTATGATTTTGAGATGGTTCCCGTCCTGATCTCCGCTCATGGAGACGCCCATCTCAATCGAGTGTCAGCTGAAGCGGCTCTTGCTATTGCCCTATTCTGCGAGGCTGCTCCTCGAGTAAGCTTCTTCGCTCAATTACTTTTGCTTAAATAAGGGCTTGTGAGCGAGCCTCCCTTACTAAGAGACCCATTCGCATATCATTCAGCCCATTCTCTCTATGCACATCCCTTCCATCATTCGGACAGCCGTCGTCGTACTCGAATCGACGTATCGTGCGCTGCTAGCGGAGAGAAAGATTATCATTCTCACACAGGTGCTCGAATTATAATTTTAAAAAAGTCTTCACGTCACATAAATGCTATAAATGCTAAATTCGGATCACCACCACCCATCAGAACCAAAAAAAAACACTAACTGCACAATCTGCACAATTTCTATTCATACACACTGTCATTATAGCGAGAGAACTTCCTTGAGATTCGAACACTTTTCGATGGTTTCGACGCTGCATGATCGATAAACACATTTTAGACACTCCTGTTGCTCGTTTCCGCGAATGAAGCAGCTCATGCGAACTATGCCCATTACTACGATCGTCTCATTCGTCCCCTCAAGCACATTATCAACAATCCGCCTCCTAACGCAACTGTACTATTTGTATACTTTATTAATTATTTAAACGAAAATAATCATAGGAAATGTACGCGCTCGCGATCGAGTGCATTTCTCTCATTGGAACAGCAGCAGGAAAGAAGAAATTCGCAGCCGATGCAACGGAGGTTCAAATTTGAAGAGTTAATGGAAATAATTTTTCCAGAAAAAAATGCAGTGGAAATCAAAACAATTTGATTTAGGTGATGCAGTCAATCATGCCTCGCTTCGATTCGCTCCTCGATTCTTCCTCTGATTTCGCACCGAGTTTCGCCGTGATCGCATCTGGAATGGGCGATTCCTTCCTGCAAATTCATCCAACTGTCATGACCACGATCATCAACGCAATTCGGGCGCCCCTTGTGGCTTATGAAGGTCTGCGTTTCGGTTTGAGTTACAGGAAAACGTCAAGAAGGTCATGATTTTCGATCGAATTTATCATAGATGGTGAAGAGCTCGATGGAGAAGCGGCCACGAGGAAGAGATCAGCGTGCAAGCTTGCTGTGGCACTCGCCAACGCGCTCGGAGGTATACGTCGTGGGGTTCTTGCTTATGATCAATAATACAGTTTCACGAAAGGATTGTTGAGTTTCACTACAATTTCATTCGATATTCACTGGTTTTTACTAGGAATACAATTGAGAAACCAAATTGAATAATAGTTTATTTCAGAATCGTTCATTCCCTTCGTTGGTCAATTGGTCGAATTGGCTACCGCTCGTTTATCCATGGACATTCTCCGCAGTGAACGTGCATGGGCTGGAGAGATCTTTCCTGCTCTCATCTCAGTTGTCAAAGGAAATGAGGAACTGAGGAACAAATTGTGGGCAGAATATTGGAAAGGATTGAGAGAAGTGATGATGAGAGAAGACGGAAGAAGTCTGAGGGAGACTGAGATATTCATTCGATCGATCGTTCAGTGTATCAAACACATGGAGGTGAGACCGTTTTTATAAACCACAACTAACTTTTACTAAATGATTGCTGATTTGAAATATTATAATGTGTCCGAAAAAATTTTTGTTTTATTATTAAAAATTCAATAACAAATTTCCAGGGAGTTACTCAATCCGAACATGCGGAAATCGATGAAATTTTGAAGAAGGAGGAGAAAGCTCACGAATTGAGAAAAATGAATAGAGATGAGAAGAAGGCGAAAATGATGAAGGAAGGAGTGGTAAGCGAAATTCGTTTTCGGTATTTTTATCGATCCTTTCATTCCACTTATTTTTTATTGACTAATAAATTTTCAGAAGGACTCGAGAGAATTCGATGATTTGTATGAGGACGAAAAAATTGAGGAAAAAATTGAAGAGAGCTTGGCCTCGATTACTATGGATCTCAAGAGATATTTCTTTCCCCATCCCTTCTCCTTCCTGAGACGACACAAATGGCTCTGAATAATGTTGAGACTAATTAACTGATAAATATTAACAAGATTGAGAAACAACAACAAATGCTTTTTATCAGAGTAAACTGGGGAAAATAAAAGTCTACACTAATTGTAATACGAATACGTATTTTTCCTGGTTACTTGTTTGAAGAATCTGATTAAGCAAAGTATTGTTTTATCGTATGGTGTTATATTAGGCCATTTGGAGAACATAAGATAGAAGGAAACGACGATGGAATTATTTTCCAGTTGTCTTGGGAGGTCTTCCCATCTGAGCTGTTGCCATAGCGAAAAGAGAGAGGAGAAGGATAATTGAAGAGTAGATGTTCATAGTGTCTTAAATGAACAGATATTGGACAAGGAATAGTAAGAAAAGAGGTCAAATGACATAACAGAGTTCGAGTGCGTTTAAATACTGCTAAGACGCATCGGTAGGGATAGAATCGATTGTCTAACCTATTTATGTGATATTTCCTCGTTTTGGCCGTCAAGAGAGCATGCGAAACGCTGATACATTCTCTTCTTCTTCTTCTCTCTCTCTCACACACACTGAACGAAACTGCGCATATCTGGTCACACTTTCTAAAGCCAAGTGAGACCACAACAACTTGCGAATATGTGCTCTTCAGAGAAAATTTACGGTGAACTGTGCAATCAAGGTCACGAAGCTGATTGTGAAATTGGAAATTAAAGGGGCAACAGCAAACATATCGGTTCACTGCAGGCAGATGATATGACTCGGTGAAAATGGAGAAAAAACAAAGGTGAGAGAGAAGACAGGAGGGCCTTTCCTTCTCGTCTCTCACCTTTTCTTCTTTTTCATCGCGGTTAAAGCATAAGAGTGCACTGTGGAGCTCTATAATGGACAGATGTTATTACTTCTCTTATAGTTAGTCGAATCCTTTTTGTTATTCAACCTTCTTTATTCTCAAAGTTCAATGTTCCAAGCTGTTCCTAGTTTTACACAAGTTCTTTGTATTCCAAATATTGTAAGGATTTCTATCGAACAATTTATTCCATCAGCCATAAATAGAGTGAAGATTATCTAGATCAATGACCAATCCATTTCTGATGAATCAGAGAGTACTTCCCTTTGCTTCCCTTACAATCATGTGAATCGCCCCTGCCCAATCGTTGTCCACAAGGCAGAATGAATGGAGCCGCATCAGTATCGCCCATTCGGTCCCTCCACTCTTCCAGATAGACCAGGACTTCATCCAGGGACGGGCCTCCTCTCTGTCGCATCTCATTGCACATTCTTGTCATTTCATCGTGATCCGACAGGTCAAAGTATCCGTCTTGTAGAGCGCGAAGGGCGTTCGCTGCAACGGAACGATTATTGTTTAGAAATCGATATATCGAGATATTCTAGAATTTGTTTCATGCACTCATAATTCCTTAATTTCTTCATCTTGTCTACGCAATTTTCCTATTAGGCATGAGTAGATTAAACTCGAACCCTCAATTCGATCGGCCTCATCGATTCTGCACTTTGACTTGAATACAGTCATCTCCCATTGGATCAGATCCTTTTTGAGATCTTCCTTCGATTTGTAGACCCATGAAGTAGTCCAGCTCCTTCCTGGTCTGAAAATAGAATGCAATAAAGTTTAATTCATTTTTGATTCCTTTTGGGTAGGGTATGAGAAAAAAACACGATGAGAGAGCACAGAAAAGGAATACCGTCGAGGTTAGAGCTCAAGATTAGCGGAGAAGCGCGAAGAAGAGTAGGTCGGACAAACGTACCCAAAGTAATGGATCTTTTCCTCTGGAAGATTATTATTCTCATCCACAATGACTTCCATAGCTTCTTCAATGGCACTAGCCCTGCAATGACGCATTATTTATTTATATTTCTTAGCGAAATGTGCACTTACACTGTTTTCTGTTCCTCTAAATGTTGCGCGGAATGGAGTCTCGGTCGCTTAGGCCTGGACAAAGTCTCTGGTTAAATATTATCAATTATTGGTCACTTACTGGTGCGATTCGACAGGTACTCCGATCACATCGTTCTTGCTTAGAAAAAGCACACGTTTGCGTTGCTGGGCTCTGAAGGATAATGTTTTTTTTTATTTACGAAGAGGCTATGGATAATATCTATTCACGTATTCGTCGAAAGACAGCCGAAATTACGATGAAAAGCACTTACTTCGTGATATTTATATAAGTAACATGGTCCATTTTCATTTGCTTGAAGATGGGTTGAAGAGAAGCGAGCAATACACTAATCGCCAGCAGACTATTGCAACCGACTGTTGAGATGTTGAGCAATGCAGAATTTCCATAGGGCATATTGGCGACATCCGATCTTTCATAATTCATTCGACAGTAACCATTGAATTTCATTCGCATGTCCTGTTTTCTGGTCCATGCCCTGAGGCCTTCCTTCCTATATATCCCATAGAAAACAGTAGTGTTATCCGTATCCGAGTGGGCTTGTGTACTAATCGTCGCAGCTTTCTTCATCACACCGAACTCGTTGAATACAATCCGCGAATGTGCACTTGTGTATCCTAGCCAAACGTGAATAAAAATAACTGTCCTCCATTAAGTACAACAACAACGCAGCAGCACTTCGACACTTATACTAGTTCTTCCTGATTGTTTATGCCATTTACGTAACGAATTACCAAAAGAAAAAGGCAAAATCGCTTTATCACAATCCCGTTTTTACCCGAGAGATCTTTAGACAATTAACAAACAACTGTAACACAAACTAAAAATCATAATCGATCGCTTCCAGGCCACAGTTGCCATCAAAATGAATAAAATTTAAAGAAAAAGCCACTTTGGCTTCGACCAAAGTGTAGTAGTATCTGAGTCTGTATCTTGCCATGCTTTCTCTCGACGGTACCAACAAATCCAATCAATACTTTTAACGATAAAAACAGAAATAATGCTTGCGAACATTCACAAATTTAAGATGGGGTTCGAGAATTCTCAAATTCGGAAAATGAGAAATCGCTAATCCTTATTAACTGGAGAACTATGAAATGGAGAAGGAATGCGAAAGAAAGAAACAAATAACATTTCAGAGCTTTAAAAAGAAGAGAGGGGCTAGAGATCCGTGTGCTCTACTTTGAGGAGAAAAACAGGGATATTGAGAGAGGAGAAAACTGAATAAATAACATTAGGAACAAAGGAAGAACAAGAGTAGCGCAATCGTGTTGGATACAACCAAATAGATCAACAGGGATACGAGAGGGGGGTAATCAATATTCAGTAGGGTCTTACTGTAACCGGGGGAATGAGGGAGGGTGAATTTACTGTTCCATTGCTTCCTCTTCTTCCGCTTGGAATTCTCCATTAGCGGGTGCATCTCCATTCGTCTTCTCAGTCAGATCCATCTGACGATTCCAGCCCTGCAATCAATCACATTCATCCCATTCTTTGTAATTGTTCACGCGCAAAACATTGAATCAATAGCACACACGCGAGTGTACTGTAGGCGAAATCAATAATCAATCGATAATCAGGGCTACCGTACCTTCTCGGGGATTCGTCCCGACGCGAGAATCTGCTGGAGGTACTCGATCTCGACCAGGTTCTTCGCGTTCTTGATCGCATCCTGCAAAAAAACGAAAATTGTATCCCGTTATTTTTCAGTTTCGCTGAAATACTATATTCGGAACGAGCCGTGATATTCTGATAATTTTGACATTCTGTCTCCTCAAAAATATTTTGATTTTTGAATCCCATAATCCAATTTTGAGATCAATTGCTTCCCCCCCCCTCCCCTCTATCATGGAAGAAGGACATTGCACTCCCCTTCCCTCACCTTAATCTTCTGCTTGTCTTCCTCATTCACAATTCTGCTTCCTCCCCTCACTCCGCTCTTCTCCAACTCGGCCGCCAACTCGTCCACAGGCATCTCGCTGTGCTTCGCCACCTGAGAAATGCATAGTTTTCAATTTATTGATCCCTTACAATGAAGTCACTTAAAAATTAATCGAAAGTTACTGAAAAATTATTTATAAGCTCAACTTTTGCGATCAAATCTTACACAGGTATCATGTGTGAAACCGAGATGCAACAATCTTCGGCATCATACGAATGCCACAACGGTCTCAGCCACCGTCCTCCCCCCCCCCCCCTCCAACCATACCTCAGCTCTCTTCTTAGCATTCTTCTTTCCCTTGAACTGCTTCTTCGCTTCTTCTCTCTCCGCCAGACGGATTCTCTTGAAGTCGAGTACACGCACCTGCAAATTACATAATGGAAAGAATGTTTGGTTTGGGAATTTAATAGGCATAAACCAATAACTAGAAAATACAGTCAGAAGTTATAACGTAGTATAGAAATGAGGAACGCGTGAAAGATCGTAGTGGTAAGTCTTTTTTTAGTTTGGAAATTCAAACGATTAAACTTTTGTTTCACTCGTACTCATTATACTCGGAATCACATCGGAAATCAATCGCATTCCATATTGCACTTAATATTTTTAATTCTCGCATGCTAATGACAACATCCCATTTGTGATTTCATGTTACGTAAAAAATACTAAACCCCTACCTGGGGCAGCTTGAAGATCACGTAGGACCGGTATTGAGGCTTGTGCGTGATGGGGTTGCCGATCAAACTGAAAATAAAAATTATTATACAAGTGGATAAGAATCAGAATCGGCAAAATTACAATTTTTGAGTCTATCAAGAAAGTGTAGAACAGAAAAACACCTAGTTGCCAACAATTATTTAATTCAATTTTTGATCGCATGAAGACTTTCCCATCATATTGTCCCTTCAGTCACTCCAAACCACTTACTTTACACTCATTTACAGCCAACAAACAATCAAGCAAAATCGCCCAGCGTCACTCGCTTTTGAATGACTACTCGGATCCCAAATCAACTACAACAACAACCAATTAATCAATCGAACACGTGATGTCGATTTCTGTTCCCATGATCCTGTTTTTTTCATTGATAACCTAACGTATACATCGCCCAAACTAGGTTCCACCTACTATATACTTATATTTCAACAATAATAACAACAACAATTATAATAACAATTATCAAACTCACGTCAAGTACTCCAACTTCTCACAAGTGGCCAGTCCATCGATGTCTCCCAACTCGCACAGATTGTTGTTCGTCAATGTGAGAGTCTTCAGTTTGGGCAGTGACTCGCCCAGATTGGATGAGATGAATCTGAAAGTGGCGATGATTATTAATGCGCATCATTCCATTCGAATAATATATTTATTGATACCAAGCTGACAGAGTCCCACGATTAAAACGTGATGAAACTAGATCAGCGCATGTCGTATTAAATTATATAGTCAAGTTTCAACCAGTTGCATTCACTCAATTGAATGATACAAAGAACTGGTGACTTAAGGGCAATACTTGAAAATAAGATCTCAATCGTATGATCAAATCGAGAAAAAACTAAAATATACTCTATACGTTTAGAAAGTAGAAGGCGTGTTATTTAACATCGCCCACAAAAAAGGTACACATAATATAATCACTCACTGGACTCTGTTGTTGTGGAGGTAGAGTGCCTGGAGTCTCTTGAGCAGCGGGAAATTGTCCAGCTTCTTCACGTCGTTGTCCGACATGTCGATGTAGTCGAACTGGTCCTGAAGGAATAGGAAAAGGAAATCATCATCAGTATTTTTATCCGAATATATTAAACTTTTTGCAAATTTAAAAATCAACTAGATAGTTTTGATACCTGCGTGACTCCCATGTTCTCAATCACGGGAATCTTGAAGTTCCTGAGATTGAGCTCTCGCTCCTTCACCGTGTTGATGTACTGATGAGCCTCAGCCAGCAGCTCAACCGACATACGCACCATTGCTGCTTAGTGTGGAGAGGGAACCCTGAAAATATGGAATTGAAGCGACAGACTATGGATACGGTAGCAACATCTAAATAAAATGAATGGATTAGACATGGCTTTACAATGACTAACTTGAGGGAGTTTACAAGTTTCATTCTAGAATGCTAGTTTCACGAATATGAATGCGAGTTTTGAATTTGATCGGAGAGAAAGAGTTCATCATCAATCGAGAATTTACATCGCTTACCGTGATCTCGTCGACGGGAAGAACAATGAAAATCACTTGCCCCGAGCAGGTAGGTATCGAATAGCGTTGTAACGCATCTCAAGGACCATTCCGATCACAAGACAATGAAATGAATAAATACTCTTTATTATCGCTCTGTACAGGAAATCGTATGATACACATATTTATAAGGTTAGAAGTGAGTGAGGCGAGTAATCTGTTGTCCTATCACATCTCAGAGAAGGCACATAACAACTAGTAGTTTACAGAACTAACGGGAGAATGAAAATACAGAGAAAAATCATGCAGAGGATGAGGAATGGAAGCCACTGCTTGAGGAAACCTCCGATACTGAAAATACTAATTTTGGAAAAAAATATACGAATAAATTCCAGAAGAGATCGACGTTCCAGCGTGATTGGGAATTTGTAGAATAAAAACAAAACAAAACAAAAACATACCCGAGTGATCGTCCCTTGAAGAGAATGCCCGCTGCGAGTATGATCATGTTCCAATTACTCTGCAAGAAAAATAAATATATTTTGAATCAAGAACTTCGCAAATGAGTTTAACATGCAGTATACGTAGATATGTAAATATAAGCAACTTACCCTTCCTCCGTACTTCATCTCGTTCAGTGCGAGGGCAACGTGTGAGTGGCAGTTATCGCAGAAGATATTGTGCTGAAATCGTTTTTTTAAATAAAAAATATATAACTAAAATTCCCTTCAGGTTTAAAAAAAATATAACTCACTACGTGGTTCTTGTACTCGTCTGAAGCGAAGCGAACGGCGCTGTCGTATATTTCAGCTCCGCCCGGCACCTAAATAAATTTTTTTTTTTAAATTCAGAAAATAACAGCGCAAAGCAGCTTGCGAATTAAATCTCCATGTCGTAAATAAAAGAGAAAGAAGCCACAGCTCTTGCCCCAAAAAAATCATCATTTCAAAAATAAGTCTTACCATTCGCTCGTCGAGCTGCCAGATTCGAGTCGGCCATCCGAATCCCATCTCGTCCTCCTGAAATGATACATTATATATTTAAATTAAAATGGATTAAAACAGTACCAAGGAAAGGTGAGAAATACGAAGGAAAATAAAACGGAACTCACGCTGACATAATAACTGCCGGCGAAATCACGGATGATCCCACGGCTCGTTGCAATTCCCATGTGGCCGATGAAGGGGAGAAACCACCTATACTAATTAAATTATCAAAAATATAGGTAGGAAACAAAGAAATAAGGGTACAAGATGAGAATATAATTCAAACTCGCTTACGTTATGCATGGAATCGGCGTCCACACGATGCAGTAGGGGTATCGATGCTCCTCGTGATCTACCTCCGTTGGTGATCGAGGCATCGATATCGATTCCGACTCCAGATTGACGTCGTATCTACAAGGAATGGTGCGAATTCGAATTCGAAAACAAGCCAAACACACACAGAACGCCGCAGCTACTAATACAGTAGATTTGGCGCGATGCCAATTGCTATCATGAACTAACTTTATTGCATTTTGGAATATTTTTTTGTTATCTCACAGATCTGAAGTAGTATAAAAGAAACTAGGAAAACAATAATATTGGAATTCGAAAATAAAACTCTTCCGAAAATAAAGCTGGATAAACTCTTGCGGTACTCTCAATTGAGCGTGGTTAGATTGATTCCCACCTTCTCTTTTCATTTACTTCACTATTCATCGTTGACTATTTCCCTAGGCGACAACAGTGAATTCTCCACCAATCTTTATCAAATACACACAAATCAGAAGGGAGATGGGGAGGATTGCTAGATGTCGAGATGAGTAATCGATTCTGCAAAGAGGCTACCGTAGTCGGGGAGTACAGTAGTTACAGTAGTTGTCGGGGAATACCGTAGTTACAGCAGATATCGATCGACTTACAGGGTACTTCTCTCTTCTCGACGATTCCAGTGTGGCGCTTGCCATTAGAACAAGACAACACTGAAATCAGGGAAATTGATAAAATTTGATGTATAATAGAGGCCCACCCTGGTTGCAATCGCCCATTTTGCATCTCGTGCATTTGCCCTCTGCATTGCAAGTGCACGTGTTCACCTGCTCCTCGCGCTTTACCTGAACAAACGAGTGATCTTTGATCTTTGATCTCTTCTTACCATCCCGTCTGTCTTCTCCTTGATCGTATACTTGCCGGCGCAGGTATCGTCTCAAAGCGAATGCAAATTAAATATTAATATGAAAATATTCGAATTTTTAATAAAAAAAACCCCTCTTACCTTGCTCGCAATTTTTTCTGTGGAAACCAATGATTTTGCATCTTTGACAATTGTGCCCTTGTTCATCGCAAACGCAAGGGCACACTCCGCCCATTCCTCCACAATCCGTTTCTTCCTCAGCAGACTCGCGCTTCGCCTATAATCATGCTCGTGATCTTTGATATCCGATCTTGATCTTTGATCTCTCCGCCCCTTACCACTACTTCTCTCAACTCCCCTTCTTCCCTCTTGGCCACGGCAACAGGAACATCGTAATCGATGGTGTGACAGGGAACTACAAGGAGACAATCGGATACTGTATCTTCGATATATCGATTGAAGCTAAATGTAAGGTAGACTACCGTACCCCATCTGCATCCGTTATTGTCACAGTGAGTACAGTCGTTAGCGGCCTCACGCTTGGAAGGACCCGCTTGAACAACGAGTGTGACCCTGAATAGTATACGGTAGATTGGATATTGGCTATTGACGGCAAGTGAAGAGCGCCACTGTATTACGGCAACACTGCAGCAACAGATGCTCCGCATCGCATTTGTAGACTTGGAGACGAACCCGAGAAGGGCGAAAGAGAGGAGAAGAAGATTCATCGAAGAGACGATCCAACCGAGAGACGATCGAGTGAGGAGAGGGAAGAAGGGAGGGGATTTTATAGATGAAATGTAAAATAATTAGCAGAAATGGATTGATGAATTAGAAATCTATTTTTCGCTATTTCATAATCATCACGTCATCTCAACTCGAGAATGTGTTCAGTAGAGTCGCCGTAATTCGTAATGAATCGCTGTCTATCAATAATTGTTTAGATCGACATTCAGATTGTCTCGTTTACGATCATTCTTTGCTGTTTGTATCTATCTAGATACTACAGAATTCGTCATTCACATTAGTTCCACTTGAGAAGGAATTTGTACGAAGGAGATAGGCAATTACGTTTCCAAGGTTTCCTTTTAGTCGCTAAGTGAAGACGGTGCAGTTGAAGAGTCTTTCTTCTCTGGGCTAAGAAGATACACCTCTCTTTTCCTCTGCTTTCTTACTACTATTCTTCTATACTTTGCTAGCGCAGAGTTATTGATTCATTGTATTCGGAATTTCGTACGCATTTTTTTCGTCTGAAGCGCCATTTTTCACACATTATGGCTCATATTTTGCAAGATTGTTTCCTTCTTCTTCTTCAGTTGCCTACGCCAATTCGACCCTGCTTGGAATCTCAAAAGAATTTCATCTCACCAAACACAATATATTATTCCAATCATCAAGATTTGAAGAGGTTTGTTAGCGTATCATCCATTGTTGGTTACACATTGTTGTTTGAAGGCTAAGCGTCATATTTCTCGTTAACCTAGGCTGCTGCAATTCACTCATTCCATTCAGCTGTTAGTCGCTAAAGCAGCATTCAAGACAATGGTCCTTCGTCCGCTCATAACGCCATCAATAAAGTACTATACGAGACAACGGAATCTTCATCTACTCGATGACATTATCGGAGGACCTGACAAGACATCAACCGGCATAGAGCTAATGGAAATGTTCCCCTTCCAGAGTATGATTTCGACATGAAGTCAACAAGGGGTTGAGTCAGAAAATTAATTGTAAATTTAGTTCCATCCTAATAAAGATATTACATTTTGTTTCTCACAGAAGTTCAACAATACATGCAAAATAGATTATCATTCTCCCAGTTCCTCTTCTATTAGATGATCTAATTTAGATCTCGAAGAAAAATAGTGCTTGATGTCTTCGTCAGCAACAACTGCGTGGAAATCACTAGCGTTTCTAAGATACTTGGAAGAGCGCAACGATCTATGGATCTCCAACGGTCTCTTTCATCTCCAGTTTAGAAGCACTCCCCTTCAAAACAAAGTTTCCTCCTGTTGCCCGTCACTAATGTACATCTTCATGAAACATAAATACTAGTGTAAGCCTTTCATATTCTTTATTTATTATTCATCATTACAAAAACAAGGAACAAAATCGCATGAGCTCTGATCAACAAGGTGAGATTTCCGACACACGTACACGTAAAGTGAACGAAACAATAAAGAGGAAAGGGCTGAACAACTCATGGGAAAGTCAAACAGATAACGAAGTATCAAAATGATTATTTTTTGCACAGAATGACTATACCGTTGCACAAACCTACGCTTATCTCGTAAATTCAAATGTGTAAGAGAAATCAAAATTTAGCAAAAAGACAACAATTCAACAAGTAACATGGAACAACTACTCTTCGGTGGGGGAACTATGTTTGATTTTATGGGAGGGGAGTAACAAATTAGATTCATTATACTTAGATTTTGTCGAGTAGATCAACCAATCGATAATTTGCTCACTGCTGTACTCTGGTCGAATGATTTCCTGCAGCCTTGCGCTTACGACCCACGAGAGACTTGAGCTCCTGCAATGAATACGGTAATCGATAGTCCTTTCTACCGTAATCGATACATAAATTTCCAATACCAATTAGGGTTTCTAACTGTAGAGTGAGGTCTGCGTCTGATAACGATGGTCAAATAGCTCGAAAATCGATAATTCCCAGGCCTACCGTAATCTTCATTGCTCTACACTACCGAACCTACTTCGCTCCCTGTCCCTTTCTCAGCTTGGAAATGGGCACGTATGCATACGGCTGCACTCCCTTCCTATCCTTCTTCTTATTGTCTTCCTTGCGACCTCCTGGAATTAAATTGTCAACTATTTGGCCAGGCACGATTAAGGTTAGGTGCCCGAAATATTAACAATTTTGCATTTTTTTTAGGTGTGGGTGCCCGAAAATGTGCTAAAAATTAGGGCTAGGTGCCCGACGACAAAACCCATTCGACATGGCTTTTCGACCACTGGCACATATATATATTATCTTGAGAGCTTCAAGATCAATTTCGTACTAAGTGCCTCAATTTTCGATAGGTTACGCAAGAACTTGTCACGTAGGAGCCGGATTTATGGGATCCCCAACGTCAGAAACAAGAAAGATCTGCTCGACTCACTTCCATACTCTGTGTACGGCATCGAAGTTGGGATTGGTGCAGGAAGTGAAGGCAGTGAGAGAGGTAAGTCGTCCCTCGGACACCATACTCTTCGCTCCCAGACCATCGCCATTCGAACGACCAAGGGACATGTCCTGAAAATAGAGGTCAAATACTAATACATTCTTCATTTTAAGACCAGTCATAACAAAAATTAAAGAAAATCATGCCACCGCTCTTCAAAAATAGGGAATACTGCAATAAACCAAACCAGCGCAAGTCCCATAGCCTTCAACAAGCAAACCACAAATTCTATTTTCATCACCTGTGTATTGACGTCTGTCTGGAGAGGAACGACGGTTCAATTACTTTTATATTTTCTAATAGACCAATCCTTTCGGACAGTTCCATTGATGCTTCGAGTTAAGGATAGAATCCGTCCGCGAAATCATGATAAAAATAGATGAATCAGATTGAGCTGGTCGATCACAATAAATGGTCGAATGAAGAAGGGAAAGAAAACCTTGCTTACTTGTTACACGTCGCGTCCCTCCCGTCATTCAACTTCCGCTCACTCATTGAAGTCGTCTTGCTGATCCATTTGAAGGAGCATCCAATGATTGCAGGACCATTCGAGGTACTATAAATACTGTGGGTGATGAATCAACAGCAATGGAGTGAACAGATGGCGAAAATCGAAGCGGATTAGTGCCATGCAAATGGGAAGGGGGAATTTCTAGATTACAGTCAGAAATGAAGGAAAGCTAATGAAACAGAAGATGAATATCCGCAAATGTATTACGCGATCACAAGGGAGTGGGCAATGCAAATTAATGCGGAAAACAAGATATCATTCGATTGTAAGGCTTGAAAGGAGAGGCTTCGAGAGCAAAATTTTTGCTCAGCAAAAAGAAGCAAAAAAGTTTGACATAAAATTCTACAGTAGTTCCTGAAATTAGAGTTGGAGCAGATGTGATAGTGTATTCATGACTAGCTCGGTCAACTTTAACACGAGATCAAGTGATCAAACGACCAAACGTCCTCTTTGATCTACCCTCTCTCTGCGGATATTGATCGTCTGCGGAGAGCGGGAGCAGGTAGCCTCTTCCCGGAAGCTTCCCTTCTTGCCAGTCTATTCCCCGCTCATTCGCTCGTGCGGCCGCAGCCTTACCTCCGCTGCTATTTTCGCGCATTTTTCGCAATTTAGGCTTCCGATATGATGCTCCGTTGCCTCTAATATGACGTCTTCTGCGCTGATTCATAATTGACGTGCTTCGCACCTTGCTGCTATAGTAAACTGAACTGTTTTTGAAGTGTTTAGCTACTGCGAATGGCTGTTTTAAACTGAATCATAATTTCGAAAATGCCCATCCCCTTCCAAAAGGCGTAGCACCATCTTGTATTGACGCCCCTTTACTCCTAGGGTTGTGCGCCCAAGAATTTCGAGGCGCATTGTTCGTTTAAGCACCAGACCCTGTGTTGCGCGAAATGATGACAATTGCTGAACAGGTTCTTTTCGAATCTTTTCCTTCCATTTTGCACGTACACTCCTTGCTCCATCCTTCTGTGTATGCCCCTTCGAAGCTTCTTCTTTGCCTTGATTCTGTTTCTCGGTCTGAGCTTATTATCGTCATTGTGAACATTACATTTACCGCGGTCCCTTTTCAGTTCCTTTCTGGCGGCGTCCCTCCTCCCGCGGCGTACCATGCCCCCTCCTCCACTCCTTCCCCAATTGCAAGGGATCGAAGACGTCACCAGCGATGACAGCTGATCTCCTCCTCGCTCTAAATACGGTGATGTTTTTCGTTTACCTTTTCCCCTTTTTTTGCGGAGGCGCGAAGCGCGTTGGCGCATTTTCCTCTTTTTTTTTGTGAAAGAGCTTACTCGTAAGTAACGGGGTGGGCGGAATTTAATAGGGCCGGAAAGCGAAGAGTATTTTCGTCATTTTCTTTTTCTCGCTAATTATTTAACGACCGTTTTATGAACCTTCATGATACCATTTTCACCTAAATTACTCTTCACTGGCCCTATTTTAAACCGCATAGGAAGGGGAGACGTGGCTAGCACGTGCGCCGAAGCCGGGTGCCGGCGACAACACTCGGTGCGCCCTCTAAAATGTCTGAGGGTGTCGATGGCGCTGCTTTAGATTAGGCGCCAGAGTTTAGTTGAGTGATATATTGTTTAAACAAAACCGTTTGAATGTTCGGATGGGATATCTGGCGTCTAAACTACTGTAGTTGCCACGTCGCCGTAGGGAGTGTTGGACCCAGGCTACGGTTAGCTAAAGAGGAGACCAGACAGACCCTATGCATCAACAATGCCGGGATGTAGGGCCGAAACCGAGAGGAGCCATCTCGGTTTCACATTACATGTTTCAACCTAAAGGCTGTCTTAAATGTGGCTGCGCCTCGCCCAGCTCGCCAGTCGAGTGACAGTCGGTTGTCGTCAGAGTTGAAAAGGTGCACTAAATCACCTAATTTCATTAAACTTTTCAACTCTGGCCAGCATGTATCTGAGTCTCCATCAGAGTAGGAGAGAGATAAATCATTCCTCTTAACTGCATTGATCCTGACACTGCGCGATCCGTAAGCCCGTTGATGGGCAATCGAATGCAGCTCACACACGCCTGTGAGCTGTTGAGAGAGACCATCCCTGTGTGCTCACGGTGTGTTCGCTACTCATTGAGTAACCCCAACTGGGGGAGATGTCATGGGGAGC
This sequence comes from Pristionchus arcanus, assembly GCA_900490705.1. Taxonomy (NCBI): domain Eukaryota; kingdom Metazoa; phylum Nematoda; class Chromadorea; order Rhabditida; family Neodiplogasteridae; genus Pristionchus; species Pristionchus arcanus. The sequence continues at coordinate 162,585 of LS488570.1, read as the reverse complement.
GGAGAGGAAGATATTGGAGAGATGAGAACCAATTGGGGTTAAGAATAGGGACCATACAGCTCAGCATACGCTAGCGAAAAAGGTCGGACAGGCGTACCTCTCCCTGTCCGATCTGCCGATAGGCATGGCTCCTGGTACCGAACCAATTTGGGTACTCTTCGTGGCTTCGTATGCTGGCTCATGAGTTTGCATGAGTTTGCGCGCACTTCCTCGCCGAAAGCGAGTGCCCTACCGGGCGGGTGCTGCAGCGGCTGTATGGGGGAAGAGGGGGGGGGGTGAGATGGGACTATGGTATATGCGAACTGGAGTGAGAGTTAAAATGAATTGAAATGAAAATCAGAAGAAACCAATCGGAGGGGGTGGAAGGGAATGGATGAAATCGTCGTTAAAAACTGAAATTCAAACTTTTTGTGCTACTTTTTCATGAGTGGATATACGGGGAGGAGGGATTCTGGCAGCAAAGCATGAGATAATTCAAGTTATAAGTTTCTGTTTGAACGTTTTGAAGTGTGAGAGAAGAGTGCGGGGTTCCATAGACATAGGTGAAATCAAATTGTATACGAATCGAGAGAAGGATAATTTATGGAGATGCTAATTTGACCCATTGAGGAGAGGCGAGGCGAGGCGACGTCAGCGTTCAAGGACAAGCTACGACCTCGCCGTCCGAGCAACTCGTCCCGACAGGAAGAAGCAGAAGGTTACGGTAGCTAAGGTACTGTAAAAGGACGAATCGATGACTTAATGATGATTATTTGTAGAATCTCTTCTGATCGCGCGATGGGACGCTGATGACTTCACTCCCGCTCGTCTTCCGATGAGAACAATCGGATGCTCAGTCAGAAATGAGAGGTACGGTTGACGGATTATCGATTTTTATTAACCGCTGTTCTATTGCAGTTCGACTCTGGAGTCATCCTTCCACCCACTGCGACAACTACGGTTATCGATTTTTATTAACCGATGTCCTATTACAGTTCGACTCTGGTGTCTTCCTCCCTCTCGCTGCGACAACTACCGGCCACTTGAAGCCCGACTGAAGTAGGAGGAATAAGAAGATTGGATGAGAGGTACGGTAGAGTGGTTATCGATTTTTATTAACCGATGTCCTATTACAGTTCGACTCTGGTGTCTTCCTCCCTCTCGCTGCGACAACTACCGGCCACTTGAAGCCCGACTGAAGTAGGAGGAATAAGAAGATTGGATGAGAGGTACGGTAGAGTGGTTATCGATTTTTATTAACCGATGTCCTATTACAGTTCGACTCTGGTGTCTTCCTCCCTCTCGCTGCGACAACTACCGGCCACTTGAAGCCCGACTGAAGTAGGAGGAATAAGAAGATTGGATGAGAGGTACGGTAGAGTGGTTATCGATTTTTATTAACCGATGTCCTATTACAGTTCGACTCTGGTGTCTTCCTCCCTCTCGCTGCGACAACTACCGGCCACTTGAAGCCCGACTGAAGTAGGAGGAATAAGAAGATTGGATGAGAGGTACGGTAGAGTGGTTATCGATTTTTATTAACCGATGTCCTATTACAGTTCGACTCTGGTGTCTTCCTCCCTCTCGCTGCGACAACTACCGGCCACTTGAAGCCCGACTGAAGTAGGAGGAATAAGAAGATTGGATGAGAGGTACGGTAGAGTGGTTATCGATTTTTATTAACCGATGTCCTATTACAGTTCGACTCTGGTGTCTTCCTCCCTCTCGCTGCGACAACTACCGGCCACTTGAAGCCCGACTGAAGTAGGAGGAATAAGAAGATTGGATGAGAGGTACGGTAGAGTGGTTATCGATTTTTATTAACCGATGTCCTATTACAGTTCGACTCTGGTGTCTTCCTCCCTCTCGCTGCGACAACTACCGGCCACTTGAAGCCCGACTGAAGTAGGAGGAATAAGAAGATTGGATGAGAGGTACGGTAGAGTGGTTATCGATTTTTATTAACCGATGTCCTATTACAGTTCGACTCTGGTGTCTTCCTCCCTCTCGCTGCGACAACTACCGGCCACTTGAAGCCCGACTGAAGTAGGAGGAATAAGAAGATTGGATGAGAGGTACGGTAGAGTGGTTATCGATTTTTATTAACCGATGTCCTATTACAGTTCGACTCTGGTGTCTTCCTCCCTCTCGCTGCGACAACTACCGGCCACTTGAAGCCCGACTGAAGTAGGAGGAATAAGAAGATTGGATGAGAGGTACGGTAGAGTGGTTATCGATTTTTATTAACCGATGTCCTATTACAGTTCGACTCTGGTGTCTTCCTCCCTCTCGCTGCGACAACTACCGGCCACTTGAAGCCCGACTGAAGTAGGAGGAATAAGAAGATTGGATGAGAGGTACGGTAGAGTGGTTATCGATTTTTATTAACCGATGTCCTATTACAGTTCGACTCTGGTGTCTTCCTCCCTCTCGCTGCGACAACTACCGGCCACTTGAAGCCCGACTGAAGTAGGAGGAATAAGAAGATTGGATGAGAGGTACGGTAGAGTGGTTATCGATTTTTATTAACCGATGTCCTATTACAGTTCGACTCTGGTGTCTTCCTCCCTCTCGCTGCGACAACTACCGGCCACTTGAAGCCCGACTGAAGTAGGAGGAATAAGAAGATTGGATGAGAGGTACGGTAGAGTGGTTATCGATTTTTATTAACCGATGTCCTATTACAGTTCGACTCTGGTGTCTTCCTCCCTCTCGCTGCGACAACTACCGGCCACTTGAAGCCCGACTGAAGTAGGAGGAATAAGAAGATTGGATGAGAGGTACGGTAGAGTGGTTATCGATTTTTATTAACCGATGTCCTATTACAGTTCGACTCTGGTGTCTTCCTCCCTCTCGCTGCGACAACTACCGGCCACTTGAAGCCCGACTGAAGTAGGAGGAATAAGAAGATTGGATGAGAGGTACGGTGGAGTGGCTGTCGATTTTTATTAACCGATGTCTTATTACAGTTCGACTCTGGTGTCATCCTTCCACCCACTGCGACAACTACCGGCCACTTGAAGCACGACTGAAGGAGGAGGAATAAGAAGCAAGAATGAGAGGTACGGTTGAATTAAAAAAAAAAGGTACGGTTGAGGGATTATCGATTTTTATTAACCGCTGTTCTATTGCAGTTCGACTTTGACATCTTCCTTCCTCCAGCTGCGACAACTACCGGCCACTTGAAGCACGACTGAAGGAGGGATAACTCACAGGGATGAGAGGTACGGTAGAGATTTGAACAGTAAAAAATAGTACTATAGTATCGATAATGCTGATGTGCAAGTTATTATTATTAATTGAACTCTGCTACACTGCGCAAAGAATCTTTTCATATAAAGTATGCTTTATAATCAGGGAGTGGGGGGTAGGCAGCTACACTTGTTGTAGTCAGGCTCACGCTTACTACACCTCTTTTTTAGAGCATTTATCTCATAACAATAAATGAACCAGAACCGAAAATCTTCCCGGTTTTGTTGGATTCGGGTTTTTTTACAAAATATTTTCTTGTTTTAACTCAATAATCTCCGAAATAGCCGAAATAGACCTATTTTAGTTACGAAATCTCTTTTTTTTTTGAGGCTCGGCATACTATCATACGCGCTTCTCCCTAGATCGAATGAAAATGAATGTGAATGAAATTGCCGTATCAATGAATAACCTCCTTTCAGATTCCGTCCCTGCTCCATGGCTCACTCTTGGCATCGGGGGTCGACCGCATCGTCTACAGCAACAACTAGGATGCGGCGACAGGCAGTCGAGAAGGGACGGGAGTGCTTCGTTGAGAGATTGGTGAGTCGTTTTTACCTCGTTTCGTTTGCGATTCAGAGCTAGTGCACGTGGCCTCTCGCATTGGTAGCAAGCTAGATGAAAAACAATTGCTTTCCTATCTCAAATGGTGCGACGGGCTTGTCGATAATATTGGAATATAGCCTCGTGGGAACTTCTTCGGTTTTTGGCCCAGGCAACAACCGCTCCGAATGCGGAGGGGGTGGGAAATGAGAATGGTAGGGAGGGAATGCTCTGCGAGAAAAGGCTGGGCCAAAAACCGAAGAAGTGCCGCCTCGTGCATTTGTGCTTCAAAACAAATATTGAAAATATCAAATTACTTTCGAAAACAGCGCTGCAGTTGAATTTTGATTCTGATAGGTGCCATGGCGCTTTATAATAGAAATAAATGTAATCACGTTGCTCGTTTGCTCGAGCAATTTTCGCATTTTGATTCGGCTCCAGCGGTTTGGCTTGTCGATGATATTTGAAATATTGCCCCGTGCATTTTGCACTTCAAATCTGTCATATTGAAAAAGGAATATACTTGAAATGGCTAAGGAAAAGAAAACAATAAATAATTTTCCATTTTTTCAGCGTTTTCTCTTCGTTCGTCGGGCGTCCGTCTCTTCGGCTTCATTCTCTTCCCTCAGCCCCCTCCCGTCCAACAGAGTGAATGGGACAGGAGCAGTCGAAGCAGCTTTCATTTGCATTGTATTTTCCAATTGTTCATTTTTGCATTACTACTACAAGCATTCCAACTAGGGGTGTACGAAAATTTGCCGCTCTCCTCGTTTCGTGTTGCTCTGTAGCCCGTCAGGCAGAGCGAAGCGTGCAAAAAGAGGAATGCGGGAAATGTTGTATGCATCCTTGATTGAAACTCGCCTCCGAGCCCACTGCTAACAGAAGTGGCTGCTCGGGAGGGGAACAGGTAGGTGAAGTTGTTGTACAAGTTCGTTGGGGATATACTATGTGATATGCTTACTGAAACGGTGGCCAAAATCGTGGCTCAGGTAAGTCCATTATTTAATTGATTTTTTCATTCTTACTGTATCTGTTTGTTGGTCTTCCATGGGGATACCGTATCTCAGCCCTGAGTTCCTGTATGTGCGTGTTGATTTTCCTTGGGATACCGTATCGTTCACGGCTCTGGGTTACTGTAGGCAGTGGCTGCTCGGGGGGTGCAGGTAGGTGAAGTACAGTTTGATGAGGATATTCGATGTGATAGGCTTATTGTTACTGAAACGGTGGCTCAGGTAAGTCTGTTCTTTTATCGATTCTTCCATTCTTGCTGTATCTGTGTGTTGATTTTCCATGGGGATACCGTATCACAGCCCTGGGTTACTGTATATGTATATTGGTTTTCCTTGGGGATGCCGTATCGCTCACAGCTCTGGGTTTCTGTAAGCAGATGCTGCTCGGGAGGGGAGCAGGTAGGTGAAGTTGTTGTACAAGTTCGTTGGGGGTATACGATGTGATCCTTTCTATTCTTTTATTGATTCTTCCATTCTTACTGTATCGGTGAATTGGTTTTCCATTGGGATACCATATGAGGCCGTTTGCGTAAGAATCGAGCAAATCTAGACAGGTCTGGCACAGCTCAAAAATGTAAATTCTCTGAAACAATGCTATTCGGGGTTCTTGAGGGTGCTGATGATGATAGACATGTTCACTTTGGTCGTGGTCCATCCGTTGGCTCCAGATGACGTCACGTCGAAATCAGATTTTTTGGAATATCTCATTACCCATTTTATCAAAGTTGTTGAAACTTTCACATTATATGTTGTACAGGATGGCGGTCACGCCCATTTCGAAATTTTTTCGATTTTTTGATTATTAAAGTTGTAAAATGGAATTTTTCGCGGAGCCATGGGCATCGGGAGCGAGTAGGACAGATCGGACCGGAATCAAGAGAGGATTCCAAATCTATTTTTTATTGATTTTTGTTGCATGCCCATAACGATATAATCAACTTATAGTGTACTTGGCTTGTAAGTAACTTTGACGATCCTTTCGCTTGTTTACTTCCTTCTTCTTATCGATCGGAGTTTCCTTCCCGAGGGAGGCGAGAGAGCATGGAAAAGTGAGAGAGTGCAGAGAAGCAGACAGAGATCGGAAGGAGACTCGATGGAGACTCGATGGTAGATCAAAGATCGGAAGTCAACAAGGAGAAGGATGGTCAAGTTTACTTACAAGACAGTTTCACTATAAGTTGATTATATCGTTATGGGCATGCAACAAAAATCAATAAAAAATAGATTTGGAATCCTCTCTTGATTCCGGTCCGATCTGTCCTACTCGCTCCCGATGCCCATGGCTCCGCGAAAAATTCCATTTTACAACTTTCTTAATTAAAAAATCGAAAAAATTTCGAAATGTGCGGGACCGCCATCCTGTACAACATATAATGTGAAAGTTTCAACAACTTTGATAAAATTGGTATTGAGATATTCCAAGAATTCTGATTTCGACGTGACGTCATCTGGAGCCAACGGATGGACCACGACCAAAGTGAACATGTCTATCATCATCATCAGCACCCTCAAGAACCCCGAATAGCATTGTTTCAGAGAATTTACATTTTTGAGCTGTGCCAGCCCTTGCTCGATTCTTACGCAAACGGCCTCATATAGATATTAGTCCCTTCTGCGCGATTTCCTCATGGCCCATGGATTTTCCAGGACAATTTACAGCTGTCTCAATGCTTTCGTGAATTCTTAGGTTTGTTGGATGCAGTCAGCCGTTGAGCTCTAGCCGAATGAGCACAAATATTGCTGTAAGAATATCCATATTCTTTTTATTTTTATCAAAAACGAACAAATCGCATGAGCTCTGGTCAACAAGGCGAGATTTCCGAAAACAATCCAAATTCATGGGAACTTTCCATTTGCGAGGGAGAAAACATCCTTACACGTAAAGTGAACGAAACAATAAAGGGAAAACGGGCTGAACAACTCATGGGAAAGTCAATCAGATAACGAAGTAACAAAATGATTATTTTGTGCACAGAATGACTATACCGTTGCACAAACCTACGCTTATCTCGTAAATTCAAATGTGTAAGAGAAAACAAAAGTTAGCAAAAGACAACAATTCAACAAGTAACATGGAACAACTACTCTTCGGTGGGGGAACTATGTTTGATTTTATGGGAGGGGAATAACAAATTAGATTCATTATACTTTGATTTTGTCGAGTCGATCAACCAATTTGCTCACTGCTGCACTCTGGTCGAACGATTTCCTGCAGCCTTGCGCTTGCGACCCACGAGAGATTTAAGCTCCTGCAATGAATACGGTATTCAATGGCCATTACTACCGTAATCGATTATAGAATTTTCAAGGTCTGCGCGCGAACGAAGACCAAATGGCTCGAAAATCGATGAAACTTGTTGGTTCGAAAATACGTGGTCTACCGTAATCATCATCTTCAAGCTCTTCAAAACCGTACCTGCTTCGCTCCCTGTCCCTTTCTCAGCTTGGAAAGGGGCACATATGCATACGGCTGCACTCCCTTCTTATCCTTCTTCTTATTGTCGTCTTTGCGACCTCCTGGAAAAATATTGTTAACTATTCGACCAGGTATGACTGTGTTTTATCTGTTCCATATCACGTTAGTTTCACCTAGAAATCAATGACGATATCAAAGAGAGACGATCGTAGGAAATTATATTATGACATGATTGCTAACGTATGATCGACCTTTAAAAATATCACCCAGAAATCAATAAAAAAATTACATTTCGAAAAAAACAACTACCATACCTCTTCCACTCTTAGTCGTCGATGCTCTGGACACCTTACTCATTCTGCTCATTCCACTTGCTCCACTGACCACACTCTTACTCGTGTCTCTGTGGATTCCCTGTCCACCCGGTCGCCACGACTGAAAAATAGAGTAATTGTCTCTGATCACGCGTAGTAATTGCGTTTCGGTCGATTTACATTGTTAGAGAAAACTAGCTATTAACAATGCTTGGTTCATTAGTTCGAAAAATCAAAAGTCACAATCACAAATTGCTTTCAGATTTCGCAGTTTGTGTTTAGACTCGTAGTTCACTTTTGAAACAATCTTCTTCTGATATATCTTCTAAAGTAGTCATTCCCCCCCCCCCCTACTCACACTCTTCTTCTCATCGTTATCGTCTGCCAGCAGACTGTCCTCATCATCCGAACCCTGATCGACACGACGACGCTTCTCAGGCACTTCGTCGTCCTGAACAATATCAGATTTATGTTTTTGTAGCCACGGACAGAGAGTAGAATCGATGCAAGCCTGTCCCAAGGATTACTTAGCGTCCGCGAAATGCAATACCAACTTCATCGTTGTTTTTTATCAGATTAGTTCATTCTTATAGAAAGGGTTCATTGAACAACATCGCAAACCTCAGCCTGTAAGAGTGTCATACCAACCGTGAAACACAAGTCTTCCATAACCATCAAGTCTCCCTAGCAGTCAAATATCTCACCTCATCCTCCTTCTTCTTTCTTCTATAATCAATTTCATCCAATTCGATAACAATCTTTCCATCATCTCCAATCTTGAATCCGTGATTCTTTTCCCTTCTCGCAATCGCTTTCTCCTTACGGCGATTCGCTGCGAACGGATCCGATGTCGACACCTGTAATCAAGTTATTTTTCGAGCGCACTTCCCCTACAGTACCTCGATATTTCAACACCATGCTACCGCCTTTGCATTGTTTCCGTTTGGCCACATATAATTGGTTTCTAAGAACCATGAACAAAACATGATGATTATCGTAATCAAGCCAGTTCTCGATCGCCCTTCCTCGCCCTACCGTACCTTATTGGCGAGATTCTTCCTATCAAGTAGATCGAGGGCGGACGATTCATTGTCTTCCTTCAGCCAAACGGATGATCGACGAGACACGCGGGACTGCACCTCACTGTCCTTATCCTGAACATTAATTCATTAAGTTATTTTGTATTGATTAAGAATTTTTATGCGATAAAAGTGAAGCGAAACTAAGCCCACAAATCTTTTTCTTATTCATTATTGGCCTCAAACTTTCAAATCGCCCACTTTCAAAATCATGAAAGAATCAAATACTGATTAATATAATAGATTTTGATACTGCTGCCTACGACCGATCACACTCCCTTCATCTCCGCTCATTATGACATATCGTTGAAACACAAAGGTACCACTCGAAACCTAAATCTCATAGATCAGCGTATGAGACAATAATTGAATGGTATCCGCGTGATCAAGCTCTTTCGATTCGATTCCAAACGCTAATTTTTTTAGCATCCTATGGTCGATAGTATTGGTTGCAGTATTCCACTTCCCACTTCCCCTCCAACCATATGTTCCCATCGAATCGTCAATCCTCATGCCATTCCTAATGTGCTTTCCCTCCCTTCCCCTCTCTCACCTCTTCATCATCATCACTATCCTCCAACATTCCCAGAATGGTATCTGCTCCCGCAGTCCTCGCCGATGTGCGGGACGTCGCCGTCGAGAGAGCGTCTGAAATTACAGAGATGATAAAGCCAAAAACGCTTTCTACTAAACATCATTACATTTTTTAAGACCCAGTAGCGGCACGGATCATCTACAGACCCAAGTTCCGCTCATATCCCACTCCCGAACACAAAAATCACACCGAATCCCCCGGAAACTTCCCAATCTAGTTAAAGAAGAGATGCTAGCAATACAACGCTATGTAAATTTTTCTTGGCATCAAAAGTTGGTATGGATCAGCACAAGAGCCGACTTTCCTTTCATATCCCACCCCCGAGACATCCAATCCCCAGTCTCTTTCCTCCCAATCCCCTGACCCCCCCCCTTCCGCTCACCATCCTCTCCATCTTCCTCTCCTCCATTCACTCCTCTCAGCGATTGTCTCTCCTTCCGACGCTGCTCCTTCTCCATACTCCTGTATATCACAATTACAATCTCTTCCTTGATTTGATAAGTATTTACACCCCACTGAAATTGCGTTGTACAATAACACTAAATATTTCCACTAAACTATCAATGGTTTCTGAAACACATGTTTCGCAGGTCATTGTAACGAGTTCAAAATGAAAGACCCCCCATTGCGATTGATATTACAAGTGAACGCTAACTCACTTAACAACGTTAGCTCAAAATTTACCTGTCTCAACCCTGATAGTTGTATTCAATAAGACCAAGTAGTTCTTCCAACCTATCAACGATTTGCGAAACACAAATGATGCGGCATCACTCCTTTAACTCACTTGACAACCCTCGCCCATTCGGGTTTATCGGCAGCGCATCTCTGGACGGTGTGCACGCCCATTCTCTCCATGATAACACCAAGAAGAAGACGATTCGCCTTACGGATCTGAACAGAGGAGATTATTGGTGATATTATGAATACTAGATTCGGGAAGAGAATTGGAGATCACACGGCCCATCGACTTATTAGAAAGTAGTGCAACCTCAAATCATTTGGTAAATCACTCCTGGTTCTGAGGGCGGGCATAATGTTGGGCAATTATGTTATACACGAAGAACGAAGTCATTATCGCAGTTCCAATTTATCACTACCCTATGTAAGTCTGACGAAACAAAAGTTCATCTGGACCATTTTTCAATGCTCTTACAGTATCCTTCTTCATACAACTCCTTCTACCAATCAATAGTCCTCCCTCACCTTGATCGTGGTATCTTCCGTATTCTGGCCGAAGAATGACGTCAGAATGAGCTCCCTGAACTGGTCCACCATGAACGATGACATCTTCTGCAGCAGCACGCGCATCAGTCTGAAAATTGGGATTTTGAAACTTGATCTCATTGATCCCGTCTCGAAGACAGGAATGTCATGAATCTGTGAAACACACGTGTTCAATGCGAGAACTGAACATTTTGAAACTTCTTAATTTAAAAAAATTCTCGCACCCATTCCAAAACGAATGCTACAGTATCCTTCCTACCGTAATCCCCTCCCTATCTACCGTACCTGATAGCGAGTAGTCTCACAGCGGCCCTTCCATCTACCATCCAAGTCGTTGAATGGGAAACCATCTGAGACGTGTGAGAGGCATTCATGTTCTTCACTTGCTTCTGAGCTGCAAATAAGAACAATAATGATTAATATAATAATAAATATCACTAAAGGCCGCAATACAATTGCGTGAAACGACAAAAATCACAACTATAAGAAAACTCTGAAACATGAAGCCTCTGAAACTATTATTTGTTATTTGAGGTTTCCCGGTCTACGCAAAATCAGCGGACTAATCCATCTCAAACTTACACTAAATCGGGTATCGCGAAATCACTAGGTAAATTCAATGCAATAACGCACTCCAAAAATCCCTCTATAGCCTCTATATGTTTATCCTCATTCCATCGATGCCGTACCCCAGAGGGGAGCTCTTCAATTTACCAATAATATCGATCCCCCTCACTACCGTATCTCCCCACTTACCAATAATATTGAGTGCGACGAGACTGCCCTGTGCCGTCTCAATCTTCACTTCTCCCGTTCCTCCCGCACGAGGAGTCGTCGATTCGAAGATGTAAGTGAGGAGGGGAGCGAGTACGGTAGATGCTGCTTGACTGAAAAAAGGGAATGGGTACTGTATGTACAATCATCATGGTTGGCGGATTGATGTCCAACCTGGGAGAATACCGTGCCCATTATCGATTGATTACCGTACCCATCATCAGTTATATACCGTACCCATTATCGATTCCGGCAGCAACGAGAAGAGTGAGCATCTCCTGTAGGGTCTTGCTCGCACTCGAACGAGTCGATGTCGATTGAGACTGAACAGGAAGGAATAGACTGCTTGAACAAGGAACTGACGAGTTTCAACTATGCCTGATCATGCCTCGGCACTCTGGGATATCAATGCATCCGATTTATTGCAATTCAACAACAAAAATTTTTCATTGGACTAGCATATTCTTTAATGTGTATGTACAAATATCTTATATTCACAGTTTTTCCTTTGTAAACAATACAATTACTAGCAAAGATCGATTCTCATCCCCTCCACTCACCTTATCCAGTGCGGGTATCACATTCTTGAGTATGGCGAGTGACAGCTGCTGCAGCATGGGAAGGTCGCTGCATGCAGCAAGAACCAGACGGGCTGCAGCCATCTGAGCACCGCGCGCCTGTGCAACCACCTGAACGAGTATTGTCAATGATATTGTACCGCATTTTTTCCAGCGACTATTTTCTCAGGTAGGCGCGTTCCTTTAGCGCGAACCTGTATTCTTTTAACCCCTGGCTGCAAATTTGCGAAGTCATGGTATGTGACGTCACAAGTGCTGCATTTGCATCCTATGTCGCTTGGCAAAAAATTTTAGCCACCCAAGAAACTTGTGTTTCACGAATACTTAGTATGACGAAGTCGGAGCAGAAGAACAATTACGCAGCGTTGTTTGTTTGAAAAAAAAAAACTAAAATAAAACCAGTCCTCGATACCTCCATCCCTACCGTACCTGTTCAACGGGTCTCGTGACAGCCTCAACGATGGCGTCTCCAAAGTGAGCGAACACCGCGTCAAGATCAGATTCGCCCCTGAACAATTGTTTATTATTATAAATAAAAGTCATCCACGAAGGACCGATCAACGTTACTCATACACCATAGACTTATACTTCATACATGCTGCAAGGACCTACCATCTCCCTAGCAACTCCATCTAAGAGTGCGGGAAAAATTCAACCAAATAGTGGAACTCCTCGCCATTTATAGGGATCTATTTTTTTTTTATTATCATTGGTCATCAATCATGTAGATAAATCAACATAGCCCATTCACCATCATCTCTTACTGTACTGCTGCAACAAGGAACCACCATCTCCTTCCTATCTGGTTCGATTTACCATTAATTTCAAACAAAATAGTGTAACTCCTCCCCCAGTCAACGGGACATAGTCCACAATCTACTCATTTCCACTGAAATGCACTCACTTTCTCTTCATAATTTCATCGATGATTCGATATGCCTTCTTCTGTAGATGCTCCTTCTTCTTCGCTTGCTTCTCACTCCATGCGAGAGATCGCTCGAGCACCTGAACAGCCAGAGTTAAGATAGTTGTTTTAAAACTCAATGCCATGAATTCATTAGAAAACCTAGTCGCATCACCGACTTCACGTAACGGCGAAACCTAAACATTGCAACTCACCTCCACTTGACGTTCTGGGCCATTACAAGATTATTAATGCAACTCTAGCGCTAGGACAACGTATCAAAATGTCCTTCGCATCTCGCCTATCACACAACGTCGCAACAACGAAGCTCCTAGTTCGCCCCTACCCCATTACAACAGTAAGTCCCACTAGGGTAAATGGTACAATGGGGTAAATGGTCTGCGTATGTTTTGCCCGTAGTGTACGATCAGTTAGTTCTAACAAGGAATTAATTGCGACTCCCACATGAGCGAATCATTCTTACGCCATGTCTCCTCAGCAGATTAGCTCACCTAGTCCAACCCCCCCCCCCCTTCCATATTCCCTTTACTCACCGTCTTGGTCGTCTCTGGGTCGGCATTCTTTACGAGTGCAGTCACGATGTCCGCGATGCGAGCCTGCTTCGATGGATCAGAATCCGTCTCGTCCATCTGAAGAGGATACGGTAATCGAAGGAAGGATCTGGTAATCGCACTATACCATATCGCTCCAAATATCAGAGACTATATTCATTGCAATTTTTGAACACCGGAACTACTTCCCAATGAGATTCAAAAACGTCTCCCGTCTTTACCTTCAATGCGAAACACAACTTTCACAGGCATTCAACCCTTGCTGACATTAAGTTCTCTCATCTACCATACCTTGGCCAATGCACTTCCGATGTACTTGGTGATCAGTTCTCTCGGGGTCGATTCGGCGTACAATCGAATCGTTTCGAGGGCAGAAAGACGACGTTGACGATCATCGTGATCGTCCTGAATATTATTAATTAAACTATTAAATTTTATTAAAGATATGTCTCGACAAGTTAGCGAAAATTGTTGGAGCATCGGGATATGGAATGAATTTGAAACTTAGACCTGATTGGTCGGTAAGTATGTGTCACAGCGAGCCACTGTGAGTGTCTGCGTTTTCAATATGGTTAAAGTGACAGTTGAACGCCATTGCATTCCATCGCGACCGTTGTACTATACTCTACAAGTAAAACACAGCCTCGCCTGTTCATACAGTGCATTTACTACTTCATACTCTCAAACCTCCAGACCATACGTTTTCACCGTAGGAGGCGGCGTTTTTTCTGTACGTGAGAGTTATGCGCTCTTACCTCGGCTCCCTCCGTGTACAGATTGAATAGTATCGGCTGGAAGTTCTTTGCGAATCGTGCCATCGTTTCCACTCTTGCAGCGGGGGCATCCGGCTGATGGACGAATCCGAGGGCTGCACGAAGACCTTGCAGAACGATCTGAAATCATTGGGGCATATGAATGACACCAATTGTTTAGTACAAATCAATTCACCCGTTATCAACTGCCTATCTGATGCTCGTGAAACCTCGCGCCACCTACTCGAGAACGAAACTAATTAGTGATATTAGAGTGATTATCTGCGTGATGAGGTGCAATCGATGATTGAATATTTCACCCACTATGAGATAATCATGAAACCACGCTCCACCTACTTGTGAACAGAAAGAATTTGAGATTTTAAATCTTGCGAAAAGGCTAAATATCAACTTCGCAGCTTTCTATCGTTTATACCGTGTTCGCAAAACTGCGATTCGCCTAGTCCGGGGGGGGGGGTACCAAACTTTGCAACAACTCCTCAACCCTTCGTCGTTATTCCCACGTCCGAATGAATGTTTTATAATTCCAGTTTCAGCTCAACTTTATCGATTCTCAAGCTTCCACCTCATCACATACTATTCGTGCAACCCTTACTCTCCTTCCCACCCACTCAAAGGCACTTCAGGCTACCAATGCTCACATATTCTGGTACCGTATTCCGTGGCGCCTACATGCATAGATACACTATCTCCTCACCATTCTCAAATCCTTCCTCTCTAGAATGGCCGTTCCGAGAATGGGAGCAAGAGTGGGGAAGGTTGTCTCGAAATCGGAAGGACTCTCGAGGAAGGGCGGAAGCAATTCCCATAACTGCAGCTGAAGTAGAGAGTACAGACGACCCTGTACTCCTTCCAGAGAGGGAAGACGACGGTGCAGCTGAAATGCGAATTGTTTACTACATAGAGATAGGAATAAATTGGAGAAACGATATTCGACTGAGATATGTAATATCGTTGAAACTGGCAAGTTACTAGGAGTTGAACAAAGTTTTCTTACACGCAGCTTGGAATTGAGAGGGAAGGCATTAGTGATTGTTCTATTGTAAACACAAGCTGGGGACTATCGAAGTAAGGGGGCATTTCCGAGATATGTAATATCGATGAAACCGACAAGTAACGGGGGGTTGAACAAAGTTTTTTGCCTCGCTGGCTAGCAATCATCTATTATGGTTGTGAACAACCTCTAGCTACATAGCTTCCCTATATCGGGAATTCAGCAAGTATTTTATGTCGTGTGCTTCTCAAACGACCATCTACTAAACAATTTAGTACATTTCTCGACAAGTACGCTTCTTGAAAATCCGAAATCTCACCAAAACGAATTTTTTTACGGTTTTCGACTGACTCATTCGCCTAAAATTTTATATTATGGTAAATAAAAACAAATCGAACCTTCATGGCCATGGGAAGGAAGTACTTGAGGAAGAGGGAGAGCTGCGCATTGTGAAGATTGACACGAAGGACGGGAATGAGCCATGATCTGAATGGAAGGACAAGAGTTAGGGAGCAATTGGAAGTAGCCAAGGTTCAATTCCAAGGTGGATACATTTTTACTTCGGAGACAGCGAACTACTGCTGTTGCAAAGGAATCTTGCTCAAGAGGAAAGCTTGAAACATTTCACTCACTAGTCGAATGCAATTTTGGAAAGCAATTTTCGGGGTTGGATTATATTACGACTTCACGGAAGCATTCTACTAGTTTTGATAATGAGGCTCAGAAGTGATGTGCGTATGAAACGAAGATGCACCACACCTTTATTTCAATGTTTGCCACTCTAGTTTTGTGTTCCTTTAATACAGACCATTCTTTATTGTTTACCATTCTTACTACACACTGTAACCCGAATACACTTATCATAATGCCTAATCAAAAATATTTAAACTATCGTTCTTCCGCATAATATTCGCCCTCTTCAACCCTTGCCTTTAATGCCCGCTGCACCCCACATTCACACCGCTCGTTTTTAGCTACACACTTTTGCAAAACTACTCTTCCTACCCCATCTGTCCTTTATCTTCATTCTGTAAACCCCACTCACCTTGGCAGATCAAGTGGTAGAATGGCTGCATCGGGGTCAAGCTGCAGTTTGATGACAGAGAGAACGGCGCCCGCACCAACGTGACGGACGGCAGAACCGATCGTCTGAAGGGAAAAGGGAGAATTCTAGGGAGAACTCGAAAATTTTGAGGATTGCAATTTCTATGTTTCACCGAACCTTCAATATCAGGAGGAAGTGGTGAACAATAATCGCAGATGCAAAATGGGAAAACCCAAAATGTAAACTACAAATGCCTTAACTCGCTCCGTTTGACCTTTTCATCAAGTACATTGATCGATAGTGATAATGCAGGATATCTTCTCAAACACGCTACAACAAGTGATCTTTCAAATCCACTTTCAAACTCACGAAAGCGATATGATATCTCCCATATATCCCTTACACCCTCCATTTCACACCAACTTCTAGATATCTACTTGAATCACTCACGAAATCGATCTCCGGTCTGCATAGACAGTTCTCAGCTTCTCTCATCTCAGCGAGTGTCTTCAGTGTCTCTGCCAATTCCGTTCCAATCAGAGATGCACCCGCCTTCTCGAATAGACGCATCTGAGTACGAACCACGAATCTGGAATTGGAGAAGTGTTTATTGGAATACCGGAGAATGGACCATTGAATATTTCCAGCTCCTGAGGAATATATGATATGGCTGGAGCATCAATGTACCAGGAATGTTCATCCCATAACACTAATTTTGTTTTATTACCTATCCTATCTTATTTTGCTCAAGGAATGTTCTTCCAAATTTACCCACTAATTTTGTTTTATTCTTCCGGAGTGTGGCAAAATCAACAACTTCAATTCTGCGAGGACCATATGATCCGGTTGCAACATCGATGTACAAGGCAATTTCAAGCAAAATTCAAATATATTGTTTTTGAAAGCCACAAACGGAGTCACACCAGCGACTTTTTCATATCACAAACTATGAGCTCAACGTGAAACATCAGATCACAGGAATTAAAACAATTAAAATAAATACCTCCAAACGGGAGCGGACTGCACGTGCAGTGAGCGGTGCAACAGACCCAACAGGTTCTGCAATTATCGATTGATGACTACCGTAATCCATCCTTTCATCTACCGTACCTTGGCAGCATTCTCATCCTCTTGGACGCAGCAATCGATAATTCGGGACAATAGCTGATAGGTCAATTGGGCGAGTTGCTCGTGGGCAAGGGAGAAATGCTTAGCGAGACACTCCGTTGTCTCCTGAAGGATGGACGACGAACGAGCGACGTCCTTCGTTGACAGACAGATCTGAAATCAATAATCAATCGAGAATCTATGAAGGAGTTGCGCACATACTGCTTGCATTTATTTATTACTTCGAGAACCAAGTGAAGCTAATGAGCCGAACTTTTGATCCTAATCATAATTCAATGAAACATCAAACTTCATGCGACCACATTCGGCTAAGTCTAGTAATCTCAACTACAATTTTCACCAATATCAGAAATATTCCATCTAGTATCATAATCACTACCCTTTTAACCCCCCCCCCCCTCTCACTTGTGCCTCCGTGATCGCTTGCATCCAGTGGGCGACCACCGTGATATCGGCCGTGGGCGGGGCCAGACCTCTGCAATATTTATGTTTTTACACCGAGCAAGTTTCCGTTAACTGTGTATCACTTCTCTTTCGAAACTTGTAATACCTGTGAAGCACAGCCCAACCATGTCAAAATAGCATTTACTTTTCACTCTCTCTACATCATCAGAATATGATGTAGAGAGAGAGTGATAGCATAGCACAACGTCCTCGGAAGTTGTATCCCCTATGAAGCACAACTCAACCATGTCCAATTGTTCCTGGCATTCCCGTTTCAACCCCTCCATACCTGAGTGATTCGACAAGGAGTTCGCATGTCTCTGCAGTCAATGCCGTGTCGCACGGCTGTCTCTCCAAGGCCCGCTGCAGACACTGCATCGCACTGCACTTCACCTGAAAAAAAATCTAGCACCATCAAGTGATTCGACGAGGAGTTCGCGACGAGGAGTATGGCGCAATGCCTGCCAAGATTTTCCAAGAACTTTAAAAAAAATTGCCAGCTGCATCAACGTTTCACATACTCTATACATCAGGTTCATCATTGAATGTGGCAATGGGACGAGCACGCAATCCCCTATATTTAAAAAAATCACGAACCGTGGGATCAATAATGGTGAAGCTCCTGAGGATGACCTCTGTGAGCTGCTTGAACAATGCCGCCGGGAACTGAATTATCGTATTTATGCTAATTAATTAACTAATTTATTTCATTAATTAACAAAAATACCTTGTGCATGATTCCCTCGAGTAGACACAGCCAGCGAGTCGACATCAGCACACCGTTCTTCGTGCCTTCAATAGTAAATTGATAAACTGCCAAGTGATTTATTTTCCCGGCCTACGCATTTCTGAGTTTCTCAGACACCTCAATAGTCAATAATACCGCAGTAGATTGATTTGACGAGTCTATTGATCTTCCCTATATCCTAATTTACTCTACATTTGCTCACTCCTGATGCACTGCTGAATGAAAGTCCTAGCCCTCACATTTTTCTGTTTCACACACAACTCAATTGTATAACATCTCTCATCCGCTTGATTGTTCTCCCGTTTCACGTTCCTATATCTCTATATCCCTCTCACTGACCGATGCACTGCTGCAGCTGCTGCAGGATGAACTGGGCGACAGGGGTGGCCGCAGCATGCAGCCCATTGTCGAGTGCAGTCACGGGATCCGTAAGGACTGCACGAGCGACGCGTCTGAAGTGGAGATCGATAAGTTTATGAAATTCAAAATGTTCTACTCTAGGACGTAAGTGATATGATATTTCCATTGATTTTACGTGATAGCCCGTATTTTTAAAGATATTACTTTTAATTAAGATGAATTAATTATCTAACCTGGCCATGGTGCGGACCCAGGGACGCTCGTGCGTGCACAGTGCGCAAACGGAGACGATCATGTTCCTGAATAGATATTGCATCATAATTTGGCAATCGAAAATTAAAAGCATAGATCCAATTTCATTATTCCCGGCAACACACAGAACTATCAAACCGAACCCAAGATCTACCGACGTCACTAAACTGCACAACTTGAATCTCGCATGTTCATCAATTTGATAATTGTTCCTTAGGAAAATATCAAACCCAGCAAGATAAAAACTGCATTATCCACATTAAAAACGTCAACCTCACTTTGTCTGGGGATTGTTGAATACGGGGGCAGGTTGTGCTCTCAACACCACTCCCAACACGGTCAGAAGATTCTTCAGAATCGACGACTCATCCGATCCCGTGTGCTCCAGGATCTTCGTGTACAGAATCTGAATTTTTTTATGTTAGACACATTTGTGAGCCATTTTAGGTACCATAATACTTTGTATCACCGTTATTTCTAAAAGAATAGCCCAAACAAAATTGTTGTGGTTTTACTCGCTAACAACATCATCGCACTGTCATGGGGAGATAGTTGTCACTTATCATGAACTTGTGAAACAGGGAACTCACTGGTTAAATCCAAATCCCGAACAGCTCATTTATGATCTACAGTTTCGAGTAGCCAATAACTCACATTCGCAGTGCTGGTGAAGTTTGCCTGGAGGATCTCCCGAGGAACCTTCTTAATGATGAGATGGAGGAGATATGCTGTTGCTGCCACACGGCCGGGTTCGGATCTGCAACAGTTATATATCATTTTACTATGAGGTAGCTTCGTATTCGATACTTAATCTTTTACAGTCTCTGATGGAATATCAATGTATGGATTACAAAAGATCAATATTGCAGAATTCTAGTTTCACATCCAAATGAACTCACTGATCGAGTCCCTCTAGCGTCACCAGCAGTGCAGCCATGTACTCTACGTCGCTCTCCGTTCCACCCTTCTCCTGAATATACGTTATAATTACGAAACCAATATCTTTCTAGTTCGAAATTAGGTGTGATGAGATCACTACGTTTTTGTGTTTCACGCACCATATGAAACAGAGAATTTTCTAGAGTGTACAATGTGGGCGTGATCAAATGTCGCAATAAAACTTCGAGCACGAACCTTGATAATCTCGGCTACTGCAGCCAGTACGGCAACCACCTCTGTCTGCATGTTCGAACCGGATCTGACGTGTTAGCTATTATTTTTTTGGAAAATTAAATACAATCATCTAAACCTATGTATTCGATCTTGGTTCATGAAAAGCAGACAAATTGGTTCAAGTTTTGAGAGCAAT
Source organism: Pristionchus arcanus (assembly GCA_900490705.1). Lineage (NCBI taxonomy): Eukaryota > Metazoa > Nematoda > Chromadorea > Rhabditida > Neodiplogasteridae > Pristionchus > Pristionchus arcanus. The sequence goes on along the minus strand of LS488570.1, from coordinate 142,292 downwards.
TTCACTAGAAACGTTATGTAAAAATAAACACAAGATATTGGCAAGTAGTAGGTTAATTACTGAGATCCCCGAAGTCAGAAACAGGAAAGACAAGCCCGACTCACTTCCATACTCTGTGTACCGCATCGAAGTTGGGATTGGTGCAGGAAGTGAAGGCAGTGAGAGAGGTAAGTCGTCCCTCGGACACCATACTCTTCGCTCCCAGACCATCGCCATTGGAGCGACCAAGAGACATCGTGTCCTGGAAATGATAAGTGTGGATCAATGGCCGTTCTACTTTCTACTAATCCAATTCTTTAGGACTTGGTTCTCAGCTCGGGAAGCCAATAATGCTCTTGAGGGCTGGCTTATCGAGCTAATGGTAACTGGTAGAATATAGCCCATGAATATTTTCGCCCCATCCTCATCTAGTAATTACATCATGCAATGATAAATTGATTGATTGATGAGGACAGTTCCACTGATACTTCGAGATAAGGATGCAATCCATTCGCGAAATCATGATGAAAATAGACGAAATGCATACCAGATTGAGCTGGTCGATCACAATATCGGTAGCCGACATCTCAGCACGATCGTCCACAGCCAAAGTGCCCTAAATTCATCGACATTAGAGATTCAATCGATAAATAACATGAAAGGGTTACGGTAGTTCACTTTCGAAAAGGATTAAAACTCGAAATCAAACCTCCTGGAGGATATTGGCGTTTCTCATAGCATTGGCTGCTGCTCTGTGGCGATTTTTCTCCGGGTTGCTCTCGGATCTGAATCAGATAAATGAGAAATTTGATCGTGAAGGCGGCTAAATAAACCTTTCATCAAGGTAAAAAAGTACCAACCCTTTTCCCGGAGCATAGCGCTTCTTGATCTTAGCTCCGCCAGGGCGTACACGAAACTTCGGCATGTTAGCGAGTTCCGAAACTCTTAATAGGGAAGAATATAAAAATTAAAAACAGAGGCAAAGATCGTACTCGGCGGAAAAGGAATAAAAATGAACCAAACTTTGCGAGCTCGTGCCTATTAATAACAGGTATCGATTGGAACGAACATGCGCAAATTAAATTGACAATAAATACATTAAATAATTAAAAATAGGGAAGAACAAAAATACAAAATTCGGTGGTGTAGTGGTGAGTGCGTTTTCCCTTAGTTTTCAATGCATTCACTTTTCCCCGGGAGGGTGCATTCTACGGCTCTAACGCTAATATTACGTTGCTTAACGCTCCTCCCCTATTTCATGGGTCACGTTAGTCCATTCACTCACCATTCTTGTCCCTGATCACCCTATTACACACTCTTTCAGATGAAACGGTGGATATTCTTCATAGCAGCCCTACTCGTTGGGTTAGCAGGTTGGGAGATCTTTCAAAATTATTAGTGATGTTTTTGTTATTGTTTTTCTCCTCTTTAAATTATAAATTATAAGCTCTTTCTTCCAGAATGTGCGGATCGTGTTCTACTCAAGGACGTTACTGCCATCACGCTGACTGAAGGAGCCCGAACTAATGGTCTGTACAACTTTGTTGATTTCTATTGTAGATCAAAATTTTTCAATTATTTTCTTTTATCTTTATTTGATCTTTCCTTACTGGCATTGTGAATTGAGCATCACTGTCAACAATTTTCTGTTCACGGTCCATTGCACATCACAAATATGCTCATTTTCTCCGAATTATTGCTTTTTACTGCTCTAGGATTACGGTATTTTTGTAGATCAAAGTTCATTTCCAGGTCGTCGTTCTTCTCCCGTTCCTCAGCTGACTTGCGTCGGTGGTTCGGCTCACGGGAAGGTTCAGGAGCCCCGAATCGTCCAGTGCAAGAATGTGTGAGTCAGCTATAGAGCATGTGTATTTGCTTACGAAATAGTTCAAGCCATCATTCCGATCACTCATAACTTCTACTGGCCAATAAATTCTTGTCATTGCATACAGTTGCTTATTGCAATCGGGAGTGATTGTTCGATAGACCAGTAAAATTATTTTTTCTTAATTCTTTTGCCATTGCAAAAAATCAGAATTTTTTCTCAAGTTCACACCTGATTTTGGTGGACATTTGGGATACTATTTTCCGCACCTTTAAAATAAAATCTAGTAAGAAAATATTTTCAGTGGCTTCGACGGTGCGGATGTGCAGTGGGAGTGCAAGGCGGAGTTAGACTCGCGGGTGAAATTCGGCCGAATTTCCGTCTCCTGCGAGGGATACAACCATCCGGATGACCCCTTTGTTCTCAGAGTCAGTTATTTATCATAACAAAATAATATTTTAGATTGTCAGTGGTTGGGGAGTTGATCCCTTAATACTAGATCTGAAACCTTAATCACACGTGTCATAGCGATACCCAAAAGGACGAATTTCGAAATAGAGACCCACTCATCCAGTGCTCTTGATTGCTACGTCATAACTACAAACGTGTTTGACTGACGTCACAGCGTCACTGCTGATGTTAATCGAATCCTTGTACAGAAATCCTACTGTATTACTTTTCATCTTTCCTTTGCAGGGTTCGTGCGGTCTCGAGTATGAGTTGGAGTGGAAGTCATCGAGTGAGAGAGGAGGATCAAAGGGAAGGTGAGTACTGTAATAGTTCAAGCCCTGTCACCGAAGCGTCTCCTATAAACATTATCGATCGATTGACGACTTTTAACGAGGCCAACAAATTTGTTGTTTGGTTATCGTCCGATTCGTTGCATATATCGTTAACTTTAGCATTCTTAGTGATCATACAATATTCCTATCTTCTTCCTACCGTAGCTAATATACATTCTCGATCGATCGATATCAGATTCTATTCCAATCCTACCGTACCATCCTCTTTCTCAGTTCATCCTCAACAACGGGCGAATCCGTGATCACCTTCCTCTCGATCGCCTTCATCGCGTGCGTCGTCATCTACATGGTCTACAACGCCATGTCCGGAGATCCGGCGGCGCCCGACGCACCAGGGTACGGTAGAGGCACGACTGGTATTGATCGAAGACTGGTTTATATTCTTATCAAGAAACAAAGTAGATCTTGTTACGAGAAACAACATAGCAACATCGTAGTTTCAGTTGTGCTAGATAGGTTAGAGGTCTGGAACTTGGCAATGCGAAGAGATGTAGAGGTGGAAAAAATCATTACACAGATTCCGTCGCTTCGGAACCGGCTTCGACAACGGGCCGGGCGGACCTCCCGGAGGAGGAGGGGGCCACCCCGGATATCCCGGAAGTGGACCACCACCCAGGTCAGTTTGTTTCCTAATTTCTTATAGGATGTCCCTTTGATATCGCTATCCATCGTAAGCTTGCACAGATATAATTAGTGTGAAACCGAGAATAGTCATGAACCCTAGAATTGGCGGGAACTAGATTGTATTGTCTTTTATAATAGTGTTTCAGATACGATGACGCCTTCGGGAAGGGCACGTATTCGTCGAGTGCGGGAGCGAGACAGGTACGAAATAATTCTGTGATAATTATGAGATTGTGATAAGTGTACATCTTGCTGCTAATTGATAAATGGTAATTACATTTTTTTCTGAATTTTACAATGCTACTGTATTACTGGACTAGCTATAGAACGAAATGTATGTAGGTCGTGAAACATAAATCTTCATAGTGCAAAAACATTAATTCAAAAAGATAAGTCGATACAATTCTAATTCTAGGGAAACGACGGCCCCGGCTTCTGGACGGGTGCGGGTCTCGGCGCGCTAGGAGGATACTTCATGGGCAGACAGCAGAATGAGGTACGGCAGTACGGTAGTTCCTGCGTTACTGTAGTCAGATTGCGTTACTGTAGCGATCAAAGTAGAAAAAAAATATTAATGAGTTATCAAACAAAAAAACCATCCTTTCTATGAATTTGCCGCCTAGCTTTCTCACCTGTGAATGCGATTAAGCTGTGAGGATGTATGTGTAATTTCTCTACAAAGTGAAGTATTGGAATTCAGGGCGCTCGCTTCCGAGGTTTCAACCACGGATCTTCTGGTTTCAACACGGCCCCAACCTACGACGATGGACCGAGCACTAGCTCCAGCAGTAGCCAGCCATCGAGAAGCACCGCCACAGGTACAGTAGCTGCACCGTTAGGATCAATCGACGATTGACTTTCCAAATCTTACAGTTGATTGAGTGGTATGAGTTGCAGGTTACGGTGGCACGACGAGACGATGAGGATACGGTAGCAATATGAAGCGACGTCCACCCATTCTTTCCCAAATAAAGTGATAGTCTATTCTGTGCTAATTTACTCCTTTGATCATGTACTATAAATCATAATGATGCTCTACTCTTACAATTACATGTATTGTACATTGATTCTAGCGTTGATAAATGATCTCCGAAGTAATGATTTTTAGTTCATACATTTCAATTGTAAATGATTTATTATCGATGATTTTGCTGAAGCTAGAGAAAAAACATTTTATCGTAAATATAACAACTTGGCAATATTATGTGGTAGGGGAAACATTGCAACATTATGCGGTGGAAAGCTATGATACTTACACGAAGTTTGAGATACCAAATGACCGAGAATAGATGTGAGAAGCATGATGGTGAATCAAAGATTGAGATGAGTCTCCATGTGGGCTCTGAGAGTGGATTCGATTCGGAATGTCTCGCCACATTCATTACACTTATGACTCTCCGGAGATCTTCTTCTAGAGGAAGTAATCAAATTGGGAGTAAAGTGGTTAATTCGTCGATGTGAGCTCAGAGATGATTCGTTACGGAAATTCTTGCCACAGACTTCACATTTCAGATCACTGACAGTATTGTCTGTCCTTTCTGAAAAGACTCAATACCAAAATGACGAATTCAAAATGTAATTTACCTTGAGAGGTTGGTTCTTGATCTTTCATTGCGTAGCTGGTACTTGGCGTATTTAAAGGAGGAATTGAAGAAGAAACGAATTTCTTGCCTCCGTTATTGTTCGGATGAATTTCGACTTCCGAATGACCGTTACTTTTGCCTAGAAATAAGTGAATTTAATCAAATATTTAAATTTTATGTTTCGAAATTATTATAAACAGAAAAAGAGTCATGAAAAAAGAAAATGTGCTTCCTATAACCTGAAGAATTCGATGGAGTCTCCTCTTCATCATCACTATCGATTGTATGCCGAAATTTGTGGCTGGCGAATAAAAATTCCGTGGCAAAGTAGCTGCCACAAAGATCACAACGGAACTTGACCATATCTGAAATTGACTTGTCTGAATAATAATAATTGTAAAGATGCCTTATGAAGCTGTGAAATCGATAAAGCGGAAATCGATAAAAAGGGGATAATATGGGCAAAGTATTTTGAACGCCATAACAGTTTTTTTTGAATGAAATATACCTTGTGGCGCAGCTTCTCGTGAAGCTATTCCACTCGACCCATCGCGTCTCTTGGCAACATCGGAAATATTACAGCAGCCTGCGATAACACTAATAGATATTTTTTTACCACGCCATTGAAATTGAAGAGAAAAGGTGAAGAAGAAGTGACAAAAAGATTTAGATTTGAAAGAAGAATATTTTCAGTTTCTTCAAATCAACTTTGCCGTTGTTTTGAACACGGTAAACAACAGGCGGCAAAGAGCACAAATATGAAATATCTTCATACTCTCCAAATAATATTGAATGAAGAAAACGCATCTGTATAAATATGCTGAACAATTCGGGCATAGCTGCTATTATCATGGAAGAGTGTCTCGTTCCGGTTGAAAAAACTACTGTCATCCGTCGTCTATCACGCGGTTCGCCAGAAGGGCGCGAAATTCAAAACTCGATTTACGTCTTTACTGAATATGTGTTGCTACAAAATAATAAATATTCGGAATATTCATTTATTTCGAAATGGCAATTGAAGAATTTTTTCTATTCGCTTTGGGATTCCCTAATCTTTTTTCTTCAACTGCTAGTAGTCGAAGCAACTTTAAAATAACAACTCGGTGGAATTTAAATTTTAAAAAATAAAATCCTGGGCCATGTGCCGGTGCCGTTGTGTGCACTAACATGTGAGAGGACCATGCAAGAAAATGTTACAAAATGGACATCGAAAATTTGCATCGCCATCTGAGGATTTTTCTCAATTCAACTAGAACGAACAACGACAAGTTCCATCGAAAAATGTTTTTTTTGAAATTCAAATTCTTTTGGGTCTTCTGAATCCAGACTAGGCACTTCATCATTGATCTACACCAGAATTCTTCCCTATTCAATATTCCAATCTGTTATTCTCTTCTCTTTTCCCATAAAAAAGGACACCCATAAGAAACTGATTGAATATTAAAATCGACGAGGTAGGCTATTGAAACGAGATACAATGTGAAATGAAGAGATTCTTTCAGTTTTTGAGTGTCTGGAACAACTATAAAACGGAGCCTTCTTTCAGTCTGAACCACATCAGTCAACGATGGCTCTTCTAGTAATCCTTCTCTCTTCTCTTGCTCTCACTTCAGCTCAGCCTTGCTCTTGTGAGAGTTCGGCCTCTCAATTCACCGATCTTCACTTCAATTGTCCCATTGACAACTTCTGCAGTGATTCACTCATTTCTGGATCGTGCGGAAAGACCTGTCATTCCTCTGGATCATTCCACTCATCGGTACGACTACCGTAATCATACAGTATCCCTATCCTATCATAATCCATTGCAGCCCTATGATGACACTGATTCTTCGATCGTCATTGGAAGTCATAGTTGTGCCGGATCTCTCTTCGATTTCAACAATGGTGGATCGGTTCTGTGTTCCTACTCTACTCCTTCCTCTGGTCTGATTAATCTATCAATCAATAATCAATCGATGATCTTAGTTCTTTCTACTTCAAATGCTTGCAATGTTCCTTCTTTCGCCTGTGTTGGATGTGATTCTTCAGCTATTAGATATTTCGACTACGATCCTGATTATTACCAGATTCTTTGTGAGTCGGGACTCATCCAGTATACGGTAGGTAATCAATAATCATCCCCTTTCAATCGATAATCTACAGTACTCCGATAACTCAACTCACGAGTATGACTACCGTCTTTATCTGAACAAGAATACTTGCGCTGTCAGTGGAGGAGAAGACTCTTCGGAAGTTATCACTTCAGTTTCATGCAAAAGTGAGTATGGTAGATCAATCAATCAATCGATAATCATTCCCTATCAGCTCAAACCTACGAGCTCGATGCCTGCCTCCAGAATGCTGGTTCTCCCTCTGGAGTAACTGGTCATTGCCACTTCGGAACCTGCTGGCTGTATTGTTCTAACAACACTCAACAACTCTCATTCACTCCGGATCTGGTAGGTCATTGAAGAATGGGCTACTACAACTGATTGAAATCTCATTGATTATTTTCAGGATGGACTTTCTCCCAGAGTAAACGCTAACAATATCGTTTGCGAGTCTGGTTTCACTCAGTACGGACAGTCTTCTGCTAACAACCTCCAGTGCAACTGAATAATTCTCGCTGTAGAAGTTGTTGCCTACAAGTGATCAATAAATACGTTAAAAAAAAACTATACTTATCAATAATTCGGACTGAACTAAATTTTACGAAATCGCATTGTTTGATGAGCTGATTACGAGGTAAATTAGTAGGATGATAATTTACGTGGAATGAGTGAGCGTGTGTCTTTCGAAACATGTCGCGGTAGTTCTTCGAGAAAGAAAAATAAATAAAAAAAGCCCAGAATTTTATTATCACGAGAGCGAAGTCGCTACAATAATACAACTGTAATGATCTTTGAAAACTTATAGTTGTATTCCGAGGTCGGCCACATTTGGAGAAACTTCGACTTCAGCAATGTCGAATGAGCACATTCGATGTTTGAATGATGCCAAGTAGTTTCCATCCACAAATATCTGCAACATTTTAAGGTTTACTTCTCATTTGAGATAAAATCATACCTGAAAACCATAAACCTCGTTTGTGATGGCAATTTCGAACTTTTTCTCTTCATTGAAGGGAAATTTGGTGACCGTTTCTTCTTCCAACCATTTTTGGTCTTTAAAGGAGCTCAACCCAATATTCTGTAAAAATACAATTCTCATGGTATTCTTATTCCATTTGTCAATAAATCTAACAGACCTTTTTATCGAAGCGCGCATTGATGCGTAGTGCAATTTCTCCATTTTTGCGCTTGAGGTCGATGTAGAAGCTCAAAAATTAGTTTGATTTGATGTTCGATGTGGGGCCGTACTCTGATCGAGCAGGATGCCATATATAGCGTGACACAAAAGATCCGGATATGAAGAGAGACTTGCAGTCGGCAAAACTAACGTTGCTTGCATACCTGTAGCGAGAACTTGTATCGTATTCGAGAGTATTTCCCACAAGTATTTAAAAAAATCGTTTCGAGAAAGATCCTAATGGTTATCAGAAAACAACGACTAAAATATCCATTACAACACGGCGAATAATATTATACATAAGATATTTCACATACATCATTCGTCGAGTTGAGCACGAATCCTTGCCGCACACCGGGAATCCGTTTGCAAAGATCTCCTCAGCGGGCTAACAACGATATTTAACTTGTTTTGTTCCATCACCAATCAAAACCTCACCGATAAGGTATGTTGATCTTTCTCTGTAAGAGTTGCACTATCCGTTATTGAAGAATTAAGAAGAGGCTGTAATCACATTAATGCATTTGGCCATCTTAACAGTTTGCTGACTTCATACTTTTCTCCCAGTTGTACAAACGTAACAATGCCATTGCCGGTCACGCCAAGATGGGTGACCGTTGAAAGCGGAATTCGGAATTTGTATTTGTCGATCTCTGTTTCGTTGACAAACACCTTAATGATCCAGTATTGATAAATTCAAGTTGTCTAACCTAACTTGGAAATGATCTTCGTGGACACGAAAACGAATATGGAATGGTCCTCCCCGTTTGAATGGATTGGGCTTGGATGCATATTTCCACGTCCCATCCCAATTATTTCGTGAACGTAACGTATCTATGAATGACTGCAAGTGATTACGATAAGATCTTTCATTATAAGCCGAATTTCTACCGCATCTCTTCCGAATTCGATAACATAGTGTAAAGCGACAGTTTCCATATCGGCGGTTTGTTGAAGGTTAAAAGTCGGGCTGCAAATAAATGTGCATATCTTATCTATCAAAATATCGCACCGACTCTCTTGTGGACTGAAAAATCCCTTGATAGTAATTGTCTGTCCAACCACGAGTGGTTCAGGAAATTTCATCGTTATTGGCATCATCTGAATTCATACGCTGGCATCATACACTGTAGAATGCAGTATTTAGGGGTTCATCGCGTTGCTTCACTTTTCGTCTTCTTATTTTCAATCAAACGCACCATTCGCGCAGAGGGGTTTTCTATGGTTGTTGTTCGTTTCATGATGGAGGAGTAGGGAATGGGCTGAAAAATGCGTAACAAATTTAGGCTGAAAAATATTCGCTTACTTTATATTTCTCTCCTAAACTCAGATGCGTAACAACACCAATACCAAATACCGAGAGATGGGTAACGGTCGCCAGTGGAATCACGAATTTGTAGTTTTCAAACACTTGTTCGTTCACGAAAACCTGCATATTTTAATAGTATTTATAAATAAAAATTAAGTTAACTGTCTAACCTGGAAATGATCTTCGTGGACACGAAAACGAATATGGAATGGTTCTCCCCTTTTGAAGGGATTGGGCCTTGATGCATATCTCCACGTTCCATCCCATTGATTTCGTGAACGAGACGTATCTATGAATGACTGCAAAGAGATTTCGATAACTTCTTTCGTTATAAGTCGAATTTCAACCGCATCTCTGAAGAATTCTGTGACAAAGTGTAAAGCGACAGTTTCCATATCGGCCTTCTGTTGGAGGTTGAAAGTTGGGCTGCAAATAACATATTCATTTGTGGTCAATCAAAAGTATCGCACCGATTCTCCTGTGGACTGAACGTTCCTTTGATAGTAATTGTCTGTCCAAACTCGAGTGGTTCAGGGAATTTCATCAACATTGGCATCATCTAAATTTGTTATGTATATTTCGCTGTAATTCCTGTTCTAGTATTTTTTTCGGTAAGTACTGTGTCAGACTATGACTCAAAGATACCATTCGAGCTGTGATATTTGATCCTTTGTGAATGGTTGTTCCATGCGCATTCGAGGTTATCACACTCGTTGACGATAGGAATTGATTCACTGAAATTATTAAGCGTTTATTGAACCCCGATCCTTCAGCAAGCTGTTGAGCATTTGATTGACACCACTTCAAAAGGTCCCCTAATCTTGAAAAGAGCGCACTTTTTCACATACCGAAAATGCACATTGCTTTTGTCTTTCCAGTAGAACCGGCATCACTTATGAATAACTTTTTCTGAATGGATTGGTTTTCTTTAGTTGAAATCAAAAATTCTTACCTCAACGAACAATGAACTCCAAACTTCTGCGGGAACGTAACCATGAGCAACTTTCGAATCGGATAGCACACTAGAGCATCGCTTGGTCGTGGTCAAAATGTCAGTCTGGATTCGTATATGCTTGAAATTCATAACGAAAACTCACATCTGCATCAATGACGAAATAGCAGGTTCTTTCGAAGTAAACTGTGCGAAATGGAAGAGCATCACACTTGATCTTGAGAGCATCGGCTAGGAATAATTAGAATTAAATCAACTAAATGAATGGAAGGCTTACAGTAATGAGAAGTCGGCTTCGAAATGATGTGAGCTGGAGATACCGGAAGATACAGTGCCAACAACACTATCGATCGAATCATCTTTCGAACGATGGGGGAATAGATAGTTTGGATTCGCTTTTTATACACCTTTTCTATGAGGTTGTTAAGGGAGTGATAGAGGTTGTAAATCTTTTCCAGAGAATCAATCCGGAATTGCTTCAGCTCAATCATTTACAAGGCAATCTGCAAGAACGCTGAAGAATTGCTTTCAAGATTAAACAAAGAGTTTTTACATTGTTCGTATTATTTTCAAGCATTGCTTCTAAGAGAACGCAACTCATTATAATTCCAAGACAGTAATTCATTAATTTCAGGACGTGCTTTCTCCCATTGTGAACGCTAACAATCTCGTTTGCGAGTCTGGATTCGCTCAGTACGGACAATCTTCCGCATTCAACCTCCAGTGCAACTGAAGAGCTATATATATATAGAGCTATATAATATATTCTCCCTGTGGATATTGTTATCTACGAGTGATAAATAAATAAATTTTCGTATATTGATTTATCGAAAACTGAACAAAACTGTGCAATGGAGAAAATAAAGCATAACAATGTTTGATGAAGGGATTCTTAGATGAAGTTGTGAATATTTACGAGGAATGAGTGAGAGCGTGTTTTTTGAGACTAGCCGCGGTAGACAGATGCTTGCCACAGCAGTCGCATTTGAAGGGCTTTCTTGCTTCCTCGGTAGCTGAAAAGGAATCGTTTATTGATTCTTACAGCTGGTTGTCTTTGAAGACTATAATCTTAATACTTACCGAGATGAGTTAGCTTGTGAGCTGTAACATTTGACTTGGAAGAGAAATTCTTTCCGCAGATATCACAATCGAATAGGCGTGAATTTGACTGAGCTGAAATGAAAATAAATTATACAAGTGTCCCTACAAGTTTGTTAGTTTATCATTTACATGTCACGATTATGAAAAATAGAGTTTCGAAAAGACACCTTAAAACGTACCCAAATGCGTGAGCGAGTGGCGTTGTAGGATAGAGTTGTCTTTGAATTTCTTTCCGCAATCATCACAATCGAATGGGCGTGCCACTGGCTCAACTGTAATAAACCGAGCGAATGAGTTATCCAAGTGACCTCAGTTTATTGTTCAGATGTCATGACTAAATTAGGTTTCGAAATAACGTCTTCAAACAAACCTGAATGAATAGTGAGCTTGTGGCGTTTTAGGGTGAGTTATTTGAATAATTTATTTGGAAAGGCACCATACTAAAATGAGTTCTTCTTCAAACATACCTTTGCCAGAAGTTCGAGTGGATTTGGCAATGCGACCATTGAGTTGTTTAGACGGACCATCCAGATCTGTAATATTACATATCTTAGAACAGCCATTTACGACTAAAGAATCGGAAGGGTCTCCTAAACCTCTTCCTCATAATTACCTTTATGAAGAGATTGATGACGTGCGAGTGAAGACTTTGAAGAGTACATCTGTCCGCAGACTTCGCACTTGAAACCAGAAGCAACCATTCTGAAATAAAGAAACACAATCGGATGATGAATTCAAAGTTCTAATACTGAACGTAACACAAAGTTCTAATACTGAATGTAACACATGTGGAAGGATAGTGCTCATGAATACATAGACAGTTTGAGGTAACCATTAGACGATCGCGCACTAAATTCGGCCAAGGAGTAAACCTAAGAGGATGGAGTAATTGAACAGAGAAAAGGCAGGAGTGATTCTCATTTCGCTAATGAGGAGGAATTTTGTGGGCTTAAATAGAGGATGAGAGGCGGGAGAAGGAGGCGTCCAGTCTACGCTGATTGGTCGAAATACGACCGATCTATCCAAAACTGGATGATAGAAGTCATTAGGCGGGCGATACAAACCCCGTGGCACTTCTTCTCATCCCTCTTCACATACCTCTAATTAAAACTGGAGATGGAATGAAGGTGATCAATCCCTTTATTGTGGATGATCTGAGAATGGACAAGGCGAGGAATGCCAGTGGGAGACATGCAAAGATTCTTGAGAAAATACCGTAATGGGCATCAGAGTTTTCATGATAATAACATCCGTCAACTTCATAAATTGTGAACTGCCAGAAGCAAATCAAACATAAGAATCGAAAAGACTCAAAGAGAGAAGAAACATTGAATGATTGTACTGACGATACTAGTTTATAAATGATACTAGTTCATTTCGAACATTTTTCAATGATTTCTCATTGACAGATCAGACTAGAATCTCTGTCTGTCATTGATCTACACCAGAATTCTTCCCTATTCAATATTCAATCTGTTCTTCTCTTCTATTTTCCCATCAAAACGGGACACCCATAAGAAACTGATTGAATATTAAAATCGACGAGGTAGGCTATTGAAACGAGACACAATGTGAAATGAAGAGATTCTTTCCCTTTTTGAGTGTTTGGAACTACTATAAAAAGGAGCCTCTTTCAGTCTGAACCACATCAGTCAACGATGGCTCTTCTAGTAATCCTTCTCTCTTCTCTTGCTCTCACTTCAGCTCAGCCTTGCTCTTGTGAGAGTTCGGCCACTGAATTCACTGATCTTCACTTCAATTGCCCCATTGACAATTTCTGCAGTGATTCACTCATTTCTGGATCGTGTGGAAAGACCTGTCACTCCTCTGGATCATTCCACTCATCGGTACGACTACCTTGATCATACAGTATCCCTATCCTACCGTAATCATACATTATCCCTATCCTACCGTAATCAGACAGTATTCCGATTCTACCGTAATCCATTCCAGCCCTACGATGACACTGACTCTTCGATCGTCATTGGAAGTCACAGTTGTGCCGGATCTCTCTTCGATTTCAACAATGGTGGATCGGTGCTGTGTTCATACTCTACTCCTTCATCTGGTCTGATTATTCTATCAATCAATAATCAATCGATAATTTCAGTTCTCTCCACTTCAAATGCTTGCAATGTTCCCTCTTTTGCCTGTGTTGGATGCGATTCTTCGGATGTCAGATATTTCGACTACGATGCTGATTACTACCAGATTCTTTGCGAGTCGGGACTCATTCAGTATACGGTAAGTAATCAATAATCACAGTTTCAATAGTTAATCTACAGTACTCCGATAACTCAACTCACGAGTATGACTACCGTCTTCATCTGAATAAGAATACTTGCGCTGTTAGTGGAGGAGAAGATTCATCGAAGACTATCACATCGGTTTCATGCAAAGGTGAGTACGGTAGATCACTCAATCAATCGATAATCCTTTCTTCTCAGCCCAAACCTACGAGCTCGATACCTGCCTCCAGAATGCTGGTTCTCCCTCTGGAGTAACTGGTCATTGCCACTTCGGAACCTGCTGGCTGTACTGTTCTAACAACACTCAACAACTCTCATTTACTCCGGATCTGGTAGGTCATTGAAGAGATGCCTACTTAGTTTAATCTAGACCTTATCGTTCAATTTCAGGAGGGACTTTCTCCCAGAGTCAACGCTAACAATCTCGTTTGCGAGTCTGGTTTCACTCAGTACGGACAGTCTTCTGCTAACAACCTTCAGTGCAACTGAATCGAACAATGATACATTGATTGGTTTATTTTTGCATGCAGGATAAATATTGCTCAAATTAGTTGTACTACGATAAAAGCGTGCTGGGGAACCTTAAGTAAATTGGCAAACTCCCATCTGGGGTATTCGCTACATCGTAAACCGAGCAATATGAATCTCAGCGTTGCCAACGTTATGTTTTATGCCCCTTCTAAATCAAATTGTGTTTAGACAAAAAGGACTTACAACCTCCTTTAGACTCTTCATTCAAATTAGCGTATCTCATCTCATTTTCTCAATTCGAGCTCCCAAGTGCCCGTTCTCATTTCTTATCTCTTCGATTGAATTATTCGTTCATCTCCGGCGCATTTTTAAATATCGCAATCATTTCTCGATAACATTTTATTTCCTCAAGAATTCAAATTCAAGTGATCAATGGCGATATTCAACTGCGATTCGTGCGGAAAGGATTTCACCACCAAGTCTTCGCTAACTCGCCACAAGAGAACACACATCGGTAGTTGATTCACCATTATCTGGGAGTATTTCCTTATAAGAAATATTATTCATAATCTCTCTAGATACTCTATGACAATTTCCACCTTTCCTCATCTAGCAACTCCCGCCAGAATTTATGAATTGATTGAATCATTCCAGCTGCGATGAAGCCCTCTCCGTTGGAGTGCAATCACTGTTCATCGAGCTTCGATACGGCAACGGCTCTTCGTAAGCACAAGCAGAGCATCCTTCCGGCATCTCACACCTGCCAACAATGTGGAAAAGCGTATCGCACCGCATCCTCCCTCAAAAGTCGCATGTTATCGTCACATAAAATACATTCAGCACTAGGCCGCTTCATGCGCAAATAAATAAATTCGCCAGTGAATCATCATGAACAATGAAATGTGCCTAAACTCATTCATTTATTTCGCCGTTTATCTTCTGTACGTGTGGATTTTTGTGATAAATCCGGTTGTTAACCGAAGTCTTAATGTGGAGAAGCCTTACAACTGAATGGTAATCACGTACAGTCCGGTCGGATCACTACGTGAAAACGGGATTCCCCGCGCATCCCCGCGCATCCCCCCACGTCCCCTCGCCTTCTCACGGCTTCAGCTTTGGAATAATCGGGTTCAATTGTTGAAACACAGACTCCTTGTGTCCTTCCTCATAGTTTCATGCAGAAAGCAAAAATAAAAATATTCATGTTTTCGAGAAAAAAATAATTGGAAATACAGGTAAGCTGTGCGCTCCACCTGAACTTACCGTAGTTAAGCCAACACACAAATTTCAAGAATTCGTAACTACGGTAAGTCTAGGTGGAGCGCTACGTTTAACTGTTTATTCAAATATTTTTTTCATGGAAACGTGAATATTTTTATTTCTGCGTTATGCATGAAACTATGAGGAAGGACACAAGGAGTCTGTGTTTCAACAATTGAACCCGATTATTCCAAATCTGAAGCCGTGAGAAGACGAGGGGACGTGGGGGGATGCGCGGGGATGCGCGGGGAATCCCGTTTTCACATAGTGATCCGACCGGACTGTATAGATAGAGAGCAGCAGTTTATTCGATTGGAGTAAATCATCGAAATTAATCATTCGAATCTTTACTGTTCTAGTCCTTGATTTGCTTCTGGCATTTCTCCATTTATGAGTTTCACGGATGTTGTTCTCATGTGACATACCGAAGCCCATTACGGCAATTCCCCGAAAAGACTCTTTGCCTGTCTCCCACTGGCACATCTCGTATTGTCCATTCTCAGATCATCCTTATTAAAGTGATTCATCACCTCTGTATCAGCACGATACTTAATTGGAGGGATGAGAAGAGGGAAGTGAAGAAGTGCCACGGGGTAAGTATCGCCCGCCTAATAACTTCTATCATCCAGTTCTGGATAGATCGGCAGCATATTGACCAATCAGCGTAGACCGGACGCCTCCTTTTCCCGCATCTCATCCTCTATTTAAGCCCACAAAATTCCTCCACTTTAACATGATGAGACTCACTCCTGCCTTTTCTCCTTTCATTTTTCCTACCTCGTATATATGTTATTTGTTTGAAATTAGGTTTGAAAATTCGTCTCATTGTCTGCAATCGTCTCATTGTTATACGAAAGTTCTATGCATGAGCCCCATCTTTCCCAAACTGTATTATAATTTTTGCATATCATTCGAGCTATTTCTATCGCCGGTCAATATTATTTGCTTATTTCAGTATGGTTGCTTCTGGTTTCGAATGTTGGGTCTGTGGAGTGACACTTGCATCGAAGTCTTCACTCGCACGTCATCAATCTCTTCATAAAGGTAATCATGAGGAATACATTTATGAGACCCTTTCGATACTTTAGATGACTGTTGTAAAATATCTGTCATTATAGATGAACCGTCTAAACAACTCAAGGGTCGCATTGCCAAGTCCACTCGAACTGCTGGTAAAGGTATGTTTGAAGAAGAACTCATTTTAGTATGGTGCCTTTCCAAATAAATTATTCATATAACTCATTCATTTCAGCTGTATCCAATACGATCACTTCCGACTGTGATCTCTGCGGAAAGAAATTCAAAGACAGCACCATCCTAAAACACCACAAGCTCACTCATTTAGGTACGTTTCAATGCGTTATTTCGAAACTCATCTCTCTAAGTCTCGAAATAGGATATGTTCCTTCAATCGTATGTCGATCTTACAAGATAATCAATTTCAGCTGTCGATGATCCGAGAAAGTCCTTCAAATGCGACTGCTGTGGCAAGCATCTGTCTACCACGGCTAGTCTCAGAAGACACAATCTCACCCATTCCGCTAAATGATTATCCTATTTATGTACCTCGTATTCAAGCTCATTAATCAAAAAATGTTAGTATTTTGTCCAGTGCACAGTTTTACTCAGTCTGAATTTCCGATAAATCAATTCTTTTAATTTTATTTATGAATTGCAAGTAGACAATTTCTATTGCGAGAATATAGTTCTTCAGTTGCACTGGAGGTTGTTAGCAGAAGACTGTCCGTACTGAGTGAATCCAGACTCGCAAACGAGATTGTTAGCGTTGATTCTGGGAGAAAGTCCGTCCTGAATGTAATCAATAATATTCCAATCAAATGTAGTAGCCCATTATTCAATGACCTACCAAATCCGGAGTGAATGAGAGTTGTTGAGTGTTGTTAGAACAGTACAGCCAGCAGGTTCCGAAGTGGCAATGACCAGTTACTCCAGAGGGAGAACCAGCATTCTGGAGGCAGGAATCGAGCTCGTAGATTTGGGCTGAGAAGGAATGATTATCGATTGATTGAGTGATCTACCGTACTAACCCTTGCATGAAACCGATGTGATAGTCTTCGATGAATCTTCTCCTCCACTAACAGCGCAAGTATTCTTGTTTAGGTATAGACGGTAATCATACTCGTGAGTTGAGTTATCGGAGTACTGTAGATTATCGATTGAAAGGGGATGATTATTGATTACCTACCGTATACTGAATGAGTCCCGACTCGCAAAGAATCTGGTAGTAATCAGCATCGTAGTCGAAATATCTGATAGCCGATGAATCACATCCAACACAGGCGAAAGAGGGAACATTACAAGCATTTGAAGTGGAGAGAACTAAGACCTCGATTGATTATTCATTGGAAGATTAATCAGACCAGAGGAAGGAGTAGAGTAGGAACACAGCACCGATCCACCATTGTTGAAATCGAAAAAAAGATCCGGCACAACTGTGACTTCCAATGACGATCGAAGAGTCAGTGTCATCGTAGGGCTGGAATGGATTACGGTAGGATAGGGATAATGTATGATTACGGTAGTCGTACCGATGAGTGGAATGATCCCGAGGAATGACAGGTCTTTCCACACGATCCAGAAATGAGTGAATCACTGCAGAAATTGTCAATGGGACAATTGAAGTGAAGATCGGTGAATTGAGAGGCCGAACTCTCACAAGAGCAAGGCTGAGCTGAAGTGAGAGCAAGAGAAGAGAGAAGGATCACTAGAAGAGCCATCGTTGACTGATGTGGTTCAGTCTGAAAAGAGGCTCCTTTTTATAGTAGTTCCAAACACTCAAAAAGTGATCGAATCTCTTCATTTCACATTGTGTCTCGTTTCAATAGCCTACCCCGTCGATTTCAATATTCAATAAGTTTCTTATGAGTGTCCCGATTTGATGGGAAAAGAGAAGAGAAGAACAGATTGGAATATTGAATAGGAAGAATTCTGGTGTAGATCTTTGATCGAGTATGAGTTCAGAAAACTTTGGAACTCATTATTTATCTTTTCATGAATACCACACTACATGAAAGCAAACTGAGAGAAATATGAAATGTTCAAGATAGGCGAAAAGTATCGAATGTATCAATCATGAAAAGTAATGATTTGTATCTAATATACATAATGTAGGTTTTAAAGTGGATTGCTAAAGATTTGAGTAGTTGAAGTGAAGAAGCATTTGGGAACGGAGGTACTCAATAAGCCTGCAAACGAAATTGCTAGATTATAGTTGCTAGGTTACAAAGTGTAAAAGAATACGCATTCGTTTGGCTTTTCGAAATATTTTCGAAAAACGTATAATCTTTAATCTCCATACAAGTAATCGATTCATTTCAATGCAATTTTCAAAATGAATAATATTTTCTCCTTTCCCTCAACCCCCTCCTCCCTCTCCTCCCTCCATTCCTACACTGATCGCTCGTCAATGGCGGTCGCCCCTCCACTCATCCCGCCCCCGCCGCCGTCGCGCAAGGATAGCATTGCGGATGTACGTTCCGCCCCTCTGATCCCTGACCCTTGACCTACCGTAATCCACCGTATCCGTTGACCTACAGTACCCGAGCAATCCTACCTACCGTAACCCGCCAATACTTCAGTCCACGGCGACCACCCCTCCACCGCCGACGCGCAAGGAGCACACTTCGGATGTGAGTTTCGCCCATCCCCTGATCTAACTACACCGTTCTATCGTAATCTACCGTATCCCATGAATACCGTACCTCGTCGATCAATCCTAAACTGATTTTCTCTTCCAGCTAATCGAGCACTCGATTCGCACTGTTCTCTCGGCTCCTCGCGATCGCGCCCTTCAGCTCACTCTGCGCATCTCGAATGGAGGCCTGTCCACCAATCTGAGAGCCATCGAGGAGGAAGAGATACTCGATAGGGTACGGTAGGGGGGTGGAAATGAATCGAGAAGTGACTCGGCGGGGTACGGTAGGGTAATGAAGAATGAATCGATAACTGACTCGAAGGGGGTGCAGTAATCGAGAACTGAGTGCCAACTCCCTCGACCAACCGACAATTGCTAATTCTGCATAGATAAATGACTGCTACAGTACCCCTCAAAGGGATGAATCAATAACTCTTACCTTAATTTTCTGCATCTCGACTTCGAACGATCAATATCTGGTTACCGTACCCCATCATCAATCGTCAACTGACTTCATTTCAGGCGAAGAATCGGGGCGTTGTGCAGATGGTGAAGCGATCGCGTGACGTGAAGAAAGTGAGAGACGCGTGTGACGTCGCCAGACAGTACTTCTTCGAGGTATCTAGTGGGAAAGATCAGTTGGCGATCGAACGAGTTACCGTATCATCACCTTGCCAATCGATTGGATACTGTAGCCCATCAACCCCTCTACTACTCGAAGAATGGGTGAAATGATTGCAGTGGATCAGTTGGTGATTCACCTGATCTACAGTACCTCCTCCCGTCCTTGGTCAATAAGTGCAAATAGTGTGAAGTTGCAAGGTCGCGACACTTCCGAATGGTGGCGAGAGGGACTCCGATCGAATCTCGAGGGACGAGACGAGAAGAAGAAGAAGAGGAAGAAAGGTCGAGGTCGATATCGTAGAAAAGGTATATCTGACCCACCGAACTACCGTAACGCAGCATCTATCGTCTGCGCTGACGCACCTCTAGCGTACACTGACCCAGCAACTCAACGTGCCCTGCCCATACAATACTGAACCAAACTATTCTGTCATATTGAAGTAAAGTACAATCAACACTCTAGTACCGTATCCATACTTCAATCGTTCTGACCCACCGACCTACCGTATCCTGACCCAGTAACCCGGATCTACCGTAACTCTTTTTCCATTTGCAGGAAAGCTGGCTCGTGTGGGCCTCCCGCCGGATCCTTGGCGTGACTTCAAGATCCAATCCCTGAAATTGTTCACGGAGATTGTCAGCTGGATCTAATTAACCGTTTACTCTGATCTCTGATCGAGATTATCGATAAAACCAATCGATTTTTGACTTGTTGTGCAGAACAAAATGAATGAACGACAACTACATTGAAAACTGTCTGAAGATTCCGAACGGTGAACGGTAAAGGCCACAAAGAGAAAGACAAACAAAAATAGCAGGGAGGAGTAAATCGCAAACGCTAACTGATCGCTAACTACGCGAAAGAGAATAATCTCATGAGAGAACTTGAGAGAACATTTAAAACAAATAACGTGCTAGTATTGCTATTGCTAGTATTGCTATTGTATTGCTTTGTTGCGCCTCAATGTCTCATCGGACGATTTCGATCATTTTTTTCGGTGATAAGAAGGCAATTCGTTGACTAAACCATGTTTCCCTCATTATTCTCTGAACTATTTGCTGATCCTAACCGGCGCTCAGTCTTAGGATGAATCACCCTGCAAACGAGGAATAGATGCAAACGAGGGAGTACCTTTGTTGTTGTATGTGTTGTTGCGAAACCGAGAAATGAGAGGAGGGGAACAGTAGGAGGCGAAGGGGAGAAGGTGACCAAGGTTAATGGATTCGGTTCGTGTCGATCACTCATAATTGCAGTGCGCTCTTTCTATTGTGTCCCTTCCTCTTCGGGATATCAAAACAGTATTCATTACAATTCGCGTCTCTCTTATCCCAAATGTTCTCTCGCCGGCCAGACATGCAATAAGCGCATGCAAGTTGAGGCGCAACGCGTACCGATTTGTCATCACCAATTTCTGTTCCCCAAGCATTCTTACCGCGCATACTCGATATATTTTAATAAAGAATCTTTCGGTTGAGATTGATTTTCTTTTTTTATTGTAACTTTCTTCTGTAAGTTAACCTAAACTACTCATCAGGATGGGAAATCCATTCTCTAAGAATGGCGTTATCACAAGGGCGGTGGATGGTATGCATCCCTTCTCTAAGAATGGAATAATCACGAAGGTAGTCGAGGCCGTGCCGGCTGGCGGATTCTTCACGGCGCCAATCCACGCTGCAGCGGGCAACACGGAACATGCACTTCAGGCTAGTCTTTTTTGTTTTATCTTACAAAGAGAAAAATTTACTCATCCATGTTTTTTTTCCATTTATTTATGCATAGTTTCTTACAGGGCAGATATTTTATATAAAAAACGAATCTAGCATCCACTTCACAATCCCGAAAGCGCGCGCGCGACATGCTCAGACTTGCTTACTGTTTTGTGACCTCCCTACGTGCCCTTTATGATGACAAACACACAAACGCTTTTAAAAATATTTAGTATATGGCAAAAAGCACGCTGATGAATTCTGCATTAACCCCAGAAGTTCCTGCTTTGCGAAGGTGTTGACTCGTTGAATGAGATCCTGTTTTAGGCAGCCATCGCGGGTTTCGACACACTGTTGGCCTTGTTCATTGCCGGTCCGATCGGAGCAGTCGCCGTGGCCGCAGCTAACAACGTCGCATCCGGCCTCGTCACTGACTTCATGGAAAAGAGGAAGAAGAGGAACGAGGAGGCAGAAGAAACGGCCAGAAAGCTGGTTGAGCAGATTAGAGCTGATGGAGTCGCACAGATTTTCAATGAATGTCTTCTGGACAAAGAGAAGGGGAAGGAGGCGGTACGAGCGGCGGAGCAGGGAGATGCCACCACTGCAGGTTCCAAGGATATTCTGTGTTTTTAATCAGTATTTTAAAAATTAAAATCAGTATAGTCCTGAATAAAATAAAATACGTTTATTTCTGTAGGACGCATACTGCTTGAGGCCGGGCAAATGAGAATCGCGGAAAGCACAAATTATCTATCCGCGGAGTCGGGCGGTCGTCGCTGTCTGAAATCCGTCCACGGGACTTACCTTCGAGCCATCGAACCAAAGTGGAAAGTTGACTTGGTGGACAAAGCACCGAAGGAGTGGGAGCAGTGGTACATCGAGGACTGGAAGGGAATGGTACGGACTCCTTTACGATCGATTGAATCATTTAAAATTATATCATGTTGTTAGAAAAATAATGTATTGTGAATAAAAAGGTACATTTTCAGGTGGTACTGAAGGGTCGCGGCGCAGACGACAAACCGGGTCAATTCCTGCGTGCCTTCCCTGATGGCTCCGTTGACCTTACCGAAGCCCATCCGAAGGACGACCCTCTCGCCATTTGGAAACCATTCAAGAACGACAATGGATCCTGGTCGTTCCTCAGTGTGCATGGTACGTGGCTGAGTGCCGGTCAGGATGGATCAGTGAGCACTGTGGTGAAGTGCGACGAATGCGAACAGTTCTGGCTTGAGAAGTGGTAATGTGAAACGATTGGCCCCCAGTCGATTGTTGTTGCCCGATAAACGAATTATGTTAACCATAATTTTCCATGAATTTTATCGATTACACCAAATAAGCATACGGGCACAACAAGGATGTCGCTTACTTTTTAAATGATTGCTAATTGTTTCCGATGAATACTATTGAATGTAAAGTGACCACTTCACTCCAGACATCGTCCCTCTTCACTTGGAATATCTCCCTAACTTCGTCTGCTCACGACACCTCTTCGATCATACTTACGCCTCGCGTTTCTGCATCTTCATCCTACTATGTTTAGCGCTTTGAAAAGTCATTCAAAATTCCAATTCACTATGCATTACACAATACTATTATTTGTAAACAACTCTACCTACAATCAATCATAGCTTTCGAAAATTCACATTAATTTATCCCGCGTGAAACATAACCTTGGCTATCTCCCAACAATGGCCCATCCATCCACCCTAGCACCTAGTATCCTCACTCCTGATCTTCCTCCCCGCTCCAGTCCCCCGGGACTCATCCAGCAATTAGTATCCCACCCTCCCGCCTCTCGCACTCCTCACTTCGCCCGCTCTTTCGTATTCTCTAGCCGACGAGAGAGCGTGCAGAAAGGGGAGAGTGCATTATCAGTTCCCGAAATCACCCGAGATTCTTCCTCCTTTCCGCCTCTGTTTCGTCCAGATTGAGTGTCACCCGTCCATTTGGGAGAGTTTTTGCAACCTTCCAGATAGCGCTGTCAGAATGATGAGGAATCGGCCTCCTCAATTTTCGCTATTCAAACCCGGATGACAAGAGGGCACACGAAACATAGATTCTGATTCTTTAGCAAGGAGATTTAGGTACTCCTGTGAGTTCACAATGACATTTTTGGCCTCCAATTCATATTCATAGCGTCCCGTCATACTTGCCTTCTCAATCTTAGCTAACCATCAACTCATCTGAAGTCATCTCTCACCTGTCACCCTCAAAGAGTGACAGATCCCTCCCTTCCTTTCTCCTAAGACATCGCCAGTGTTTTTCATTAGCCCTCCTCCTCTTCCGTCAGTTGACCCCGTTTCTCTCATTCCATCCTTCCTTTTTCATTCCGTTCATTTTATTTATTTTTTTGCAACAGCCAATGAAGCTCCATCTATAGACCAAATGTTCAAAATTCTTGCACAGACTCCGCTATCCAGTTATGGTATTTATTTATTATTCTCTCCTCGATAGCCACTCATTTCCCACCGTCCACGGCTCATCTCCTCTTCTTACTGTGCCGACGGGAGGACTGTCTGACTCTCTCCATTTCACATGTTCTCTCGCCCTGTCTGACCAGAGAGAGAGCGTGCGAAAAGACGAGACCATTCGAATCTGTGGAATGGCTATCTCTCTCCGTTTCCTGTACTCTCTCGCCTTTTCTGACCAGCTAGTTTCAAAATATAGTCTGTGAGTGGGCGAAATCGGTTTCCGTCCCTCCCCCTTTCTCTCTCGCCAAATAATTATCGTATTTTGGTTGCTGACGGCATTCGCTCGTTGTCAGTAATTATCATGTTGTCATCACATTGCTCTCTCGAGATGCTGTGCTCTCTAGTCGGTTACGAGTAGGCGAGAGAGCATGGTAAATCGAGAGAGAGAGGGAGAGACGCTGATTCAACTGATGTAGGGCAGACACGCAACTGTAGAAGCGCATGGCACGACCAATTAGGCGGTCGGAATCCTTTGCTGCTCGCGAGATTTCTTCGCTACTCTTGATTTTACCCAAAAATACTGGCGAACTGTGTCTCAGCATCGCTGAATCTGATGCAAAGGAGTGAATTATTTCAAAGCAAATACTTCCGTCTAGACTCACTGCATAGTAATGCAACGGCTAACTGTTTACAGTCTGTAAAGACCAAGAAGTGACTGTACAGATTAGCTTCGTCTCTTTACGTTACTTTTCACACTATTTTCCTCTTCTTTTTACTTTTTCTTCCTTCCCTTCTTCAAGCACCCTCCCTTTGTCTGATACTTCAATTCGAATATTGGCCACGAACTAAATGCTATTTGAAAGAGTATCAAAAGTATTCCTGAATCACATTTCGAAATTATTCAAAAAAGGTCTGTGGTGCCAAGGGCATCGTAAAAAATACACAATTTCCGCAATCATCGCATTGCGTTACTTTTCACACTATTTTTGCTCGTCTTCGTCTTCTTTTTACTTCTCCTTCCTTCCTCCTCAAGCACCCTCCCTTTGTCTGATACTTCAACACGAAGACTGAGGAAGACTCTCTCACTTTCCCATGCTCTTTCGCCACTTGGAAGAAGAAAGTGGTCGAAATCTTCACGGTTGTTCGGTTGCTGTGTGGTCTTCGCAAAATCAGTGCCGCGGTGAAAACACAATGGCATCTGTAAGGATTCTGCTTACGGTAGGTGAGCGGCTTCTGTTGTCAGGTGAAGCTTCTGGTACAGTACTTTTTTGGGTCTTTCATCCCATTTTTCATCGAGAATTCATCTGATGAAGGAAGTGCACGCAGACGTGACGTAGGACCTCATCTTCCGAACTCTCTTTTGTTCATCATCCTAGAATAATGCTCTATTCCAACTCCCCTCCTCCACTCAACTCAAGCGTGTTTCCTGTTTTGCGTTCGAGAGATGCAGGTAGTAAGTAGATGGAGAGGGGCGAATACCTCACTCCCAAGCCCGCTGGTTATTTCGTCGATCACACGAAGTGAGAGAGCGCTTTGAGAAACGGGTGAGATACAGCCATGCAACGAAAACTATCGCTTACGTAGCATTATTTTTGAATTGTGCGCCATGATTTTGTTTGATGCGTCACAATTTATAGAGGTTAAGTTAGTGCTATTTTTATAACGAGAAAAATTAAGATACTAGCGAATTGTAAACCGAAGCTTTCTTTCGTTGCACTAGTGAAACTCATTCTGATCGCTCTTTTTCACTCTGCAGTGTCTCTCATCTTTTTGTGTGACAAACGCGAACAAATCGTAGTATCGTCATGATCAACCCATTTCACTCCTCACTGAGACGTATCTCATCACCTGTCAACACTTCACTCTAACGAGCTCTCCAATTATCGTAGCTACTCAATTGGCAAGACGTGGGACTTCTCAGGTGTTACAAGTACGCTTTCAACTCCGCCACTCGTTATCGCTATTATCAAAAATTGAAAAAAATGAACGATGCCTACATTATTCTTCTACGTATTTCACGCATTTTTGCTCTAGAACGAAACTCGAATCGAATTCTCAAAGCCGACCGCCCTCTTTTTCTTGACCGCGGTCACTTCTCCCCTTCTTGAATTCACCGACGCCCATAAATTGCCTCCCGCCTCTCGTTTCGTCGAATAAATCAGCCCATTCTCGAACATTCATCAAGCTCCATCTCAAGCCCGCCGGGGGCGCTTACCATCTCACTTTTGTTTTCCTCCCCGCCTTCCCCACCTCTCCATTTGGCGCCGCTTCTTAGGTCCCTTTCCGCAAGCGAGAGATTTCACTCTAGGTATGGGCAAACATTCCTCCCTTCCAAATGCCTCGAATTCACACTGTGAAATTCGAGGAGGAAAGATTGAAACAAGAAGAACAGGGCCTCGGTCCTCCCTCTCCTTCTTCCAGTCTTCTTCTTCTCTTCCTAACTGAATTATCCGTCCTCCTTGGGATGCTCCTTCTCTTTCTCTTCTCTCTCTTCATTGAGCGTGCTCTCTCGCCTCTCTGATCGGTGAGAGACCATGTGAATTGGATAGGCCATTTCTTGCCCAGTCATCCCAACTCCTCTTTTATCCGTTTTTCGTGACTGCATCTGGTCATTCGTCTGTGGTCTCGTGTGCTGTTCGCTCCCTTCGCCAAGCTTCACACATCAAACTTGTTCCTTCCTTCCTATTCTTCTTCCGAAAGTTCCATTCCCTGGAGTTGGAAGAGTAGATAGTCTCTTTCGACCTCCACGTTTTACATTTTGGTATTGGTCTCGTGTGCTGTTCGCTCCCTTCACAAGCTTCACACATCAAACTTATTCCTTCCTTCCTTCTTTTCCGGTTTTACAGTTTTGTTTCCCGAATTTTGTCTTTTTGCGTGCAAATTTAGCTATGCTCTAAATTTTGGCAGCTATTTGTTGGTTATGGCGGATCTCGAGGATGGATCTCCGACGGTTCTTTCCTGCCTACTTTTTCAAATTCTGACGCTTGCTCCCAATCTCTTGGTAATTCTTTCTTTAATTGAAAAAAAACCCGTTCACAATAATAACGCAATCCCACTATCTCTCCGATATTTTCTTCGCTAGGTTCCAATAGCACTACCGAAAAACCCTAGAATTCGATCATTTTATGGGTGGTTGTGCGCAGTCTACACGTGATACGAATTTTCTGGAACAAAGGTTCCATAATCGAGATACCATAATAGCCTCGATCCTTGAGGTCTCCAACCTTTTTCCTCCAAGCGGCCTCCTGTTATTCTTAGTGACCGCCCGGTCTCGAGCAATCCATTCTCTCTCTCAAGAAATGGTCTTTACCTCTTCACTCCTCATTCTCCCAGGCACTGTCTTCCCGGGTAGAGACCATTGTGGATTGGGAGGGAGAGTCTTATTCTTTCGCTCGGCCTCTCAGCCTACAAAAAAGCGTTTGAGTGGACATGGTGTGGAGGTGTTTTCGTCTTCGTCGTTTTTGCTGCAGAAGCCTGTCTTTTCATGCTTCTTTTGTCGCCGATTTGACCACTCGACGACCGGAAAATCGTCACCACTCTGCGTTATTGCATTATTGGGGTATTCTGCAATATTGAGATACTCGGCATTATTGGGATATTCTCAGCGTCCTGGGAATCTATTGCCTTTAGTTCAAAATAGTTCGCTGACGATTTAAAGCTCATTTTCTCACGTTCATTACTAAGCATTTGTTGCTGTGATTTGTCTATTTATCCCCTTGTTGCTGCACAATTACAATCACAGCCGCTTATCCCCCATTCGCTCAATTATCCCCGAACATACTCGCTGTTTCCTCGCTACGAAAACGACTGGCCCATTTCCGTATCGCATTTCGCTCTTCGCTGCGCGAATTCATCGTTTATTTCGTAGTGCACATACGTCTTCGCAAAGTTTCCGCTTATACTCCGGCAGGTAATAGCCCCGTCGAACGACCGGGAATAGATGGAAAGCATGCGAGAAATAGAGGGGGAATTGAGAAGGACCTAGCTCATTCTATGGCTGGTGAGATAGCAGGCTGAATTGAGAGAGACAGATTCGATAGCTTGTCTCAATTGTGTCCTCCTAGTCCATCTTTTCCTCCTTTCCTTCTCTATTCAAGGCATACCAATTGGGTTATGCGTGTGTACCCTCCCTGACAATGAGGCAATGTGGGCAAATTGGTGAAGGATCCCGTGGTATTTTCACCTTTGATCTCCGCTTCTTCTGTTGCAATTTACGAATTTTGCCCAAGGTTTATCTTAGCTCCTCTTCTTCGTTTTCAATCGTTCAACTAAGATGGCTGCTAAAATAATTCTAAAATATTTCAAATTGGCAAATTGGTTCCTCGTGTTATTTTCACCTTTGATCTCTGCTACTCTTTGTTGCAACTCACGTAAATTTGGCCAGATGCAGAAAATTGGGTGAAGCTACTCCGATTACATTTGGTCCTCTGCTTTTTCACTTGTTGACTAAAACAATGGCATCTGACCTTCGTATTTTTCGTGCAATTCACAAATATTCTGGCATGTAGTGAAAAAATCATCATTGTGTTTGCTTCTAGCATCATCTGTTTTCAATTTCGAAACTGATCTTCTGAACTTGAAGTATTATTTGAGATATTCAAGTTCGTACAAGATCTATCTCACTATGATAAAAAAAGTAGTGTGATGCAAGTTCCTCATTTGATCTTATTAGATCTTTCCCCCTTCTTCATTATTCTCACTCATCGCTACTCAAGTAGTTGCTTTCCCCCTTCCCACTTCTCTTTCCCACTCGTGAGTGGTCCATGTTTTCTTCATTCTTCCGGAGAGCAACCGTCTGATTCTCTCCATTCTACATGCTCTCTTGCTTTCTCTGTCTAGATTAGTGAACTGTCAGCTCATGTTTTGGTTAGAGTAAGCGAGAGATCACTCGAAATTCAAAGAGTCAGACAGCCAATTTTCGGTTGCGTTGAGTTTGGCTGCTGATGAGCTCATCTTTGATGGTATTCCTGACACTAATGAGAAAGACGTTCACTAACTCATTCTCTTCTCTTTCTTTCTAGTATTCCTTTGAGGTACGCTGCTCATTATTGTAGCGGTATGGAGAGAATGTTGTAGTATTGCTGCAGCAACTGCTTTTTTGCGCTATTTAAGTATTATTATCGTCTTACGTGCTGTCTCATTGTCACTGGCCTCACTTAGATGCGTGAGAATGCGCGAAATGAAGAGACGATTGACCGTATTTCAAAGGCAACCGACTGTCCGTATACTGTTGCATAGCATCACTACATCACCCCAAGAATAGCCCCCTCTGTCCACTCCTCCCATCTTTCCACCCCAGTGATACCGATCCTTCTCCAGTCTCTCATTCAATTTGCGGACACGCACTCTGTCTCACTCTTTCTTTATTCTTCTCCCCACTCGTCATTGTACTATCTATTTTCGTAGATATCGGGCTTCACTGCTCCAGTTGCTGGTCTAGACAATCCCTCAACCATAATTCAGAGCTTACGTGAGCCTCAATGAATCCGACCATTCTGGCGGGCATTATCAAGAGTTGTCGTTGCTGAACGAATGCGAAATCGCTTTCCTTGCGGAAGCAACTTTACCCTTTCACGGTGCTTTAGGGTTAGAGATGTCAGTGCATGTTCAAACGAAGATGATTCTTCCTTACAACATCGTGACGTTTAAAGTCACTGAATCATCTTCACCCCAACTTCAAATCGCAATATTTTGTTCCGTATTATTCCCCATTCCAAACTTTCTTCAGGCAATCCTCCATTTATATCAGAGAACGTCTACTCCATTATTTATTCCATCCATCACATCTCTTAGCCCTTTTTCAGTTCCGGGGATCATTGTCGCTCTCCATTTCTCATGCTCTCTCGTCGGTTAGATAAAACGAGAGAGCATGCGAAATGAGGAGAGTCAGAGGTCGTAGACTACCGTACCCCATTGTCCTCATTCTGGTGTAATTCTCTGCCAGTCCATTTCCACCCCTCATTGCCCCATACCAATTAGCACTCGCCCTCCTTCTCCTCTCTCCTTCCTCTTCATCTTATTTTCGGTCCTTCTCTTCCTTCTTTTGGTCTCCTAATTCCTTCTCCTCTCCTGTCAAAGGGGAGGGCCATCGGGTCTTAGCCATAGGAGCTTAGCAGGAGCAGCGGCCTGTTGCATTCTCGCTTTTTTTGCCCAACGACTTACGGAAGTTGGAGTTATGACCTAGAAGTTGATCGGGTAATAGTAGATTTCTTGACTTTTTTAGCTGGCCTAGATTTTTTTCAGATGAAAAGTGAGGCGATAATACTCGGGGTAAACGTTTTGATCAAGTTTTGATGTTTTAAATGGTAATGAGGGGCGTTTATCATTCCTTGCATCCGCGCAGCGCGATGAATACGCGGTGAAACATATCTCAAATCTGTTACGCGTTTTTGCCCCCACTGATGGAAATGAAGGGTTATGGCGTACGGGTTGATCTCTTGAGAGATGACCTCTTCGCATTTTGAATATTTGTATGGAAATGAGTATTCTAGGAACACCCTGTGCATAGTTTTTGATATTTTAAAAGGCAATGAAGCTCGATTATCATTCCTTGCATTTGAGAAGCGAGGTGAATACGCTGTGAAACATATCACAAATCTGCTCAAGCATTGCGCGTTTTTCTGGCATCTTGCATTCTTCTCATATCCTCCGTACATCTATCTATATTCTCATTTCATTTTCCTCCTTCCATTTTCCCCTCTTACTCCTCCTCCTCTTCTTCACCCGTTTTGAGGAGCTCGTCCACTACTCTTCTTCGTCTTCTTTTTCTTCATAAACTATTGCCTCGGGGCATGCTTGCGCGCTTATTCCTGGGAGAGAAGAGTGAATACGGTAGTACGCATTTTTGCATGATGTCGTCATCTGATTACGTTGAAGTGCATGTATTTTATTTCGTCGTCTAAGGTAAAGCAACACGGGAATCTAGACATGTGATTTGTTGGGTTCAAAATAGTCGCTGATTCGCTGAATCGTCACTGATTAGTCCACTTTTTCATGCGTCCACTCAAGTTTCTCACGTTCTTTTCCTCTTCCTCATTCAAGCCCATCCTCCACTTCCATGGGACATTCGCTTGATGAATACTTCATGATTTGTTCTTTCGAATCTGTTGCGCACAATGCAAATAATTCGTACACATCGGTTCACTATCCCCTGATCTTGCCGTATTATTTGGTTCGGTTAAACGATTTTCGGGATTGCGGGCCTACAAAGTGACCTACCTCCGTTCCGTAAAAGTCGAATTGCCTACGCTTGTTTTTATTAGTAAAGGAAGTGGCGACTCCTCCTAATATGTCCTCCGTCACCCTCCCCTAATGAATACTTCATGGCTTGTCGCCTCCTTCAGTCACTCTCAGTGGGGAGGAATCTCACCTTTCTCTTCCCTCTGTCCTCTCTTCCCCTTCTTTCGCCCCCGAGTATTCAGCGCCCCCTGAAAACGACACCTCCGTCCTTTTCATGCAGTCACTTGTCGGTTCGACTTTACTTTGAGTTGAAAATATGGCATCTTCAATTCGAACGCTCTCTCATCGGTCAGAGAAGCGAGAGAGCTCGCGATAAGAGAAGAGCCATTTCTTGACTGGCCATCTCTTGTTGAATTCCTCCGTTTACCTCGACAATGACTGAATGTGTTTCACGATAGATTTATGTTCCAATTGAAAAACTATGCTTCGATATGGATATGGATGCGGATACTTTTCCAAAAAAACATCAACAATAATATTTGCAAGAGGGGCAGGGCAGTTCTTCATCTAATCAAATATTCCGATGAAGTTGTTCCCTTCTCTCTCTCTCTCTACTTGAGACGATGCCTCTCTTGTAATACTATATCGAGACTCGAGTATTGTGACGCCGTTCCATTTCACCTATTCGAGAATATTCGCCTCTCGATATTTTGTCGCTTCTCGCTATTTTTGAGAACCGAAGACCTGTCGTGGACAGGCGTCATTTGCGTTTGAAATGTGGTCGTTGGGCGAAGATCTTGTTCAGTAGTCTAGCTAATGCTCTTGACCATTTCGTACCGAAGTATTCCCTCACCTATTTTTAGGGCATTCGCCCAGCTATATAAAAATAAAATATGTGTCTCAAACTTGAAAGAGGCCGTTCCCTCTCTAGGAGTCAATTTCATCTCACTGTCCTTGTTCCTTTTTCCTTGATGGTTACCCCTGACGATTGCCTAGGGCGCTTCATTCATCATGTTTCGTCCCTCCATTTCTTCCCCATTCCCCAGCCTCATCTTACGAATTGAGAAGGCCTGGCAAGATGGGGTCTCTTCATTCTGCCTGCTCTCGAAGTGGTTAGAGAAGGGCGAGATCGTTCGAAATGAGGAGATCATCTCTTGACAACCCCTTCCTAATTAGCAAACCACTTGAAAATCCTTCTTCCTTCCTCACACCTCCGCCTAGCAACCCATCCCTTCGTTATGTTGAAGAGAAGATGAGAGGGGAGAGCCTATCAACATGAGTCCTGACTTGAATGCTATCCTCAATCCGCGTTCTTGCGATCATCTCGGAGAGAGTTCTTGCCGCGTAGTTTGAATGCCTAGTTCTTCCTTTGCGCAATAATCATGATTCTACCTCCGATTCTGCACAATTTTAGCTCACTTTGCACTACGATCTGTTTCAACTGCCCCTTTCGCTCCTCTAATTAGCCGGCTACGCCCTTCTAAATTTGTACCTCGTGTTTCCACCTCGTCGCCCTTTCTCGCTCGTGATTCTGCAGCAGCAGTTCCGGTTCTGCTATTTCGCGGTTTTCGTCGGAAAATTTGGACAAATCTCCATAGAGCCGTCATTTGCAGGCATGCCTACTCGCCGGATGCGATAGTCCCGCACAGTCGGCAACGCGCACATGGAAGCGGAAGTTGAGGTATGGAGGGATCATTGTGATAAAAAAAAGACTGTCAGAAATACCGACTCTCTCACTCGCGCGTCTTTTTAGAGCGCTGAGAAGGTTCGGAAATTGCGAAAATGCACAGTTATTGAATAAAATCTCGAATACAAGTTTTAAAAAATTAAAAATAAACAAACATAAAATAATTCAGGTGGTGCTTCGCCACCTGCTCGTTCTTTGCTGCAATGGAGGTGCGCCCTTCGTCGACTTCCATGAAGACATCAAACACTTGTGAGTTGATCTTTGATCTTTGATCGATGTTCTTTATTTGGAATCCCTGATCTTAGTTTAGTAATGGGAAGAAGTTGTAAGCTATGATAAAAGGTACGTGTGAGAGGGCTTCAAATATATATAAATATATGAGGCCGTTTGCAATAGAGTCGGGCAAAATCGGAGGGGTTTGGCACAGGTCAAAAATGTCGATTCTCTGAAACTCTCGAATTTGGGGTTCCCGAGGGTGCTGATGACGATGAGCATAGTCATTTTTCATGTCGAGCCTCTGTTGGCTCCATACGACGTTACGTCGAAAACGGTTTTTGTGGAATTT